>CALYLW010000249.1:120838-720838 GCA_944989445.1 Ampullaceana balthica
TTATTTAAACCTTGAGCGCTTGCTCCCAGATTCATAACCTCCTTTACACAAGAAATAAGTAGGACACTGCTCACAGAAACAAGATTTAATGGCCGAACCCCTTTTAACAACACACTATGTACACACAAATCTCCTTCCTTCTACACACATTTTTATGACGTCAACAAAACAACTCTATTTCGCACGCTTTCGCACCGACTAAATAATTACACTAATACAACCACTAAACACACCACCGTGCGCAGCTCACAAGTTAAGGGGGAAATTGGTCATTCGTGACATATGCCCCCCTTTCCAGAAATTTTCCGAGGGCGTCAAATTTCCACTATCTCGAATGACCAAATTTACCTATACTAGAATTCCCTTTACCAACTTGAAACATTATGTGGATATCTCCCCTCAAGTAGTCCTTAACAATGATAACTTTCTTCCTAAACACTTTAAACATTAATATCCGATAATCGGCATAATATTTATACAAAATCATTAAATTTAATCCAATAATCCATAACGACTCAAACATAATATTTTAAGTTAATCACACTTAACAAAAACAATGTAATTGAAAATAATGCTCTCAATGTCTCAATGTCTCAATATCTTTAGCTTGATTCCACCCCATTTATGCACGTTTATGAACATGACTTTCAACAACACAGTCTACTTAGGAAGTCTGCCTCTACGTTATTTTCCCCGGGGGTGGAATGCACCGTAAAGTTATAACTCTCAGAAACATGGCCCATCCCATGATCCTGGCACTCACAAACGAGCCGTGTTAATGTACCTCAGGGGCTGGTGATCGGTTTGAAGAGTGAACGTTCTCCCGTAGAGGTAAAGTTCAAACTTCCTGATCGCCCACACAATCGCCAGGCACTCCTTCTCAATTGTGGAATACCTTGTCTCTCTGTCCATAAGTTTCTTGCTGGCAAAGGCGACAGGATGCAATATTCCTTTATTATCTTCCTGAAGTAACGCTGCTCCAAGCCCCAAGTCAGATGCGTCGGTCCTTAGGATGAAGGACCTATGCATATTAGGAATATGCAATATAGGCCGTGTCGTTATAGCTCTCTTTAGAGCGTCATACGCTTCATCCTGGTCCTTTCCCTATTTCACTCTGTTGGGTTGTACCTTTTTAGTTAGGGATGTCAGCGGGTACGCTAGTGTTGCGTAGTTTGGTACAAAGTCTCTATAATATCCTGCGAGTCCCAAGAATGATCTCACTTGCTTCTTTGTTGTTGGTCGAGGAGCATCTCGGATCTTATTGATGTTGTCTTCTTGAAGGCCGATTATTTCCAATGACAATTTGTGTCCCACAAAATCCACCTCAGCTGACCCAAATACGCATTTGGTGGGTCTGACTGTCAGGTTATAAATTTGTAACCGATGTAGCAGCTCGCCTAGCGTCTCTAAATGTTCTTCCCAAGTTCAGGTGTACACTAATAAGTCATCCACATAACTTATAACATTCTTCATCCCCTCCAGAAGTTGTCGGGTAGCCCGAACCAGTGTTGCTCCCTAATTCATCATCCCAAACGGCATTCTCAGGAATTCATAATGGCCGTCTGGAGTCACGAATGCCGTTTTAAGAATATCCATGGGTTCAACGGGGATTTGCCAGTAACCCTTACTCAAATCAATACTGCTAAAATACTTAGCCTCCGATGTCTTATAGAATATTTCGTTAGGAGAAGTCACCGGCACTGGGTCGAAAATTGTGATTTTATTTAAACCTCTGTAATCTACACAAATTCGATTAGATCCATCTTTTTTCTTTACAATGACAACTGGTGATGCGTAAGGGGAGTTACTTTTGCGTATGATTCCTAACTGTTCCATTTCGGGTAACTCATCATGTAGTGCCTCCCGTAAGGCATGAGGAATAGGATAAGGCTTTGATTTAACTGGAACATCAGATGTGAGTTTGATGTGGTGCACGCTCAGGGTAGTTCCTCCTGAGCTTTCGGTGAAAATATTTTTATGGTCTGTAACCAATGCCACAATCTGCTGCCGCTGTTGATAAGGACAAGTGTTCGCCATAAGCGACATCTTGGTGTGACTCCTTCTGTAACCAGGCCCCAATCTCTGGCAACACCTCATCACTTCCATTTTCTTCATCACATTCATAATCCTCCAAAACACTAACACTAACTGCCATACACTTTTTTGGATTTTCTTTGATTTCAGCCAGGCTAATATTACCGGCTAATTTCCCTTGATCCATGTCGCGAGAAACATACTGCTTAAGAAGGTTTGCATGAAGCGTTTTCTTCTTTCCCTTCATATTAACCACATAATCACATGGCCCTATGAGTCCAGTTACCTCATACGGTCCTTTCCATTGCATTAAAAGTTTGTTCGCTTTGGTCGGCAGTAATACCAAAACAAGATCACCAATCCTGAGCTTCCTGTCTCTCGCTCCTCTATCATAGTACTGTTTGTACCTCCCTTGCGATTTTCTCAGTTCCTCCTGAGCTAAGGTTAGGGTGTCATCGAGTTTTTGTCGTAACTCAAACACGTACTGGTAGCTATTCTTCACCTCCTCATCTCGAATATCTTGCGTCCATAACTGGCGTAGAACATGCATCGGGCCCCTTATGATGCGCCCGTACAGTAACTCGAAAGGTGAGAATCCAGTCGATTCCTGAGGCACCTCCCTATAAGCGAATAAGGCTGCATTTATAAATCGATGCCACAATTTGGGCTGCTTGTTGCATAGCCGTTTAATCATTGTTTTTAACGTCCCATTGAATCTTTCCACTAATCCATTGCACATGGGGTGGTAAGGTGTGGACGTAATTTGCTTGATGCCTAATAGCCGGCTCACCTCCTTCATGCACTCGGAGGTAAACTGTGATCCTTGGTCACTCAGAACTTCTTCGGGGATCCCAACTCTAATGTATAGATCGACCAGTGCCTCCTCTGCCACCGTCTCTGTATCTATTTTCTTTAATGGCACGGCCTCAGGGTATCTAGTAGCATAGTCAACCAAAGTCAAAATGTATCGATGTCCTGATTCACTCGCTGGCACAATGGGTCCTATAATATCAATGGCAACCCTCTTGAATGGCACATCCACTACAGGGACCTTTTGTAATGGGACTTTTTTAACGGATCCCTTCTTTGCTGTTTTCTGGCAAATGTCACATGATTTACAATATTCTTTTACATCCTTGCCGATTCCTTTCCAATAGAAGTTGCTAAAAATTCTTTATTTAGTTTTACTGACTCCTAAGTGACCACCTGTTATGCTGTCGTGGGCGATTGACAGGACATGCATCCTTAGTCCTTGAGGTATTACGACTTGTCTGACATTGCCCCTTCGTTTCTCATAAAAAAAACTCTGAAAATGACGCCTTCCCTTTGCTCAAACTTTGATTTCCCCACTCTCCTTGAGTTATCACCCTGAGGTAATGAACGAATGTCTGCATCCTCTTGTTGCATTCTAATAATTACATCCCGATTCACTTCTGGCTGCTTCTCCACCGATGTGACTTCCAGTGGTTGTCACCATCGCTGCCTTGACCACTTTATCTACATTTTCATCGGTTCTTGCTCCATACACGTTGCCCACAATAAGGTCCACTTTTGAATTCTCCACACACACCGCTTCCACTATGCCACTCAGGTATGGTGTTCTTATGTCTATCATCGCTTTTTCTCCTCTCAAAATTCTTGTGTCTAACAATCTTATCAACCCAATTTCACCCGTTAATTGGTCATCTCTGGCGAACTGTCTTTTCACCAACACCACTTCACTTCATGTATCCCTCAATACACCAACTCTCTTTGATCCTACAAACCCTTCCACAATCTTTAACTTCCCTTCTCCGGTTTCTTTACCATCAGCACCCCTTGCTAATTCTTCATCCATGTTATCCGCTGCTTTGCCAATATTGTCTCCTCCATCGGATGTGTTTTGGCTCTTATCCCATTGGCGCTTGTCCTTTGACCATTTACGCATTAGAACGTCCTGTGTCGCTGCGGCTCTCTTTATACTCGTATTTCCGGCTCCTTTGAACTTGGGCAATGGCGGGCTATGTGGCCAACCCTATGACACAAAAAGCAGTGTATTTCTGACCTTGATCTTTCCTCGGCCCTACTTTGCCATTTTATTTGACCCGATCTGGTCTGTTGCCTCTCGACTTTTCTCCCATACATGTCATCTCCAACACCATCGCCATTTTGTGTTGCACCAGGGCTGTAATTAAAGCTTCTATTCCTGGCCTCCAGGAATAATTCAGCCACTCTGGCAACTTCCTCCAGGGTGTCATTATTTCGCTCCCTTAGATAAATCACCAGATCTTCGGGACACACAGCCATAAATTGCTCTTTCACTATGAGGTCTCTAAGACCGTCACATGTTTTATCAATGTCCGACAAGATAATCCATTTCGACAAATAGCTCCGAATTCTTCCTATAAAAATTGATGGCGATTCATCTGCCTGGGGTTTGCTCTTTCTAAATAGGTTTCTGTAGCCCTCCTCGGTGAGATTGTAACGCTTTAAAAGCACTTCCTTCACCTTTTCGTATACCAACGCGTCCTCGTAAGGCATTCTAGAGTATACCTCCAAGGCTCGACCAGACAGAAGCGCACTTAGTGACACCGCCCAGTCACTTTCTGGCCATTTACTGATCCTAGCGAAAGTTTCAAACCTCGTCAGGTAGCCATCCAGCTGGTCAACCCCATCTATAAATGGTGGAAGCTTAGGCTGTCTTGGTCTGTTGTCAGTCCCATTTGCATTTCCTACATTAGCAGCTTCAATTCTCTTGGCTTCTAACCTTGCCTTTCTCTCGGCCGCCCTGTCCGCCATTTCTCTCTTGGCCGCCCTATCTGCCATCTCTAACCGTTGTACCTCTCTCTCGGCCGCCTCTCTCTCAGCATCTCTCACTCGTTGTACCTCTCTCTCTATGTAATCTCTTCTGTCCTCACCTCTGAGTTGAAGGGCATCCACCAGTGCTATGATCTTCTCCAGAGTCGTGACTGGCATTCTCGTTGCTTCCTCAGTGTCCGTGTTTCCTGTGTAAATCCCAGACTGAGCCCCCAGAATGTCACAAGCGTTCTCTTATTTAAATCTTGATCGCTTGCTCCCAGATTCATAACCTCCTTTACACAAGAAATAAGTAGGACACTGCTCACAGAAACAAGATTTAATGGCCGAACCCCTTATAAGAACACTCTATGTACACAAAAATCTCCTTCCTTCTACACACATTTTTATGACGTCAACAAAACAACTCTATTTCGCACGCTTTCGCACCGACTAAATAATTACACTAATACAACCAATAAACACACCACCGTGCGCAGCTCACAAGTTAAGGGGGAAATTGGTCATTCGTGACAACTATTAGCCTTAAAATCTATTTTTTTTAATTCATATGGGTAGTTGGACCATTAGTGAGAGGTGGCTTATGCTCTTATTAGTATAGAAAGGAACCACTAAATTAAGTGAATCAAGAAAATTGAAAAAATATATATACTAGCCAAATACCCGGTGTGACTCGGGTTTCGTTTAGGAAAACGAAAAGGAAAAAAAAATATTGATCATTTTGACATTCTTTTATCGACTTTTTCTTAATAACTTGCTTATCGGATTGTAAAATAACATTATATGAAACAAATGTAGATTGAATAGACTATTGAAAACATTAAATTTAAGACCAAACGAACATGTGAACGTATTAGACAATAAAGAATTAGATGGTGCTTCAAAAAGATATGTTTATCTTGAAGTGTAAATAAGGATATCTTCCTATTTGTTCAAGTTAATGTTTTCTCTTTAGTAGAGTCAGAACAATTAAAACACTTTTTTTTCATATAATTTTGTTCTCACCACCTCCTATCTGGCATTACGGAACTCTGGTGTTTTTTTTTCTGCATTCTTTTTTTAGAACTTCTTTTTGTTAATGCTTCCAATCGGGCAATCCTAGATTCATGCGTTTCAAGTCTTCTTTTTTCTGACACTCTTTTTCTTACTGTCTCCAGTCTCAATTTTCTAGATTCATGCGTTTCAAGTCGTTTTTGTTCTGACACTGTTTTTCTTACTTTCTCCAGTCTCAATTTTCTAGATTCATGCGTTTCAAGTCGTCTTTGTTCTGACACTGTTTTCTTACTGTCTCCAGTCTCAATTTTCTAGATTCATGTGTTTTAAGTCGTCTTTGTTCTGACACTGTTTTCCTTACTGTCTCCAGTCTCTTTTTTCTAGATTAATGCGTTTCAAGTCGTCTTTGTTCTGACACTGTTTTCTTACTGTCTCCAGTCTCAATTTTCTAGATTCATGTGTTTTAAGTCGTCTTTGTTCTGACACTGTTTGTCTTACTGTCTCCAGTCTCTTTTTTCTATATTCATGTGTTAACAGTCTCCTTTTTCAGAAGCTCTTATCCGCAGTGTTTCCAGTCTAGATTTTCCAATTTCCTGTGCTTCTAGCATTCTTTTTTCTAAAGTTCCCTTTCTTATTTCCTCCAGTCGTGACTTTCTTGATTATTGTGTTTCTTGTATTTTGTCATTATCAAGTGTGAGACTTTCGTCATTAAATCTGTCTTTTTGTTTTTCTGAATTCTTATTTTCCATATTGGCAGTTTCTATTATGCACAAAAATGTTGAATTGATCTCCGATTTTAAAAAAATATTTTTATATCCTCCCCTGCAGAAGTTGAAGCCAGTATTTTATCTCTTACATCTTGCATCACTAATGACCTTTGCAGAGTCTTTTTTACGGCTGCAGAAGATTTGTTTCCGATTGAACTTTTATTCTTTCTAGGCAATTTTTGTAAAATCCACACAAATAAGAAGTAATCTAATGTAAATGTCAATTAAAAAAATTAATTGGTTTAATCAAAGAGTTTTTATTTTGGTGCGGTATTTGTTTGTTTCAAGGCTTTTTTGTCTTAAAATCTAGCGTTACGAATGGACATACAAAGCTTTGATTATTTATACGAATATAATGTGTAATGAGAAAACCTCCAACTTGGGCAGTGCACTATATAGTTTTGCATGAATAATAATGATATAATCATGATAATAGTATGCATAGTGAATTACACACAGCATGCAGTGATACTGCAGCAAAGAAGTTTGAAGTTCAAAATATATACAAATATTGCTGAGGAGTCAGCCGGACGTTAACTTGCGGCATTGAATAGTGCACACCAATTGTGAGTGTACTAATAATACAGCACAGAGCGTTAAAAATAAATTATGTGACTTTAATGTGATCCAAATCAAGCACATATGTGATTTAAGGCCATTTAAGCTTCATTGATGATCATGACTTGGCAGTTTATTCGCCTATTTGTCCATAAATTATTACCACAACATTATCAAAACATGTAAAAAATAAAATGTAATTTTTTACGCATGTTAATAACAAATAACTAGTTATTTTGCATGAAACGTAGTAAGCAAAGTTAATCATATTTACAATTTAGAATACACGCGTTAGTAATTCACATAAACATTTTTTATTATTGCCAAATCAGCACCTTTTCAAGATCTATTATGACTTGTCAGTTTATGCGCCCATTTGTCCATACATTATTTCCCCCACATTATCAAAAAATTGTAACTATTTACAAATATGAATAACAAAGAACTATTTATTGTGCATGAAACCTTTGAAGTAAAGTTTCTCACATGATAAAAGTAATATTTTTAAAGTATCAACAGTTAATCGTATATACAATTTAAAAACACGTTTTAGGAATTCAAAAAACGTTTTCATTTTTGTCAGGTCAGCACTTCTTCCAGTTCTATATTAAAAGCAAAGATTGTTTTATTCAAATTTAGTCTATGACGAATTAAAATATTACATGTTAATAACGATAAAAGAAAAACTGTTGTGGGGAGGAGTCCGATTTTTAAATATGTTATTTTTTTTAACATATAAATATGCAAACTCAAAGTGTATAAAAGAAAAACAAACGCTAAACTGAAGCGTAAGTTGACAAATTTCATTTGCAGTAATACATAATGGCTTTGTAGTTCAAAACGCATCGAAACTTTACAACCAAACGACAACCAATTGTAAATTTCATAAACCGAAAAACATTGATATAGAAAATGAAATTTATAACGTATATAATATTGACATGGACACTTACACAAAAACGGACATTTAATACAAAAAAATAAATAATATTAATCACATCAAATTAAACATGGCTTTTTAAATCCCGTATATTAACTTCACCGGCGTCTCTCTCTCTGTCGTCATCTCTTGGGCGGGCGGGCGGAAAAACAAAAGTAAACAATGACCATCTTCCCGTGATCCGATCGAGCTGAAATTTGGCACACGGGTCCGTCTCACCTAACAATGCATCGTATCAAAATTTCAGATCGATCGAACGTACCATAAATAAATTAATGCATTTTAAGTTTATCCTTATATAACGTATGTAATTCAAATTCACTGTTTGTTATTGTGTTTTTTTCCCACGTGAAAGTTTGAGTTGACGCGTTGAGGCGACCCATCGAAGTACCGCGTGCTTTTGTTTACATTTTACGTGTCACGCTGAGCTCTGTCAAGCGAATCGGTGACCAGACTTTTACCCAGGGTTATGAAGCAAAGTTGAGTTGGACAGATTCAGTCTGTAAATGTTTGTAGCGTTTGAAAATAATCAATACTGTTAGTTATGTCACATATATAAGGGATTTATAGTCAAAAACTTTGTTTTTACGGGTTTGTTTTTTGTACTTCGTTCCCTTCAGACATTAACAAAAGCTCAAATAATGACGTCACGTCACAATATTTTATGGCAAAAAACACTTTTTTTTAAATCTCGAAAGCAACATTTTTAAGTCTATATTTTCATTTTTAAAAATCGGGAGTTACCTCGCATAGCGTCACGAACAGGACGGGACGGACGTGACATACATTGCAAATTATGTATGTTAATATATACATATATATATATATTAGGGCTGCGGAAATTTACGATTAATTTCTCGATTAATCGTTATTTTTTTAATCGATTAAAATTATTTTAATCGATAAAAATTCGATTAAAATTAAAGAAAATATTTATAATATTTTTTTAAAATTTATTTATTATTAATAATTAATAATAATTTATATATTTATTACGTACAAACTTCTCCGCGTAATATTATAATTTATTTTATTACTTTATGTGGACTGGCAGACGTCAACTAAAAAATGTCTGACAGCATTAACGAATTTAAATTTAAACATATAGCCAGAAAGTTGAGCAAAAATTTTGTTTTTTCGCTAACTGCGGATGACAAAGTCGAAGATAGTGAAAAAGTTTACTGTGTTCACTGCCATAAACAATTCTCTTTTAAAGGATCAAATACATCGCTGACGTACCACCTTCAGCACAAACATCCGATCAGGTATCAACACATTGTCATAAAATTTAGTTAAAAATATTCTTAATTTTCAATTTCCGTGAGAAATGTTCAGTTTAATGACGTCATAAATTCTATTTTTGGCTTTAATCGAAGTTATCTATTAATTAATCGATAATTTTTCAAAATTTAACGATTAAATTTTAATTAATCGATAACAGCCCTAATATATATAATATTAAATTCTGTTTAAACCACCAAAGAAAACATTGATAATCCAGAATATTTTTTAAAGGTTCATTTTTGGAGAATATTCATAACTGACAAGACTGACACCTTTAATTAAATCATTAATCCTTGAAACACTAGATGATAGAAGAAAAAAGAGTGAAGTAGTAAAACGTACAGCAATTAATTCTAATTTTGAAATACAACACAAAGATAACTTACCTAAATCAACCCTCAGATGGGCATAAGGATAAAAACACCTTTCTTAATTCGTATGCAAGAACGAACACATACAAATTCCAGCTCTTTCCGTCCGGAATTCGTTCATGGATTTGGGGTGCCTGAAGAAACAAGGAAAACAAAAACTTTATTGACATTTGATAAGAATGCAGGACTATACACTCAACATGGATAAACGTAGGACGAAATAATCTTCCGTATAGAAGGAGCGTCTCTAACAGATAGGATTCGTTGATGTTTGCTGTATCGACAACATATATATTCCGACAATTTGAGTGACAACCAATGTTCCCTATAAACAATAAGGCTGCCAAACCACGCAGCTATATCTCGAGAGCCGCGAATCAGTTTTAAAAAAGTATGGTGCACCAAATTTTATAAAAATAATATATATACTAGACGCCCCGCGCTTAGCATACGCCGCAGACTTGCTCATGGAGAGTGCAAAGAAAGTGGAGAAAGAACGGACACAAACTACAGCACGAAGAAATCAAAACAACGCGAGTAAACGTCGGTTTGGTTGGGGGGGGGGTAACTGCCAACTCATTGTTCGTTTCGAGACATTTGCAGGCGAAATTCGGTACACCCCTGACTTCTATGACGAAGCCATCAATCGTCTACCCCAAGTGCCCACAAACAAAGCACTGGATGACCCACCAACCTTGCTCGAGACCCAGAAAGCAATCTATCTTATCTCCAGTGGCAAAGCACCTGGCTCTGACGCCATACCAGCTGAGGTCTACAATGAGGGGGGAACAGCCCTGACTGAAAGGCTCCATGAGCTGTTTCTCTTAATATGGAAGCAAGAGACGATCCCGCAGGACTTCAAAGATGCCACCATCATACATCTATATAAGCGAAAAGGAAGTAGACAGGCTTGTGACAACCACAGAGGCATATCCCTGCTTTCTATTGCAGGAAAGATCCTCGCCAGAATCCTGCTCAACCGCCTCACAGTGCACCTTGACCAAGGACTCCTGCCTGAAAGTCAGTGTGGATTCCGAAAAGAGCGAGGAACCATCGACATGGTGTTCGCTGCCAGGCAGCTGCTGGAGAAATGTCAGGAGCAGAACTCTGATCTGTTCTCCACCTATGTCGACCTGACCAAGGCCTTTGACACTGTTGGCAGAGAGGGTCTGTGGAAGATCATGGCCAAGTACGGTTGCCCAAGGAAATTCATCGTCTTGGTGCAACAATTCCATGAAGGCATGCAGGCCAGAGTCCAGGACAGCGGGGAGTTTTCTGATCCTTTCCCAGTCACAAACGGAGTCAAGCAGGGCTGCGTCCTGGCACCAACACTGTTTAGCCTCATGTTTTCCGCCATGCTGACAGAGGCCTTCAGAGACGAGGATGTTGGTGTCAACCTGAAATACCGCACAGATGGCAAGCTGTTCAACCTTCGGAGGCTCCAGGCAAAAACCAAGGTTATGACAGACATAATCAGAGACCTGCTGTTCGCTGATGACTGTGCCCTCAACGCTGTCTCAGAAGCCGACATGCAACGCAGTGTAAACCTGTTCTCCAGTGCCTGCACAAACTTTGGTCTGTCAATCAACACCAAGAAGACTGAGGTCCTCCATCAGCCTGCGCCTGGAAGACCATACGTAGAGCCCAACATCACTGTCAACGGCCAGAGACTCAATACAGTGCACCGGTTCACATACCTAGGCAGCACACTGTCTCAAAATGTCACCATCGATGACGAAGTGAACGTCAGAATTGCCAGAGCCAGCTCCACTTTTGGCAGGTTGTACCCTAATGTCTGGAACAGAAGAGGCATTACCATCCAGACCAAGCTGAAAGTGTACAGGGCAGTGGTGCTCCCCACACTGCTTTATGCTTGTGAAACTTGGACTGTTTATCAGCGCCATGCAAGAAAGCTGAACCACTTTCATATAACAAGCCTCAGGAAGATTCTCGGCATAAAGTGGCAGAACAAAATTCCAGACACAGTGGTACTGACCAAGGCAGGTCTCCCCAGCATCTTCACCCTCCTGATGCAGTCCCAGCTTCGCTGGGCAGGGCACGTTGTCCGAATGCCAGACGAGAGACTGCCAAAGAGAATCTTTTATGGTGAGCTCCAGTATGGCCAGCGGTCCCACGGTGGGCAAAAGAAACGCTTCAAAGACACACTGAAAGCCTCAATGAAAGCGTTTGCCATAAATCCAGACACGTGGGAACGAGCTGCAATGGACCGATCCACCTGGCGCTCTTCCATCCACGAAGGTGCCAGGTCATGTGAGGCAAACCGGATTACCGCCGCAGAAAAGAAGAGGCAAGCCCGAAAGGCCCATGCTGTCAACCCTCCAGGAGATGTCGCACTCGCCCCCTGTCCCTTCTGTTCCCGAACCTTTCGTGCAAGGATCGGCCTAATCAGCCATCTGCGCACGCACAGAAAACCCTCGGATGACTAGAGTGGTCCTCGTCGTATCGACGGACGAACGAACATGTCAGCTATAAAACGAAAATCGGTTAAAAATCGGAGTTAGAAAATCGATAATCGGTTTTCTAATACAAAAAAACCACAAAAAAAAACAGGCAATTAACAACGCTTAATATTAGTAACCCTCGCTAGAGTCGGCCAATCACAGTTTCTTTTTAAGGGATTGTAGTATTAAATGAAAGGCGAGTAACAACAACCTCAGTGTGCATGTCTTCACGTTTACTCACTATTTTTTTATTTACTTAGTGTTGCTTTTTGTGTCTGTACTCTCACCCCCCAACCGTTCTTTGCACTGTCTATGATGAGCAAGTCTGCGGCGTATGCTACGACGCGGGTCTCTCCAGAGTTACTTCTTTTTATTCACTCACAGTCGTTAGCCCAAACCCACCCCATTTTGACAACTGTGTCGTTCAGGAAGTCTTCACACATCACTAAATCATTAGCGGCGTATGCTACGCCGCGGGTCAGCTAGTTTTGGCAATAAGGGGGTAACAGAACGGGCACAAACAGACATTTATACGTTTTCACTGGGGCTTGAAACCAGGTCCGCGCCCATATGAGGCGGACGTGATAACCAATACACTACGAATCTCACGTTTTCTGTGAAGGAACAATGCAAGTGAAATGCAAGGAACATTGTTGGTCTCGATACATGGTCGACCCCAGTGAGGGTCATTCATCATGCTCAGTTGCACATACTTGCGTGGTGTCTCGCGTGGTCCCACGAAGAGAATTATATATATATATATATAGATAGATGGCTGTGACGATTTGTATCATTCAATGTTTGTGCGTATCGGTATAATTCTTTTGATGTGATAGGTAAAAGATAAAAATCTGAAATTGAAAAAAAGTAATGGTATAAACTGAAAGAAAAAGTGACATCTGTTTTTGCATAATAACTTTCCAATCGTAACAGTAAATAAGTCGATTTTTAATTATTTATTTTCATTACAGTTGGTAAATGTCGATGGTCTAGAGTCTAGAGTCTAGAACATGTCAGTAACTGCAAAAATATCATATCTAACAGCTAAAACCGATTGCTTAATAGTTAATGGCTTCATGATAAAGGTTTTATATTTGAAATAATCAAAATTATATACTTTTATAAATAATAATTGACGTAACTATTGTAATGTGGCCTATTATGTATACAACTTTTTTTGTACAAAAAGGAAAATTTGAAATAAACTCATGCATTTAGCCCAATGAGTATTTCCTTTGATGTAGCTATATGATTATTGATTATGCCTGTGAATGTAATTACATGATTATTTCATTGAATGTGGGTATATGATTATGCCTGTGAATGTAATTACATGATTATTTCATGTATTGCAGCTATATCATTAAGCCTGTGAATGTATTTATCTTATCTTATCTTATCTTATCTGTTTACAGACGCTCCTTCTATACAGAAGATTAATGCGTCCTACGCTTATCTATGGTTTGTTTTTAGTCCTGCATTTTTATTAGAGATTTAAATGTTGATAAAGTGTTGGTTTTCCTGGTTTCTTCAGGCACCCCAAATCCACGCCCGAATTCCGGACAGGAAGAACGAAAATGTGTATGTGTTTGTTCTTAATTAAATATTAAATGGATAAATACTTCCTACATTATTTAACTTTGTCTCCTCATCATAAATAACATAAATAAAAACTGTAACACATCTCTAATGTGATATTTGGCTTTGAACTGTACTTTCAATTTTCTTTATTTGGGGTTCGTATTCTGTAACTGCTGCTCTTATTAAGTTTTCCAAATGCTCATCAGTCAAAGCATTTCGTTTTTTAGATTTTATATTATTCATGAAGGAGAATCCAGCTTCACAGACGTAGGTACTTCCAAACATGGTTAACAACTTTTCGATAGTTGCGGAAATTCGACTGCAGAAACATACGTCATCCAGAATTCAGTTGGTGACGAATTCGTATGTTTATCACGAAGCGGCGTGTTATACTGAATCTCGATGATTTCAAGCTGCACTGCACCTTCGTCTTCTCCTAATATGGTCATTTTCGAGGCTATATTAGAGACATCACTAGTAAAAGGATTTTCTACAAAAAGCAAAACAGGTGTAAGATTTCGAATATCTTTAAATCGATCTGTGAAATCCAGCTTTAACTTTTCTAATAAAAGATAGAATCGCTTATTTTGACAAGCTCTGGAAGTTGTTGAGTAGCCTTGGCAAGAGCTGGGGAGTGAGTAAAATTTGACTGATTTAGTTGGGTGATGAAAAAATCGAGCTTGGATTCGAAAATACTGATTTCTCTCATTAGCGTTGGTAAGATTTAAAAACGTCCTTGCAATTTTAAATTTAATTTATTCAGGTTATCCGTGATGTCGAGAGAAATGCTAATTTTACCTTAAAATCAGGCAGTTCTATATAAATTAACAAATCTTCCTTCTTTTTAAATCCTTTATATTAACTCGTGGTGTCTGCGGCCGCCCGCCCGCCCGACCGCCCGCCCTTGTCGCCAAAATTTTTGATCGATTTTTAACCCACTTGCTCGTAAGCTAGCGAGCTGAAATTTTGCAGGCAGTTTTGTACCCATAATAAAAACAATGTATAAAAATTTCAGATCGATCGCATGTACCATAATTAAATTATTGATTTTTTAGATTATTGTATTTATTCCTATGTATCATGCTATTTTTTTAGATAGAGCGTCGCGGTGCGTATTATATTGAACAACCTTTCTGTCGCGCAATAAGGTGCGTATTTTATTGACAACTCTTTTTATAAACATATTCCTGATAGGTGCGCATTATATTAAACATGTTTTACGACACAACTGCAATTTTGTATTTCTGGATGGTCTGGCGCTGCGTATTGTAATGAACATTCTTTTAGTTACGTCTCGTACATAAAGGATTTATAGTGAAAAACTTGGTTTTTTACGGTTTTTTTAAAAAATCATTTATATTAACTCGTGGTGTCTACGGCCGCCCGCCCTTGCTTGCTTGTCGCCAAAACTTTTGATCGATTTTTAACCCACTTGCTCGTAAGCTAGCGAGCTGAAATTTAGCAGGCGGTTTGGTGGCGATGTTAAAAACAATGTATAAAAATTTCAGATCGATCGCATGTTTTGTAATTAAATTGTTGAATTTTTAGATTATTTTATTTATTCCTATGTATCGTGCTATTTTTTGAGATAGAGCGTCGCGGTGCGTATTATATTGAACAACCTTTCTGTCGCGCAATAAGGTGCGATTTTATAGACAACTCTTTTTATAAACATTCCTGATCGTCGCGCATTATATTAAACATGTTTTACGACACAACTGCAATTTTGTATTTCTGGATGGTCTGGCGCTGCGTATTGTAATGAACATTCTATTAGTTACGTCTCGTACATAAAGGATTTATAGTGAAAAACTTGGTTTTTTACGGGTTTTTAAAAAAAATCCTTTATATTAACTCGTGGTGTCTGCGCCCGCCCTTGTCGCCATAACTTTTGATCGATTTTTATCCCCCTAAGCTAGCAAGCTGAAATTTTGCAGGCAGTTTTGTACCCATAATAAAAACAATGTATCAAAATTTCAGATCGATCGCATGTACCGTAATTAAATTATTGATTTTTTAGATTATTTTATTTATTCCTATGTATCATTTTATTTTTTTAGATGGAGTGTAAGGGTGCACATTATATTGAACAACCTTTCTGTCGCGCAATAAGGTGCGTATTTTACTGACAACACTTTTTATAAACATATTCCTGATCGGTGCGCATTATATTAAACATGTTTTACGACACAACTACAATGGTGTATTTTTGTATGGTCTTATTAGAATGAACATTTTTTAAGTTACTTCTCGTACATAAAGGATTTATAGTAAAAATCTTAGTTTTTTAACGGTTTTTAAAAAAATTAAATCCTTTATATTAACTCGTGGTGTCTGCGGCCGACCGCCCGCCCTTGTCGCCAAAACTTTTGATCGATTTGTAACCCATTTGCTCGTAAGCTAGCGAGCTGAAATTTTGAAGGCAATTTGGTGGCGATGTTAAAAACAATGTATAAAAATTTCAGATCGATCGCATGTACCATAATTAAATTATTGATTTTTTAGATTATTTTATTTATTCCTATGTATCATGCTATTTTTTGAGATAGAGCGTCGCGGTGCGTATCATATTGAACAACCTTTCTGTCGCGCAATAAGGTGCGTATTTTATTGACAACTCTTTTTATAAACATATTCCTGATTGGTGCGCGTTATATTAAATATGTTTTACGACACAACTGCAATTTTGTATTTCTGGATGGTCTGGCGCTGCGTATTATAATGAACATTCTTTTAGTTACGTCTCGTACATAAAGGATTTATAGTAAAAAAGTTGTTTTTTACGAGTTTTTTTAAATTAAATCTTTTATATTAACTCGTGGTGTCTACGGCCGCCCGCCCTTGCTTGCTTGTCGCCAAAAGTTTTGATCGATTTTTAACCCACTTGCTCGTAAGCTAGCGAGCTGAAATATAGCAGGCAGTTTGGTGGCGATGTTAAAAACTATGTATCAAAATTTCAGATTTATCGCATGTACCGTAATTAAATTGTTGATTTTTTAGATTATTTTATTTATTCCTATGTATCATTTTATTTTTTTAGATAGAGTGTAAGGGTGCGCATTATATTGAACAACCTTTCTGTCGCGCAATAAGGTGCGTATTTTACTGACAACACTTTTTATAAACATATTCCTGATCGGTGCGCATTATATTAAACATGTTTTACGACACAACTACAATGGTGTATTTTTGTATGGTCTTATTATAATGAACATTTTTTTAGTTACTTTTCGTACATAAAGGATTTATAGTAAAAAACTTAGTTTTTTAACGGTTTTTAAAAAAATTAAATCCTTTATATTAACTCGTGGTGTCTGCGGCCGCCCGCCCGACCGCCCGCCCTTGTCGCCAAAACTTTTGATCGATTTGTAACCCATTTGCTCGTAAGCTAGCGAGCTGAAATATAGCAGGCAGTTTGGTGGCGATGTTAAAAACAGTGTATAAAAATTTCAGATCGATCGCATGTACCATAATTAAATTATTGATTTTTTAGATTATATTATTTATTCCTATGTATCATGCTGTTTTTTGAGATAGAGCGTCGCGGTGCGTATTATATTGAACAACCTTTCTGTCGCGCAATAAGGTGCGTATTTTATTGACAACTCTTTTTATAAACATATTCCTGATAGGTGCGCATTATATTAAACATGTTTTACGACACAACTGCAATTTTGTATTTCTGGATGGTCTGGCGCTGCGTATTGTAATGAACATTCTTTTAGTTACGTCTCGTACATAAAGGATTTATAGTGAAAAACTTGGTTTTTTTACGTTTTTTTTTAATTAAATCTTTTATATTAACTCGTGGTGGCTGCGGCCGCCCGCCCTTTCTTGCTTGTCGCCATTACATTTGATCGATTTTATCCCACTTGCTCGTAAGTTAGCGAGCTGAAATTTAGCAGGCAGTTTGGTGGCGATGTTAAAAACAATGTATAAAAATTTCAGATCGATCGCATGTTTTGTAATTAAATTGTTGAATTTTTAGATTATTTAATTTATTCCTATGTATCATGCTATTTTTTGAGATAGAGCGTCGCGGTGCGTATTATATTGAACAAACTTTCTGTCGCGCAATAAGGTGCGTATTTTATTGACAACTCTTTTTATAAACATATTCCTGATCGGTGCGCATTATATTAAACATATTTTACGACACAACTGCAATTTTGTATTTTTGGATGGTCTTGCGCTGCGTATTATAATGAACATTCTTTTAGTTACTTCTCGTACATAAAGGATTTATAGTCAAAAACTTGGTTCTTTACGTTTTTTTAAAATTAGACCTGAGAAACAGTTTTAATTCGTCAATTAGGTTCGAAAATCGTGACAGTACCTTTCTTTTGCTCAGCTAACGAACATCAGTATGAAGAATAAAATCCCCAAAATTGTTATCATACTCTTCTAACAAAGTGTTTAACTGCCTGTGATTTAATGGATTAGCTCTAATAAAATGTATACTTTTTACCACAACATCCATAACATTTTGCAATTTGTCATCCTTCAACTTTGAGGAAAGAGATTGCTGGTGAATTATACAATGATAAGATTGAATGTCTGGAAAATCATTGTCAGCCTTCAGCAAACCAATGAGTCCGACTTTTCTTCCTATAATTGCTGGATCACCATCAATTGTAACAGAAATCAACTTCCTCAAATCAATGTTGTTGTTTAATCGAAATTACTTCAGTGGTTTATATACATCCTCACCACGGGTTGCATTTTTAATGGAATAAGTGCCAGTAATTCTTCTTTAAATGTCTGCCCCTTGTCAAACCTAACCCAAACTATAAGTTGGACCGTGTCAGTGATATCACATGATTAATCCAATGCCAGACTGAAACCAGAAGCGTTTTTTAAATCCGTAAGCAACTGCTCCAATATATTCCCGGACATACTTTCAACACGCTTTGCCAAAGTCTGGTGGGAAAGCTGAAGATAAGATATTTGTTTCTTTATTTCTTACTTGTTTTTAAACTCAGAAAATAATGAATCAGCACATTCTTGAAAACAAAGTTTAAACGTTTCACCATCCCGATACGATTTTTGTTTCTTCGCTAACAACCAGCTAAATTTAAAAGACGCTTCAGTAGCACATTAACTTGAACTCAAAATCCGGCTGAAAACATTTTGCTGGCCATTTAAATTCTTCTTTAAAAAACTAACTTTGTCTTCTCTTAGCTTTGTTGCTTTCGGATATTCGTTATAAAAAATTGGCATGCACTGACTTGTGGTGTCTCTGCAGATTTGACTTTTTATAACAGAAATAGTAGCCTGACAAATCAAACACACTGGCTTTTCATTAAACAGAGAAAACAAAAATTCGAGTTCCCACGAAGAGTTAAGAGTACGATTCTCTTCTGTAACTTTTCGTTTCCTACTCGCCATATTGGCTTTTTCTTTTTAGAAACAAATGTCGTTTCAAAAATAGCTCCTGATATCTCTTAGAATTTTTTCATAAGTGAATTGCACTGATACCACAAACACAGCTTTTATTCTGGTTTCTACCATCAGAATGGTTCACACTCTCGGAATGAATACCAGTTACTGGTCTTTTTCCTTTTCAAAATACTGGATGGATATTTATTCCCCCCTCCACCCCCCCAAACCCAGGCAGGTTTATTTCAACTTTTTCACATTCCTCTGCAGTGACCTGGGAATACCATATAACGCCCTATGTGTCATTTTGATTATCCTTGTTCTATTATTGACATTTCTTCCAGAACCAACATTAACTTGCCATTGTAGCTGAACATTGTAATCGAAACCAATCCTGGGAGACAATTACCAGGTAGGTACAAATAAAATCCGTCGGGCCACCGCTGACCCCGCTAGCACCCCGCCCTGACCGAAGCAACAGAAATAATTTCTGGATTGCTATATCGGATTTCAGCTAATCCCAAGTTTCCCCATTGTTCACGTGAAACACCATTAACGTAAATCTATCACCGTTTCATTAAAATGTCACATTTCTGGAGTAGTCTCTAATAAATTATAAAAAATACTGAATCACTAAGTTTTTTTTAAAGAAAAGAAGAATTTTACCAAAATTTTAGACAGGTCCGCGGGCCGCATGCGGCCCGCGGTTTGCAGGTTGGTCAGCGCCACTCTAGTGTTTCAAGGTTTAATGATTTAACTAATTATGTTATTCTTGTCAGTTTTGAATATTCTCCAGTAATGAATCTGGCAGCTCTTTTTTTTAATTTTTTCTAGTTTACAAATGTTTTCTTTGGTGGATGGGTCCCATACAGAAGATGCATATTCTAGTACAGATCTCACCAAAGTGAGGTAGCATTTTAGTTTTATATCTCTATTACATTTGTTAAAGTTTCTTTTTATAAAGCCTAAGGTTTTGTTTGCTTTTTTAATAACTTCATTGACATGGTTATTCTATGATAGTTTCTCATTTATTAAGACTCCTAAGTATTTAGCATCTTTAGTTTGGGTCAGTACATTTCCATGGATGTAATATTTTGAACTTCTTTGTTTCTTTTTCTTTGTTTCTCTTAACAGTTGACACTTTTCTGGGAGGAAAGACATATTCCAGTTAGTTTCCCATTTTATCAATTCATCTAAGTCTGTTTGTAAAATTACAAGATTATTTAATTGAATGTAGCTATAAGATTATGCCCGTCAATGTACTTACATGATTATTTCATGGAATTTGAATGTAGCTGTACGTTTATGTCATTGGGTGTAACGATTCATGTATCTCAACAGCTTTAATTGGTTCTTGGAGGATAATGAGTTTAAACTTTGACCACGAGGTTATGTTTACATACGCCCTACCACAACCTGAAATTGTCACTTTATCAAATGATATCATTAGTGTCCTTCATCCCCATCATTCTCTCCCCGTCCCCCTCTTTCACACACACACACACCACATACACACTCAAACACCGAAAATTCATCATCGGCTCAGTTCGAATGCCCAACTTGTAAGAAGAGGCCACTGTTAGTAATGAACGGACAAATCTTCCTGTGTTTTCTTGTTGTCGTCTGGATCCTTAAGATGAGTAAGTTTCAATCCATACACAACTTATTTAAAAATGTACTTTTTCATTAATGTATGCTTCACACATCAAAGAACTGTTTAGTGGCATTTACATTTGTTTCCTATAATGAATGCTTCAACCGTTGTGTGTATTATAAAGATAGTCATTGTCTTTTGAATTTAGTAACAAAAAATATTTTTTTACGTACAACTTCAGGCCTGGCAAGTTTTGAAATGATACCTTTCATGGAAACCCAGGTTGGGGTGCCACTGATCTTGACTAGCAGCAAGGACATCTTTGCCGGCCAGCTCTCCGAAGACATGTCCAGTGCAGTCTGTTTTCTCAATGTTCCATGCGTCATGCTAGAAAATAACGGACAACCTATAACCGTAAGTGATTGAAATATATTAAATGCCCTGAGATAACCGTAGGACGCAATAATCTTATGTATAGAAGGAGCGTCTGTAACAGATAATCTGTATATATAATTGTCTATGTCCCCCAACCATGCGGGACACCACGCACGCACGCCGACTCTCTAACCCGCCTCCCGCCCCTTCACCAGAGCGAGTATGTGCAAACGAGCATGACGAATGAACCTCCCTGGGGTCGACCAATATCTCGAAACCAACAATGGTCCTTGCGTTTACTTGCATTTTCCCTTCACAGAATAACGTGAGATTCGTAGCGTACTGGTTATCACGTCCGCCTTATACGGAGGAGGTCCTGTATTCAAGCCCCAGCGAAAAAATTGTTTTTGTTTTTAATTTTAAAAAATTTATGTTTGTATCCGTTCTTTTACCCCTTTATTGCCAACATGGCTGACCCTGGCTAGGGTCGGCCAATCACAGTTTATGGTTGCCAAGCTAATGTGGTAAAGGGTGGTGGTCAGGTAAATAACCACAGTGTGAATGTCTCGAAACCAACAATGAGTCGACAGTCCCCCCCCCCATCCGACATTCACTCGCGTTGTTTTGATTTCCTCGTGCTGTAGTTTGTGTCCGTTCTTTCTCCACTTTCTTTGCACTCTCCATGAGCAAGTCTGCGGCGCATGCTACGCCGCGGGCGTCTGGTAAAAGATAAAAACCTTATAAGATAACTTGACATAATTTACATTAAAAAAAAATGATTTGCAAAGCATAACTTTGATTTCTGCGTGCATAATAGTGAAATCCTTCTTCTGATATATTTCTTTAAATAAATGCTCTTAGTCGTATGGCTCCCAATAACGGAGTGATTATTCGGAGAAATCTCCGTATAACGCTGGACGTTATTCGTAGATTTTGCCATGATTCTTAGCGTTATAGGCAGATTTGTATCGGCTGGTCACGTGACTAGTTGCTGATTTGATATAAGATTTTTAAAACTTCATAGTTTGCGTAAGCCTCTTTGGTCTCAGGGTTAGTGCATTCGATCCTTTAACTATAAGTGTCAGGTGGTGGTTGATTTTCGATTGGGTCATTCTTTTTTTTTCTTTCTTTAGAATATTTTTTTCAATTACTTTCAATGATGAGGTTAGGATTAGGGATTAGTATTAGTAGTATGCTCAAGTAGTTTGTGTCATGAACTGTTGGAAACCCCGCGAAGCTTAGTTTAGGCTTAGGCTTAGACCTAAGCCTTAGTCTTAGCCTTAGGCTACTACTTCTACTAGTACTAGTACTAGTACTAACTAACGGCTATGGTCATGGTCATGAGATTAAATTAATTTTAAAACCATTAATCTTTTTAAAATAAATTTTAATATTATTTATAAGCAATACTAACAGTAATAAAACTAGATTAATGATTTTAATATTAATTTTTTCAATCTTCATTGTCGTAAGTGGGAGAAGTCCATAGCCGGCATAGCCATAGTGACAATACTTCCATGTCCATGGTCCATAGCCATCTAAATCTAGTTGGGTTTGCCAAAGTTATAACAAAAATAATAAATAATTATTTTTTTCTTTTGTGGTCGGATAAAAAACAAGTACCAAGTAGAAAATAATTGTCAGCCAGCCGAACATACTGCACACAGTAATATTGCATAATAGGGAGTTTCAATAAGTTTCATAATTTATTCACGTTAATGAGTTACTGATACAACTGGTGGACTGGTCTTCAGATGAATATTTTTTTTTCTAAATGGCTAAAAACTAAAATATCAGCAAAATACCACTTAAAAGACGTATAGTGATAGTATATACCTTCTATAAACACACGTAAATATATCAACATAAATACGAAATATTAAACTTCCTGAAATGTACACAAAGTATTTTATAATTATAAATCCTGAAACTTCTTTTTTTACATCGTTCCCTTTTCCAAAATTAAGATATAAGCTAAAAGAATGACGTCATATAATATATATTTTTTACAGCGCGTCTTTAATTTGTAATTAATTTGCACACCTTTTGATGCACACCTTTTTCTAAATATAAGATCAAACAATGACGTCATGTTAAATATTTTTACAGTGCTAATAATCACCACACGATTTTTTAACTGATATAGACTGTTGTACATCGTTCCTCAGCGTTCCACATCCGGTGACTTGGGCTTTTATATTTATTATTATTATACTATTACTATATTTTATGATAAACTAGAAATGTACCCGCGCTTCTGCAGCGGGAGTGTACTGCTCTATAAGTTTGAATACGTAGTTGAAAATAAGCTAATAACTATATGTTTAGTATATATGTGTATGCGACGATTTAAGTTCGGCCTTCTTGTTATAATATAACTAAATGTTGTGCTTTCTCATGGAATGCAACTTTCAGTTGCTCAGAAATATACTTATGAAAAATGTAATTCTCTAATTCTGAGACAATTTTACCCAATAATAAATGGAGCTTTGAAACGTAACAAACGATTTGAAAAGGGCATTATTTTAATTTAAAATACTGCAAACAAACATTTCACATTGCTATAGATTCAACGTATAAAGAGATTACATTCGGAATGAAACTCATGTAGCTTTTAATACGCTAATAGAACTGAAGGGAAGAAGGTAAAATGAATCAATAAAAAACCAAATTAAAATACATCAAACGTATTTTTATAATTTTTTCATATTTGTCCCCTTCATCAAATTGGTCCCATTTAGCGATTGTTTTCCAAATATTATATGTTGCTGTTTCACCAAGGCATTCAATTCTTTGTTGATTTCCGTTTTCAGATAAGACATTATATTTTGTAAAGTATATCATTAAGCCAACTTTTTCTCTTTCTAGGCTCCCTTTTTCCCTGTTTTTTTCCCTGGAAATTAGATAATTTATTTGTCAAGTATATTTAATATTGATCCATTCGCTTAAAAACGTATGTGGAACGAAGATATAAATTTAAAAAAAAATATTTTGGAATCCTGGAAAGAAATGAGTGGACATTTTCACTTCCCATTGAGGTAAAAATTCAAATTAGGTATGATATTTATGATAACTTAAGTTTAGTATAGATATATCCATTGATCCAGCAGTCAAATGTTATACTGTCATAATTTAGCTGATATAAGAAAATGCAATTTTTACTCAACATTACTTTTAGATCAGAGTTCAGTCGTGCTTAATTTATTATAGTATGAGTCTGAAAATTTACAGACTTTTATGCAAATAGGAAGTTGGACCATTAGTGAGAGGGGGCTTAGGTTTTATTAGTAGGCACTAAATGAAGGTAATCAAGAGATATAAAAAAATATTAAGAAAGTCTCTCTTTTCTTTATAAACTTTAAACACACTTTTTAGAGTGGATATATTTTTATAATACTATTCCTATATATCAGAAATTTTAAAAATTGTTATAAGAAAAGAAAATTCAACTTCTAATGTTCATTACTAATGAGTTGATTTCACTTAGAGAATTGGTTTTCTCATAAAACTCACTTACAATTTTAAGGGTACTAAATAAGGTTAACAGCCAGTTTTTTTTTAAAAATTGACGACAACTGCCGTCATGTAAAAAACTTATTTTATTTATGACCCCACATCGTTAAACTATTCAAAGTAATGAAATATTTTTAACAGCAGGTGTTAGTTAAGGAACTACGCTCCCATCTTCTCTCTAAAAGGCAATAGCTGCTTATACTAAAGTGCTAATAAGGGGCCGTCCATAAAGTACGTCACGCTATTTTTGACCATTTTTAACTCCCCCCTCCCCCCTGTCACAAAAAGCCACAAATCTGGGACCCCCCCCCCTAAAGTATGTAACACTTTCGAACAAAAATTTTGTTTTTTATTAACAAAATAATTAAAATTTAATATAAAAAACCGTGACGTCACACATGGCCAGACCCCCCCTCCCCCTGTCACAAACTGTCAAAATTTCTTACACCCCCTCCCCCCACTGGAGCGTCACGTACTTTATGGACCACCCCTAAAGTAAATTATAAATGTTTATAAGTGTAATGAAGTTTCCAAAAGAATTTAAAGAAACTAACTCAATCTTATTTAAAAAGCTTGCAATGAAATGTGCGCACCATTTTTAGTCAATGAAAGTTAACTTAAGGGCGGGCGCTTAAAATGAAATCTTGTAATGCAGTACTGCTTTAAAAATAAATTGTATACTTTTTGATAGTCTTTATTAATTAGTGTTTTAATATGGAAATGATATATAATTCTTTTATATATTTGTGTCTATGTTATACGATTTTAATTTACGTCTTTTATGTAATTGGTATAATTTTAAAACGAATTCAAGTATGCTTTGGATCATCTTTCCCGATAGGACATAATTGTTTGTAAATTATATTTCAAACACCAGATTTAGTTTCTGAAAAATAAATAAATTATTTACGAAATTGAAAAAAAAGATGATAGGTTTGACTAAACATCTATTTTTAAAATGGCTTTTGTTATTCCGCTACAGCGTAATGACCATGTCATATTCAATTCGCCGCCCAACTTAATTGATTTTAGGTTCACTTGTATTGAGTTTAATATACTTCTATTTATAAGTCCGGTAGAAAGGTTTAAATTGTAAATTTATTTAGCTTATGTAATAAAAAAAAACCCACAGCATTGGTCGTAGGCTTTTATAGGCATGTAATAATCATTGATGATTAACTTTAATAAGTAAATTTAAGGGATTGAGCCAGTAAAATAAGCAAGAAAAATTAATAAAGAACACGCAACAAATTTTAAGAAAAACAAAACGTATAGTTCCTCTAAATTACGATTAAGCTTTTTTGACTTGGGAAATTTCTTTCCACATAAAATACCCTCACATAATTAGTATTTGTTTAAATTAAAATTTGAGTTATTAGAAACAACATAATAAAACTCTTAATTTAAAAATAAATACCATGCATCGTGTGACAAATGTAATGAAATAGTTTTGACAGATCTATAATATAAAGAAAGTATTTGTATAAAAGGCCACTGTTTTGTACCGCAAGGCCAAAACAAATATGAATGTTATTATAATAAAATTACACTGCTCAATTTAAGACGCGTACACGAAAAGGTGCGCACCGTAATTTGACAATAAAAGATTTTTGAAAGCGCACAGCTCAAAATAAAGTATTTTTTATAAAAAAAACGCACCAAAATGAACTCGTTTTGAATGCCCGCATGAAGCTGTTCAATATCGAAATGAGAATTTATTTTGTCTTTATTTGGCTCTACATTTTCTGATTATGGGCCCCCTTACCCTAGGGGTGGTCACCTGGGGTTGAAACATAGCCTACGACCTGTCTAGGGTCGAATGAGAGCCCCATGCAAAATTTCAGCATCCTGGGTGCAACGGTGTGGAATTCCATTGGTAACAAACAAACACACAAACTTTCATCTTTATATATTAGATTGGATCTCAATAGCCATCAAAGGACACACCAAGCTGGTCCTCGGCAAAACAACACAATTTGGAAATGGATATTACATGTTTTTAAGTAAACCAAAAGCTAACTGTACTCCTCTCATTAGTTGAATAAACAATTTTTTATCTGAATGTATTACTTTGAAGATACGCTATCATTTTGGGGCCGCCCTGTATATAGTCTCATGGCCACAAAGAACCGCTAATTACGAAAGTTGAAGTTCGATAAGGAATTTTTAGTTCCCATTTCTTGTGTACAATCTACTTTTTGTTAAACTTCTCTTTAGCAGTTCTAACCATTGAAAGGGGAATGAGCAAGGCCTAAAACGAAAGGGAACTTTGAAAGCGCGCCAACAAATGCCGTTAAACAAATGTGTCTTTATTCTGACAGGACCTTATTGAATAGTTAGATTAACGAATATTAGTCGTACACATTGTTGTTGAAAGACTTGACTCGTCATTGGTTGATTGACGTATTGGGGGGGGGGTCATCGATATCTCACCGTGTCAGGTATTCAACAGGCCAGCGCTTGTGTATATAGTAAAGGGCTTGGGGTGTAGGGGGGAGCTTGAATAAGTGGAAATGCTTCATACTTCTCAAAGTCTTATCTTTAGGTTTGTAGATATAAGACATTGTTGAGAAGAATCGTGTCTCCAGACAGTTTTTATTTTGGAACTAACGTTAACACGTTTTATTTTTTTTTAATATTATTTTGAGACAAAATAACAAGTCTGCTTTCGGGAAAAAGGTATGTGTTGTATGATAACTAAATTGATCGTTTAATTTTTATTAGTAAGCACAGACGGTTAACTATTATTTATGACCTGTAGAAGATGCTTTCCGGTATTCTTAAACCACACTACAACCCTTTGACTTTCGCCATCAAATTTACGTCATAACGCCGAGCATACATAGTATAATTAAGAACGCTGTTGTGTTACGTCCTGTCAGGCTAGCTAATATCCTGTTTATATGTTATACATTTACTAATTTGAAAGCCTGATTGCAGTCTCACCCCCATTACTTTAAATAATTAAGAACGCCTTGTTTTACTTTTCTATATGATTTTTCTGGCATTCCCTGAAATATTTTAGCCATACAGAAACGCAGGCAAAACCTTATTATACAGATCAGTTACTTTGATAGCATAAGGCACATATGAATCAATGACTTATAGTGGAATCCAGGGAATGGAAAAATTAGTTGTTCCGCACATGGTTCATATGAAGGGAATAAATATATATTTTTGTTAATTTACTTCTTATACCTCAGCAGCATTATAAAGTAAAAATTTTTACACACTAATTGTAACTGTCGTGAAAAGTTTTGTTTAAAAAAATTTCGAGTGGATCTTGGAAGTTACAAAAGTGTCTAGATGAAGCTGAAAATGAAATAACATACAGAAAAGGGGCCGTCTATAAATGACGTCATGCGATTTCGGCCGATTTGTCACCTCCTCCCCCTTTTTTTCGTCACACGTCGTCACAAAATTTATACCCCCCTCCAATATGACGTCATAAAGCTTTGCCCCCCCCCAATCAAAGCCATTTTCTATTTAAAAATGAGCATGTTTCAAATCACATTTTTTGTAATTTGGGGCCATCCATGAAGTACGTCACGCTATTTTTGACAATTTTGTAACTCCTCCCCTCCCAAACTGTCACAAATCTTGCCCTCCCCCCCAAAGTACGTCACACTTTCGAACAAAAATTGTGTTTTTTATTAACAAAATAATTAACATTAAATATAAAACACAGTGACGTCACACATGGCCGGACACCCCCCTCCCCCTGTCACAAACTGTCACTTTCTTACATCCCCTCCCCCCTCTGGAGCGTGATGTACTTTATGGACGGCCCCTTTAAGTATGTGTGAAACGTCATTAAATAAATTGTAAACAATCAAATATTTAAATGGAACTTTTATTTAAAGTTGCTTGTTTTGACGTGACGTCACATTTCTTAAACACTCCCCCCCTCGTCACACGTCGTCACAAATGGTCAACCCCCTCCCCCCTAGGTGCGTGACGTCATTTATGGACGGCCCCAAAACAACAACAAAAATACCTGGCCGTCCAGTCTGCTACCTCAGACTGACCTTCACAACTTCCAATGCACTACTTTAGTGTTTCTCAAAAGTGGCGGTTCGTGTTTTCGTGAACTTAACAAATAATAATTAACCTTATAAACATTTTTTTTAAACTAGTCTTATATTAAAAATGCACTAATTTTCTACTTTTTAGTCTACGCATTTTACAGTAAGTGCAAAGCCAGCTTACCTTTTGACTATATATCCCTTATATATGAGACATAACTAAAAGTAGTGATTATGTTCAAACGCGACATTTACAGACTGAAACAGAATTATCTCCCCTGGTTTTTATCTCCCCCTGGGCGCAGGGAGGGTAGGGGGTGTGAACAGTGACGGTCGGCGTCAACGCGTGAACTCGGCACGTGAAAAAAATTATAAACAAATAGTTGGACGGACGGTTCCGATTAAACTTACAAAGCAAGCTAATATAAGACTAATACATCATATAGAATGGGACTGCAATAAAGCTTTTAAATAAAATACAAAATACACAAACAAATTGTGCAATGAAAACAATAATTTTGAGCTTTATTTTTAGACTGATACGACAGTAAACGTTTCGGCTAATGCCTTCATCAGTATAGTCAAGTTGTCCTCTTGAAAAATTCTTAATAAAAGATGGATTCACTTGCACAAGTCGCAACGTGATTTATGCAATCCTTTGCAAGAGGTGCAATAAAATTTACGTGGGTGAGACTGGTCGTCGTCTTGGAGATCGGTTTAGAGAACACCTGTATAATATAAATAAACAGGCTCAATGTCCTGTTTCTAAACATTTTAACAGTGTTGACCATAACGGCATATCAGATATTGCAGTAACTGGTATTTTATATGCAAGCAATACCCATGATAGAGTCCACATGGAAAATAGACTCATAAAAAGATTTGGTACGTTGGCTCCATATGGAATTAACCAAATTCATAATTTTACTTAACTGCATAATCTTGTTCCCGTTGTGGTTTTTACTGTAACTTTGGATACTTCCCCCTTTTTGCTATATCCTGTGTCCATGTTTGTTTTTGTTTTTCCTTTCTTTTTATTTAACATAAATATTTTAAAATACAATATGTTTTAAGAATATTATTATTACTTATGTAAGTATTGTAAGAATGTATTTTATGTTGTACTGATGAAGGCATTAGCCGAAACGTTTACTGTCGTATCAGTCTAAAAATAAAGCTCAAATTTATTGTTTTCATTGCACAATTTGTTTGTGTATTTTGTATTTTAATATAAGACTAGTAAAAAAACCCGAAGCTTGTTTATTGATAAGATTCAATTTCTTAGAAAGAATTCACGTGATCCTTTATAGCGAAGTTTTCGAGTATGGCAATGGCCCCCTTACCTTTTTGACTCACTGAACTCTGCTGAGAAACATTTTAATGGGGAATCCCCGTAATCGTTTCTTTGATTTAAATTTGTATGAAGAAATAGACTTTCAGCTTAAGGGGCTCTGAGTGCAACTGTGGGGCTCATCTTGGGAACCACTAATGTCTGGTGTTGATAGTGCCCCTTAAATATCGATTGTGTAGTTAAAGATATTATGGCCAAACAATGGAATTCTCTACCATTACACATACGTAGTATTCAAACAACCAAGTCCTTAAAGACTGCACTTAAGACACATCTTTTCAAAATTTATTTTCAAAATTAATGAAACAACATTTCTTGTAAATGATTAACGTAGCTTATGTATAATGTACTGTAATTTTTGTGTTTGTTATGATATGAAAGTTAATTTAATACTTATACGTATGTTATTTCTTTCATGTAAAGCGCTGTGAGCCCAGTTCCTTACTGGGATACAGCGCTATATAAATAATGAATTCATTATTATTATTATTATGACACTTCAGTTCTCAAGATGTTGGTTGTGAACGAATTCAAAAGTTTAGTGGAATGTTCTATTTACCGGTGGATAGTATATGAATATGCCAGCCAATATCGTAGCCATTCAAAGATCCTATCCACTAATGGTTTCTTATTGTTACAACGATATTTTATTTCGCACACACAGATGAACCGTGACGACCACCAACTTGAGAACCACGATCAAAATCTGGCAACTACCGAGGACTCTAGTCTCACGGGAAGACTAACCACGGTACCGGATAATAGCAACACACAAGTGAAGTGCGAAATTTGTGGGCAGAAAACGAGGCTCAAAGATTTGGACACTCACCAGCGGAGGACAAAATGCGCGGACTTGCGTCTAAAACATGACGTCACCTGTGCCGTGCGGTGAGTAAAGTTTGGTGCGCATATACATATCCGGGCCACGTACTTCACTGTGGCTAGAAATATAATGGTACTGAACTCTGGTTAATCACGAATCATTTATATAATTATCGTCACAATAATGACACTATCACTATGTTACGGTCTAAATGTTAAGTTTATGGGGAGTTATCTCAGTATGATTTTTTTTAAACGCTCCCGGGGGAAAAAATGAAAATCAAATAATATTCCTAAACACCGTTAGACACAGACGAAGCCTGGAATGTTTTTTTTTCATTCTCATGTAGATTAATGGAACGAGCGGCGCACCAACATCAACATCAGCTGAAGTACCAGCGCGACAAACTAGATCAACAGTTTTACAGCGCCTCGCTGACTCGCAATAGAAGGATAATAACACGTGAGTCATGTTCGCCTGAGTCAACCTGTCCACAGCCATGCATGCAGTTAGACTGGTCAAACTATTCAATGAGTCTCAGTTTTAATCGCCCGTGCGCCGTTGGTGTTACAACATCCAGTGGTGGCAGTTGACCACGATAACATCTTGGTTTTATTGATTTTATTGTAATACAAATCAAAATTGTTCAAACCAGGAGCTTCCCCATCTTTTCCATGAGACCAGTTTCTACGTCCCACTCTACCTTTTGTTGTAGATCGGTTACTCTGTCCCTCCCCCCCCCTCCCCACACACACAAACAATTTATCCTCTTCTAGAATTATAAGACTGCTGTGAGCTACAAAACAAGATGAATCCCACTTATCAAAAACTAAACCTAACAGCTATAGTCACAATATGAGCATTCATTTTAATTTTAATAGTGTCAATGTGGAATGCGAGGGGGGTATATTTTTTCTGAACGAGGTTAGTACATTCTGAAATCAGCATTTTAGAAAGTCTTCATTAAATTAACCCCATGCAGACAGTAAAATTTAGCAAGGTCTGAGCTAACTTGTATGTTTATTTGATTTCTAAAGCATCTTTCAACTCTTTATTGTAAACAACAACCCATATATTAAACTTTCCATTTGTGCAAATATTTTTGTTCCCCCTCTTGGCAAGCCCCTGAACTGGACCATTAAACTACTAATGATACTGCAGTAGTCACACTTTGTTTTATCTCTTTTAGCTTCGAGCTTTCACTGGTCACTCGGTAATTGAAGATCAGCACGAGCTGACTCAGTCCGCATTAGATAGAAGTAGTTTAACCTTGGAACCATTTGCAAATTATATATCTCTATATATATAAGACGCATTTGTTGTCNNGATGTCTGTCTGTTCCCTAATAACTCAAGATCCAGACAACCAAATAACGTGAAATTTGGTACACGTACACAAAATTATACCGGAAAGGTTATTAAATAGGTTTCGTTCAAAATATATAAAATACTGGGGGCCGGGGGCCCAAAATGTAGTTTTTCCTTATATGAGCTATATAAAATAAAAATTATTGAAAATTAAGACGTAAAATAATGACGCAAAATAATAAACATTTTGGTGTCGAGATTAACAAGAAGGCGATTATCGCCATAAAATAATTTTTTTGATGTTGTTGCTTTGTTGTTGTTGCTTTTGTTGTTGCTTTTGTTGTTGCTTTTGTTGTTGTAATTGTTGTTTTGTTGTTGTTGCTTTGTTGTTGTTGCTGTTGTTGTTTTGTTGTTGTTTTGCTGTTGTTTTGTTGTTGTTGTTTTGTTTTTGTTGCTGTTGTTGTTTTTGTTGTTGTTGCTGTTGTTGTTGCTGTTGTTGTTGCTGTTGTTGTTGTTGCTGTTTTTGTTGCTGTTGCTGTTGTTGCTTTTGTGTTGTTTTTGCTGTTGTTGTTGTTGTCCACATCCCTTGCCCTGCAACGACAATGTCCTTCATGTTGTTGTTGCTTTGTTGTTGTTGCTGTTGTAGTTGTTGTTTTGTTGTTGTTGCTTTGTTGTTGTTGCTGTTGTTGTTGTAGTTGTTTTATTGTTGTTTTGTTGTTGATTTTGTTGTTTTTTTTGTTGTTTTGTTTTTGTTGTTTTGTTGCTGTTGCTGTTTCTGTTGTTGGTTTTGTCGTTGTTGCTGTTGTTGTTGCTGTTGTTGTTGTAGTTGTTGTTTTGTTGTTGTTGCTTTGTTGTTGTTGCTGTTGTTGTTGTAGTTGTTGTTGTTTTGTTTTTGTTGTTTGTTTTTGTTGTTTTGTTGCTGTTGTTGTTTTTGTTGTTGTTGCTGTTGTTGTTAAACCCGGGAGAAGCCGGGTACTTGACCCTAGTATATATATATATATATATATATTCAAACAGTAGCTTATTTATTAATTTTTAGAGTAACAACAATGAGGTACACATGGTAAAATAATTTCATACTCTTACTTTCTCTTCAGCTGTACGACCCAAATCACAACTCACCAACGCCTTCTGCTGTAAGAATTGCAGAAAACCTTTCAAGTCTGGACAAAATAACTCAAATTCTTGTCGGTGGCATCTTGGACCAATGGTTGACCTCTTCGGGGGCACGTGCTCCGCCTGTGGAAGACTGGATTACCAGAGTGGATGCGTGGTTGGAAAGCACGAATTGTGACAAGGGCTTTTTAAAAATTCCAATAAATTTAAGAAAAATATGTGGCGTTTATTTGTTTGTGTTTTTTGGCGGATGCTTTTTTAATATATACAGAATGTCCCAAAAACGTATAACTCTTTAAATGACCATAACGCCAACATTTATCATAATACAAAAAAAGTTTCATAAAAATCATAAAAAACGTGAACAAATGTAGAAACCAGTCAATTATTGAAAGTGTTCAAATTGATGGCCATTGTGGTCCCATTCACAGCTGACAATGTTCACCTAATATTTCTTAATTAACGCGGTTTTCAGACTTTGAGATGTCACACCATACAAATTATCATTATTATTATTATTATTATTTTTATTTTTAAAAATGATCGTTTTCAAAAAGTGGAAATTGGTAACCGGGGATGGGCAAAATTTCCCTAAAAGTCATTTATTTCCTGAAAATTCGTGCAGGTTCCAGGGAAGAAATTTGTGGTCAAAGAGACCATCATACGTGGCTGAATTTAAGTCCCGACTCAATCATCATTTCTTGGGGGGAAAGGACAGTCATTCAGTCACTTAACACAAACGTCACTACACGACTAATAGGCTGAAACTTGTTCATGTGCTCTGTCTGATACACCCACGAAACAGTAAATATATATATATATATAAATAAAAATAACGGAGATTCATTGTGAGCATAGCTAAATTTAAATTTCATTCATCTGCACTCAAATGAACAAGCAACGTGAAAAGACTTTGAAGTTTAAGTGCACATTGACCTGGTTTTCTTCTTAGAAATCTTGTTTTTAAAAAAATTAATAAATAGTAGCTTTAATTGATATGTTTAAAAAACAACCTTCCTTTGAAGGAACTAAGGAAATTGGTTTGTTTAAGTTGAAATTCGGACGAAACGAGCTTAACATTACAAATCTCTAGATGCTTCATAAAATAAAATCTTTGAAATTGTTTAAAATATTTGAGAGATTTATGGAACTCGGGCAAGAAATAAATGAAAATTACAATTATATCTGCTATGGCCGCATTCAAAATCTTCTAATATGCCCTAGCTTCTGGAAATTGTTTCTACATTTAAAAATCTCATTACATCATAATTTTTCATTAAAATTTTATTTTTAAAAAAATTTACTCACATTCAGCTATTTAACCTCTGTTTTCAAATACAATCCTGGTTTTTTTTAAACCAGCGCCCCCCCCCTCCACCTTTCCCCCCCCCCACAACTCAATTTTTCTACTACAAAAACTTTGTTTTCATGCTCACCCATCAATAGTAAAAGAACATAAGTCCTATCAGGTACCAGGGTAGCCACCTTCACCACATTTCTAAGCCAAGCAAGGTATTAGCCGTTAATTGCAGAATGTTCACTGTTTAAATGTCATACCAGCTACGGTACTCCGCCATCGGAGCTCCTTCCATGGGTGTGAAATAAGAATAGTTATCTTTTTTCTAAGATGCATTACCATCCGCGTTTAACGACTCCCACCATCTATCCCCATTTCAGGGTGCTGCTGATGTTTTTCACACTTGTCTTGGATTTATAGGTTTTAAGTTTTAAGCTTCAGCTCACAAACTTAGCTTTCGCTCAGTTTAGAGCGCCCGACCACCCAGCATCATAAGGATTAAATGGAGTGTGGAAAATACAAAATTATTAATCATCTATTTTCAAATATATTACAAAAAAGCCATGCTGAAATTTCCGATGGTTTGAATCACATTTTTAACTTGGCTACGAAATAGCGGATGTGACGTGGAAATGACGCAAACTTTGTATACCAGGAAGCATTCTATCAACTAGACTTGTACCTAAAAGTACATGACTGGAAGAGAGAGTTTTATTTTATCGAAATTTGAAAACACTGAGAAACCTACATACGATTACACTGATTGAATGAGGTAGACCATGCTGAAAAGTGGATTTTTATAATCATTGAATTTTTTCTCGCTTTCCATAGAGCATAAGTATAAGGCATAATTAATGTTCCTCGAATGTTAATTAGAAATTTAGGAATTACCAAACTTGATAAAAGACACTTCCCTTCTAAAAGGGCCAAGGCTTGACCAAAAGCCCTCTTGTTTTCAGGAGGAACAAATAACCACTCGGCTAAAGAGAACGGTGCTATAGCAGAGCGAGGCGTACTTCCGGGAATGAAATGTTGTATTTTTACACCTGAAAAGGGAATAAGTGCAATTATTTTATCCATAAAAGTAATTGAGGTTGTAGTTTTAGTTTTTTTAGGGTCTGGGTTAGGTTTAGTTGTCTATTTTTTAAAATTCAAATAGAACAAAAAATAGCAGCCAAAAATACCATATATGGAGCGCACCGCTCTCTTTGCTTTTACCCATCACTCAAACAAATAATTTCCATTACATTTTTCTAAAGAATTACTGGTGAAAATGAATTCGGTGGCAATAATTATATTTATATTGGGTAGGAAATCAATGTCATTTTATGACGACGCTTTGAAATCAATGACGTATTGGGAAAAAGGGGGAGGGGGGAAGTGGGTACATATTTATGTCCCCGGGCTCCAAGGTACAAGGGTGCCAAGGTACAGGGGTGCCAAAATGAGTCTTACAACGTCACATCATAATAAGTGAACAAAGGTAAGATATTAATTAATGGGGCGGCGCCAATTGTACAAGTTTGTCCCCGGACGCAAAACTACCTTATGGCCACGGCTCTAATTGAAATACATGAAAATTTGGCTATGAATGACTGTTTGTAGAAAATAATTGTTCAATGGATGGCTTAGAGCTGTGGTTACCAACCTTTTTTGGGTGGCGACTACCCCTTTTTATATAAGACATGTGACCCCCGACCCCCATAAGTCAATTTCAATAAAGATTTTACTAAATAGAGCAAATTTGCATTACAGTTGGCGACCCCCAGAAAACCAGTCGCGACCCCCAACGACCCACTGGTTGGGAACCACTGGCTTAGAGTGTGGGGGTTATATTCGGGTTATGAGTTTCTCTAAGCAATAAATTACAATGGAGTGAAACAATTAAGTACTAAGTTAAAATTTGACAAAATAATATTTTGGATTAGTCCTGGGAGAAAATATACTTATATTTTAGAATTGAAAACTATGACTGCAAGTTTTATGATTTCTAAAATTAATGTTTTTGAACAATGATGATTATTTGATTGGATGAAAAATGTTGAACGATTATTTAATCTATGATCGAAATTGTTATTTCATTAATTTTATTATTGAACAAGAAATTTTTTTTAATGACTGATTATTGTGAGTAATATAATATTAATGATCTTATTCGTGCATGCATGCTGGCTGCTCATTTTACTCTAATACATTCATTTAATGTTAGAGTTCACTGGGCCGCATTCATACTCAATACATACCAAACAAACAAATATTTTGCAAATCGGATCAAGGTCGGAGAATGAACAAGTTGTGCAGTTTAGCTTCAATCGCGTGGGAGGGTAGATGACTATATTTCCTCAGTAATGCAAAAAAAGGCTTATGAGGTTATCGTCCATCCCTCCCCCCCCCCACTCCCACCCCACCCCCAACATCCACGGGGCCACAAAAAATATGCAAAGCTTTGAGCAGTATGAAACCTACACTTACACCACGACTCAGCCCCAAGTATGACTCAAAGAGAACTTACTGACTACACTTACACCACGACTCAGCCCCAAGTATGACTCAAAGAGAACTTACTGACTACACTTACACCACGACTCAGCCCCAAGTATGACTCAAAGAGAACTCACTGACTACACTTACACCACGACTCAGCCCCAAGTATGACTCAAAGAGAACTCACTGACTACACTTACACCACGACTCAGCCCCAAGTATGACTCAAAGAGAACTCACTGACTACACTTACACCACGACTCAGCCCCAAGTATGACTCAAAGAGAACTTACTGACTACACTTACACCACGACTCAGCCCCAAGTATGACTCAAAGAGAACTTACTGACTACACTTACACCACGACTCAGCCCCAAGTATGACTCAAAGAGAACTTACTGACTACACTTACACCACGACTCAGCCCCAAGTATGACTCAAAGAGAACTTACTGACTACACTTACACCACGACTCAGCCCCAAGTATGACTCAAAGAGAACTTACTGACTACACTTACACCACGACTCAGCCCCAAGTATGACTCAAAGTGAACTTACTGACTACACTTACACCACGACTCAGCCCCAATTATGACTCAAAGTGAACTTACTGACTACACTTACACCACCGCTCAGCCCCAAGTATGACTCAAAGTGAACTTACTGAAAACCAAGCCCATTAAAAAAGTAAAACATGTCTTATTGCTGTCGAAATGGCAGTTAAGCGCGTACCCACGCACGCACACACACACACACATACACACTAAACAACAACAACAACAAACGCACACACACGTGCGCAAATACATAAAAGCGGGGACGAGTGTAACGGTGTAATGAGTCAAACTTGTTGCTACTCAGCTTGTTTGAGACAATATTATAGTTGTAAATCAATTGAGGCACCAACAACAAAAACAAGACTTAACAGTATCTAAATAGATATATAACATTTTTCGTTATGTACATTCCAAGATGGCTGACGCACCAGCACAAACGACCCAAGCCACGACGCCGTCATCGCTTGCCAGTGGACTAAGCATCGACGACCCGCGGGTAGAGATCGTGGCAGACTATCTGTTGAGGCGGTACAGACAGAAGCCGGACAGATGGGTCAAGTTTTACAACAACATGGACAACCACGTACGTATTTTAACTTCTTTAAAACGTAGACACTCTTTTTTACCAGTGGCGGTTCAGGGGTTGGCGAGTAGTGCAACCCCCCACCCCCCACCCCCCAGGCTCCGTACTTAACGACCCCTACGTCTCAGCGCCCCCCCCCCAACCTTATCTTTGATATGTCAATGTTTAGCTTTTCATTTATGTTTCTTTGTCTCATAAAGTATCACGTTTTATACTTATTTACTTTTTTAAATTAAGTGAATGAAATAATAAGTTTACCACATGTAAAGAAACAGTAACAGGAAACTCATGCACAGTAAAGTAAAAGAACATCCTCGCATGACATCAATTTAACTTAAAAGTTCGGGGGAAAAGGAGGGGGGGGGGTGGCGTAATAGAATATTATCTGTTGTTTTACCCTCTTCCTCCTTAACCTTTGCCTACATATGATCTGTTTTCCACTTGACTTACCCCACTCCTTGCCCTACGCAGCATCTGTTGTTTTCCACTTGACTTCCCCACTCCTTGCCTACTGCAGCATCTGTTTTTTTCCACTTGACTTCCCCACTCCTTGCCTACTCAGTGTCTGTTGTTTTCCACTACTTGCCAACTAATTAACCCCTGGCCCATACCGCTGCTACAACAGAACGCCTTGTTGGATTTCTTCAACAACACCGAGAAGCACGTCGTTGTGTTCGTCTGCACGCCCGGCGCCATCGACTGCTCCTTCAACTGGCCGACAGATCCACAGAACGTCTTCACGTAAGTTGCCCAAATAAATTACGAAATTGATAAAAAGTGGCGCAAGGGGAAAGAGGGAAAAAACTGCAGGCAAAATCTTTTTAATGTAAATTTCTCTCTTAAAATATTTTTTTTTAAATTGATTATGTCGTTACATATTCTACCAATAATTGTCATGAATTTGGAAAAAACAAAAACTAACAAACAACAACAAACAAACAAACAAACAAAAAAACAACAAGATCACGGTATAGATTTATAATGAAAACAAAGAAACAATGGAACCCAGTCGAATTTTCGCAAAGGTAAATACATATCTCAAGTGGCAACAGTGGTCGAGTGGCATGTGCGCTCGCCTTGTGTGCCGATGGTCACGGAATCGAATCCCTGTGAAGGCAGGAGTTTTTTTCCCCGGGGCAAAGGGTGTCCCTGAGTCCACCCAGCTCGGAATGGGTACCTAACACTAGTTAGGGAAAAAATGTTGGCTGGGTAATTCGTGGAACCCTCATAGGCGTAGCCTGTAAACGCTGCATCTCTTGCCAACAGACCGGCACGGTCTGTGGACGCAATAATCTTCTGTATAGATAAGACAAACAATAGACTGTCATAGAGTTTTGTTTTTAGACATATATTTATGAATTAAACATTTTTTTACACACCCAAAAATGTAATTGTCATTTTTCGAGTCTCGGTTAAGTGACATCTAATGGACAAATCCTTTTATTTTCAGGATCACCATCGGCGTGTGTAAAACAATTTGGGCGCTGTTCCATTGTTAATAAATTATATTCGCTAAATAATATTTAGAAAGCAAACAATTTAAAATAAAATAAAATAGATAACCTTAAATGAAATCATTCCATTTATTGCTTCAGAGAACCACATCCGGCCATGGAGACGCGGGTAGCCGATAACTAGTGCAGTAGATAGCGTGTTGTTGATCGGTGTTGATCATTTGTATTTATATTACTACAACCCATTGTTGGGTTGAGGCAGTGCTACGTCGCGCTATTTCTTATGATCTCTTTGGTCACAAACATTAGAACCCCTCACTCTATAAAACCCATCACGCACTAAAAATGTTTAGAAATTAACGGCTAATTAAAATTTAATAGTAATAATCATCGTTAATTAAGATCAAGTGGCCATTAGTGATCCACAAGAACAATTTAAACGACTTCAATTGATGAAACTAACATCTAGTGTTCAATCCATCTATTACGACTTAAACAAAATCACGGGCCAATTTAAGGATCTCGTGTTTTATAACAAATGGATGTCGACCAATACGATCTTATCTTCAGCCCCTTTTCACCCCACTTTGTCGTAAATTGTAACACTTTCTTAGAGCCTCTTCCTTTACATGAGGAGAGTGACGTACCTCATGGCTGACCCCGGTGTTCATTGTTCATTCATGTTTTCACACAAGCGACGATGAAATACGATGCGCTTTCAAATTTGGCCCAGGAAAAAACTGCCGCGATGTATCAGGCCCGATGTATCAGGTCTGATGTATCAGGCCCGATGTATCAGGTCCGATGTATCAGGTCCGATGTATATAGGCCGATGTATCAGGTCCGATGTATCAGGTCCGATGTATCAGTCCGATGTATCAGGTCCGATGTATCAGGCCCGATGTATATAGCCCGATGTATCAGGCCCGATGTATCAGGTCCGATGTATCAGGTCCGATGTATCAGGTCCGATGTATATAGCCCGATGTATATAGCCGGATGTATCAGGCCCGATGTATCAGGTCCGATGTATCAGGCCCGATGTATATAGCCCGATGTATCAGGCCCGATGTATCAGGCCCGATGTATATAGCCCGATGTATGAGGCCCGATATATCAGGTCCGATGTATATAGCCCGATGTATCAGGCCCGATGTATCAGGCCCGATGTATCAGGTCCGATGTATATAGCCCGATGTATCAGGCCCGATGTATATAGCCCGATGTATCAGGCCCGATCTATCAGGCCCGATGTATCAGGTCCGATGTATATAGCCCGATTTATTAGGCCCGATGTATATAGCCCGATGTATCAGGCCCGATGTATCAGGCCGGATGTATATAGCCCGATGTATCAGGCCCGATGTATATAGCCCGATGTATCAGGCCCGATCATGTATATAGCCCGATGTATCAGGCCCGATGTATATAGCCCGATGTATCAGGCCCGATGTATCAGGCCCGATGTATCAGGTCCGATGTATATAGCCCGATGTATCAGGCCCGATGTATCAGGTCCGATGTATTTAGCCCGATGTATCAGGCCCGATGTATCATGCCCGATGTATCTAGCCCGATGTATCACCCCGATGTATCAGGCCCGATATATCAGGCCCGATGTATCAGGTCCGATGTATATAGCCCGATGTATCAGGTCCGATGTATATAGCCCGACTTATCTAGCCCGATGTATCATGCCCGATGTATCACCCCGATGTATCAGGCCCGATATATCAGGCCCGATGTATCAGACCCGATGTATCAGGCCCGCTGTATCAAGCCTGATGTAGCGACCCTCAACAAAGCTGCCCCGTCAAAAAACAAAACAAAAAACCAACAACTAAATTAGGGCCCTTGAAATATGGACCCGAAAAATGGGCCACCCATGATAGAGCCCTAGAATAAACTGCCCCAAACTCACAGTTTTTATAGACTCACCTCTCATATGCGTGTGACGCACTTTATGGAGAGATTCTTAATTTGCATGAAGCAGTTCAAATGTTGAGAATATTCAGCTGTCTGTGGCCATAAAAATAGTCAGTAACTGGTTGATTATATCTTGCAGGTATTTCCTGAAGCGGAATCCGTCAGCCAAGATATCAAGAGAAAACTTCCGAGAGGAGATGTTGTACGGAGACATGTTCCCTAGCGAGCTGGATCAGTTCTCAACCTTTATCAACAAGGTCTGGGCATTTTTTTTTACAATAAATATTATAATGTTTGTTACTTTTTTTTTCACCCTCGACTTCCCTAACGAAAATGTATGAAGTACGGTCCATTGGATCAGTTTTGCAGTTAGGATATGTGCCCTCCGTGGCGTTGTGCAGTTAGGATATGTGCCTTCTGTGGCGGCGTGCAGTTAGGATATGCGCCCTCCGTGGCGGCGTGCAGTAAGGATATGTGCCCTCCGTGGCGGCATGCAGTTAGGATATGTGCCCTCCGTGGCGGCATGCAGTTAGGATATGTGCCCTCCGTGGCGGCATGCATTTAGGATATGTGCCCTCCGTGACGACGTGCAGTTAGGATATGTGTCCCTCCGTGGCGGCCACCGTCTTTTCTTCCCATCCCTTCCACGAAAATACAAACATCTGCAGAGACAGAGATGGAGCGAGAGTGAAGGTGGGGGGGTGGGGGGTGGATGTGATTGCATAAATAGAAGCAGAAGGTGAGGACAATAGAGAAACAATTTCATATTGTTATTTGTGTCACCTCAATCAACAATCTGATCATGCACGTTTATTTCCATTTAATCAGATTGCTAATGTGCTCACGTATTGGTTTGTTTATGATGTGCTCACTTATCAGATTGAAATGATGTGTTCACTTATCTGATTGATAATGATGTGCTCACTAATATGATTGCAAAAGATGTGCTCACTTATCTGATTGCTAAAGATGTGATCACTTATCTGATTGCTAAAGATGTGATCACTTATCTGATTGCTAAAGATGTGATCACTTATCTGATTGCTAAAGATGTGATCACTTATCTGATTGCTAAAGATGTGATCACTTATCTGATTGCTAAAGATGTGATCACTTATCTGATTGTTAAAGATGTGATCACTTATCTGATTGCTAAAGATGTGATCACTTATCTGATTGCTAAAGATGTGATCACTTATCTGATTGCTAAAGATGTGATCACTTATCTGATTGCTAAAGATGTGATCACTTATCTGATTGCTAAAGATGTGATCACTTATCTGATTGCTAAAGATGTGATCACTTATCTGATTGCTAAAGATGTGATCACTTATCTGATTGATAATAATGTAGTCACTAAATGGTTTGCTAATCACTTTCTCCACAGTTTGTCGAAAGAGTCATCAACAACGAAAACAACAACAAAAAATGGCCGGCGGTGGTCACCGAAGATGTCCGTCACCACACGCAGAACCTGAAGACGATCGTCGACATCACGGCCAGCAGGATCAAAGGTCAAACTCTGCTCAGGATACCAAACGAGTTGGAAAACTTTGAGTATCCTGACCATGATAACTCCAAGTAAGTTACAGTATCATGATTACGATAACTCCATGTAAGTTACATTATCCCGACCATGATAACTCTAAGCCAGTTATAATATTCTGACCAGATGGATCGGGTTTCCACAGTAAGCAGGGGTTGACGCCAGCGCAGGGGGCCATGCACCTGACACTGTTCACCTAAGCAGAGACATTTGGTCAGACATCAACAAGCGTGAGAAGAAGCATGGTAAAACGTTGGTTGTGATGACATTATTAATTCACCGCACGGGTTTACGCCAACAATAGAACGGCAGCAGTAGTCTGTGGAACCACTACCCTATGAGACTCTATCTCTTTATATGTAGCGCTTTGAAGCTATTATTGTTTTTTTTTATAAATATATTCAATTTACCGCTGCCATTCCCGTTTTTCTTAATTACGGACAAAATAAACTCGATTCCATTAACGTGAAGGCACTAAAAGCGTCATTTCATATTTTAAAAAACCAACAAATTGAATCTCGTACAAAACTTTGGGAACTTTCCACAACTTCCCCGATCACCTTTCGAAAATTGGGTGGGATCGGTGCTAGGGTGATCTATTTTTTCTTCTCAGAATCAATCGCCGAATATTGCATCAGATCGAGTCTATGGTGGTCCTATGGAGCAACGAGATTCAAGAGGTTCTCAAAGTCCGAAATGCAGACCCGATCCTAGAGGGTAAAAACCCGACCCCAAATGTCGAAATCAAATTCTGGCAGCTGAGAGCTAAAGACTTTGACCAGATTTACTCGCAGGTAACGAAATACTCAAGATCTAATCATTAATTAATATTTTTTAAATGTTTAGAAAAATATATTTTCATGGTCCCAATCTTCTTTAAAGAAAACGTACCGACCAACCTTTGCTATAGTTTTCAATCATTTTAAATTCTCTTATCAAATTTGTTATAATTGCTCATTCTAATCTTTGTCATCTAATATACAACAATATAGGCACGAAAGAATTTACCAAATCTTAATGTTCCCCCAGCTGATGAATCCTACAGTGAAAATGATGGTTCGATGCCTCAAGGACGGCAATAGTGTTTACTACAAGTCGTTCAAAGATTTATACAGTAGCGTTGTTAGCGGTGAGTCGGAGTGTATGGTGCGACCACTTGCGATTTGATTGAGAACCACGATCTGATTTGTGTTGGCACATTTTCTCTGGATGAAAGTTTTGGTTTAAGGCGGCGGGATTAATTTGGTCCGCAACAATAATGGGGCCACCTAACTTTTATTTACACACACCCTCTTAATTGTTATTCAAATAAAATCTCAACGAATGTGATTGCTTCAGTTTTAAGGGCGCTTATAAATGAGCTGTGGTAATTTCTCTTGAAAGTATTTCTTATTAGTCAACAAGGCGACATTTGTTCCGGCAGATGCACCCCCCCCCCAAGTGACACATTTTTTTCTCTTTCTTTTATTATTAGTTAGGTCATATCTTATTGAACATTACAATAGGTAGTGAAATAAAAGAAAATTTTCCAGTAATTTCCCTGTCCGATTTAAAAAAAACACAAAAAAACGCCCCTGGTGGAAATTTACTTTCACACTGCTGGAGCTTGGTCATGACGCAGATGAGAAACGCAAACATTGGGACTGGAATATATTTTATAGAAACAAATCGGCAGCAGAATTCAAGCCATCTGCCAATGTTCCACAGGCGCCCGAGACGGCTTCGCACCGTTGACCGAGTGCACCAGGTTGAGAGTGGTACGTGAGGCGCCCGCTCCCCTCCCCCCAAGCTCTAGGTGATTTCGACCTGATCATCATATGAAGCTAGTCGCGCTACTGTTTTGGGATCCTAAAGAGATCTAGGTTCTGTATGAACGAATTAAATGAATGAGCATTCTTCTCATAAGCCATGTGGTTGTTTGGTAGTTGGCTACTCTCGTTAAAATATAAAGGTTCTGATATGAAATTATTGCATCATTAAACTATAGAGTCGCGCGCTGAATGAAGAAAAAATAAAGTTAATGAAACAAATGACCATTACAAAAAATATTTCTTCATCTGTCCCTTCACTTTCCCCGCCAAATCTGACCGACTTGCGTCATTACAGCATTGATTGAGGCCAATGATAACCTGATGTACCTGACGGCCGTGAAGAACGCCGTGGAGAACATAGAGCAAGTGGACTTCGACGTCTGCGAGCCGCTGCTGGGCCCCCTGATGTACACGGTGGGCCTGGTGTGGCTCCATTCCAAGTACTACAACACGCCAGAGCGAATCACCGTCCTGCTGCAGATGCTGTGCAACTTTGTCATAGAGATGGTGAGTCTGTAAGGGCATTGAAGACTTTTCAATGAAAGTCATACATTGGTCACATATGGTTGGTATAGGTATATAGATTCATAACTGGACGTAATTAATCGCTATTAGTGGGCGTTGGTAGGGACTTACATAATTAATGTTTTTCGAGATATTGAGGTTTGTAGGAGTTAGTTATTCCCCCCGGGCCGAAGACAGCACATATGGCAGAAGTCATGGATTTCCATTTACGACGATCCGTCGCCAATTGTATTAGGTCTTGATTATTTCTTAGACCCATGGTTGAGCTTTCTCTTTTGATTGTTCTACGTAGGGTTTCCTTTGGTCTTCGTTGTTTTCTTTTGCCTTTTGGTGTCCATATGAAGGCCTGATGGGGGAGTTTTCTCTCGTCCATTCGAAGAACATGACCGATATAATTCCAACGTAATCTCCTTATAAAATTTGACACATACTCTTGGTTGGTTTCTGCTCTTATTGTTTGATTGTAGGAGTACATGTATCTAAAGACTGCTCACTGGCGAATGTAATAAATTCTTCATGTCAAGTTTGCACGCAAACTTGACATACACTCATTGTTTTGTCAGCGATGGGGTGATGTAGTATAGATTTCTGATCCATATTTAAAAGCCAAAATATCTTGTTTAGTCATGAATTCAATTTTTAATGTGTTTTAAAAGAACATTGATAGCGGAGATAGCTTTTTAATTATATATCTATAGATATAATAGGTTCCTGACTTTATCAGCAACGTTTTTAAATTTCTTTTTGGAATTTCTCCTCATGTCTTCCCAGGTCGATAGCTACGTGAACCCCGAGGAGATGTTCAAAGGCGACATGGTGGAGACGATCCCGCTTGTTAAGACAGCCGAGCAGGTCATGTCCTCCTTCAGAAAGGCCTTCAACGTCGTCCGTGACAGACTCCCTTCGATGTTCCCGCCTGATGTCACGCCCCGCCCGTGGTTTTTCCACCCCGATATCGTCTTCTCGAGATTTACGAAAGTTCACGAGAGACTTAAGATTGCCTATGTAAGTCTCACTCCAAATATTTGTCAATAAAAGAAATTCTGAAATATATTTTTTTTTAAAAAGAGAAGAATTTATCTCATTTTATATGTTATCTCTTCAAATCGTAACTCCCCTTACATTAAAATTTGAAGGTGTGTTTGTGGGGTCAAAGTTGAGTACCTGTCTCTATCACCCGGTTTTCTTTGGATACCAACTAAGAGCTGTTGTATATTTCAACCTGAACTCTGCCTCTCGTTCAGCCTTCTCCATTACGTTATTGCCTTTGTGCCATGAAATTTCTTTTACATATACCGCCTAATGCAAAGCTTTGCTAATAAATTATAACCATAGCCGATTAAAGATATTGTTTAATCCCCCCCTCACCCCCGCTAACTTGTAACCTTCATGGGACTACCTAAAGGTTTGACTGAAGCACAAGACCCATGGGAGCTTATATTTATATTTAATGCAACAAACATATATATTTAACAGCAAGACTCATTCTTGTACTTTTTAATATTAAGTTAGATCAATGGCTAAACGCTTATGCGCCAGCAAAGCTTTTCTCAAAAAAAAACTTGAATTCTGAAAATGTGCTGCATGGAATGCTTCATTCTTTTTTTTTCCTATTCTTTTTTTAAAAAATACAAATAAAGTACTTAATGGACACGAACGTGAACTTCATGAAATTGGAGAAAGTTGAATTTGGTGGCATCAAGGGGAACTCACTCGGGGAGGACGTCATCGTGATCTTCCAGGAGTTTGACGAGGCGTTCAAGTTGTTTACAGAAAGTAAATACAACCCACTGGACGCGTCGGACCCGGTGAGTGGAATTAAAGCAAACAAATCTTGGTAGTTGATGACAGTGGTCCAGCGAGTTGTAACATGACGGAACATTACTCAACGTCTACTGTGGTTAATTGTAGACCATATTATTTTGTAGGCTACGAACTCATATATCGGCTACAAACTTTTATAGCGTTGCATAACTTATCTTCATCCATATTTTAACTATAGGTTAAACATAACTTATTTCTAGCTCAAATATTTTTGTTCTGTTTTGTTCAGAGTATGTAATATGCTACTTTTCATATAACAATTAATTGAAATAATTGTCCTGCTGTCTTTCAAGTCTTTCCTACACAACTACGAGACGTTTAACATGATCATGGCGGACTTTGACAGAAGACTGGCAACCATCGTTTGCAAAGGTTATTTCGATTGTTCAGGCTTGGAGAGTATATTCAAGGTAACTAATAGGCTAACTGTGGCGAAGCATGTCTTTCTAAAATCAACAAGTTTTATTTCGAGAGAAAATAATGAATAGCTTTCAAATATATGGGTGGTGTAGCAATAGTGTCTTTTTAAAGATGTAACTAAATTACGCTTCATTTTCTTTAGCCGATCAAACAAAGTTAACACACTACAATTTAAATGACAAAGGCGTTGTTTTAAATATAAAATCAACACCAACAACCGCACTCCCGTTACCTTTTATCATAAAGGTAAGAAGGTATTATATGCACATTAAATGAAGTACACGTGCATAAAGATTATCCAAAACAATGATGATGTGCACTAGCTCGACCCTCCTCAACAGAAGATTGTTGTGAAGGGGGCCAGTGTATTTATTTTATCCCTCATCTCACCTAGGCGCCATTCCTTTCACCCCTACTTCACAGAAATTTACCATAACAGGCTGTCTATTTCCATGGGGCTAGCACACTCATGTCACGGCTGGTCTATTACAGTTGTTTGTCCATACCTTCCTTATTACCTGGTGTAAAAAAGTACATTTATACTATAACCCATCTCTAATCACGGTGATTCCCCATCCCCCACGCATCCGCAGCTTATAGAGATGATGGGTCCACTACTGGAGCGTGAGCTCATCATGAAGGATTTCGACGACAAGTACCCGCAAGTTGTGCGCCTGATGAACGAAGCACTGGACACATGCTTCGAACTCTATGAGGAGCAGGTGAAACTTCACCCCCTCCCCCTCCCACATACGTCTGGTGGGCTAAAGAGTGAGGCTACTAATAACTTAGGGGCCCATATTTGTGATGCTTAAAATATGAACTTTCAACTTTGAATGCACGGATACAAAATTGGAAAATGTGAGGTGGCCTCAAAAAAAATATTTTTTTTTAAAAATAATAAATAAACGGCATTAGCCAAGGAGTATTCGAGTTGAGTGGAGAACTAATGTATATTAAAAAATTAGAAACAAATGTTTGTAGCTGTAGTTTTGAACTTGACAACATTCTAATTTGATCAATCTGCAATCTTTCTTACTGTCCCCCGGCATGCAGATGGCCTACAAACGAGAAACGGGGCGGATGGCCGTCCACAAGAACATGCCCCCGATGGCGGGGGCCATGATCTGGGCTCGAGAGGTGTACAACAGAGTGTCTATCTACATGGAATCGTATTCACGAATTGAACATCCGTAAGTAACGGCGCTGAGTGTAAGAGGAACAAGCTTTTTACAAAACAAAATCTAAATAAAATATTTTTGTCTTTTAAAAAGAGATGTCTAAATGGACCATCAGCTTAAACCAAAATGACATCGATAATTTTTGTTTTATTGAAAAATCTAATATCTGAAAATACAAGCCCCCTTCTAAGATTTTGAGACATGCTAGAAAATGAAACTGGATTACTAGATGTTTTATTTGTGTAGTTAGATATGTTGTGATAACGTATGACGCATAGCTAAATTATCTATTTAACGAACATATTAATTTTTTTCAACATGAATTGGCATATTAAATTGTATGAAGGGTTAACATTTTTATTCTTCCTGGTCTATAATAACGAATTGCTTTTTATTATATTAAATTAGCTACAAGCAATGAGGTGTGGATCGCTTCATTTAAACTTATATTGTTTAAGGGGCCGTCCATAAATGACGTCACGCGATTTTGGCCAATTTTTGCCCCCCCCCTTCGTCACACTTCATAACAAAAAGTTAGACCCCCCTCCAATATGATGTCAAAAAGCTTTTGACCCCCACCCCCCTAAAAGTCGAATTTACTAATTGAAAATTAGCATGTTCAAATCACTTTTTCGTCATTTAAGTATGTATTTAGCGTAAAGCTGCATTCTAATATCGTAAGACGTGTGAAGCCACTGAAAGCGTCATTAAATAATTGCAAGCAATCAAACATTTAAGTGGAACTTTTATTTAAAGTTGCGCGTTTTGATGTGACGTCACATTTCTTAAACACCCCCTCCCCCTCGTCACACATCGTCACAAATTCGCGACCCCCCTCCCTCCCCACAGGCGCGTGACGTCATTTATGGACGACCCTTAACATCGTATTACTTATTCCCACTAGCCTCAATTAAGGGCCAATTTCGGTTCTTGTAAAAAATATATATATATATATATATTAGTCATGCTCCGATAGTATAAGCAATTATGTCTCAAGCCTCAAGCATTTAAAGAATATTGCATATTTTGATCGATGGTAAGATTAATTGAAATTATTGACTAGAATCTAAATGTATTTTCAAAATAATTATAAGTAGGTTCAAAATGTAAAAGACACCGGACACAAAAATTATTTCAGCAAATAACAATTTAAATAAACACCACCGTGTTGTATTTACATTTTCAATCGATATTTTAAATTTCAAAATTGAACTAACTAGGGTCATCATTAAATATGAGACACAGTGTAAGTTCATATAGCACAAGTATAATTTACTTTTAAAAGTTTTTTCTTCTTTCTGCGCGCACGCTCTTGTGTGATGTTGACGAGTGTGGTCTATGTCTATACTGCATTATAATATAACATTATTCAACTAAATTTCAAAATCGATCAGTGCACGACTCAGCTGGAAAGTAATATAAAATATAACTTTTCAAGCACATTTTTTACAAAAACTGCAGAGTAAAACTTGCTTCCACCATTGTGCTAGTCAAGTTGATCTAATTCTCCTACTAATGATATATTTATATAAAACAATTAAAGTTATGAGCGATTAAATTAAGAAGATATGTTGGGAAAGAAATGTTTCTAAGGGAGTGAATAGGGTCTAGGGGAAGTTATTGCAAACCTCAAACACGAACTGTTTAAAAAACTTTTTAAAATATTTTATTAATTCTTTAGTAATCTTTATCATATAATTATTATTACTATATTATCATTGTATTTCACTACATCCAAGGATAAAAAACACAGATGCTTACAAGCGTGTTTATACACGACTAGAAGATCTAAAGAATTTACTTGACCAGTAAGTTGGAGCGTAAATTATTTTGGAAAGAAATGAAAGAAATTAAACTTTTGTTACTTATGCTTGATATGAGTAAGAGTGACGACAAAATGTAAAACATGCATGTTAGTCAAAGAATGGTTGTTGATATGGTGGAGGGTACCACCCTTTATTTGTTCCAAACTATTTTGATATAGTGGTCAGTACTGGCTGGATCTATCATCTCTGTCTTTTATATTTTTTAAGTATAGGCAATGAGACATGCCCAATGTAGTGGTAAATAAATCAAAATAAACAACATCAGGTATCCAAATAATCGACTGGTACATGTATATAAATTTATTTTATATAGAAGTTCTAAAATATTTCTGACAACTAGCTGTTGTCAATGACATTCAGCAAATGTCTAAATGTAGCTTTTAAAAAAAATAATTAATTGTCTCAACTGTCATCTGTGTCACATCAGTTTTTTCTCTGCTCAACTTTCCTATCTGCTTCAGCTGGCAAGAAACACTTTCCAACACTCATTGTTGACTTGCTAAATTTGTTTTTATTCTCATCTATAATCGTTGCCTATTTTCAAGGAATGACAAATTCTATTTCAACACATGGCTGTCGACAGTGGATGAAATTTGTTCCTTTAACATGGCACAGCCTCTTCTCAAAAGGGATCCTGAAACACAACTTCTTAGTGTCAACTTTGATGACAAGGTACAGAGAGAATTTACTCAAATATTTGATTTATTGAGATTTTATTTGTAGATTTAAAAATTTTTAAATGTTTATTATTACATGATTTAATATTCTCTTTTTAAAAAAATTGGGCCCCTAATTTTAGCTTAAGATTCCCCAAGACTGAATTATAGTGTATTAATTATCACTTTCTGTATAAGAAAAAATTACACCATCTTAACTTTTTTATTAATATTATTTAAACTTCAATATTTTTATACATAAATCTAAAATTAGACTATTTAATGAGAGTATAACTCATTTCTAAGCAGAGAAATTCATTAAATCCTGAATTATTGATGTCATTCTCTCTTGTTTTCTAACATTTATTAATGGAATTAAATGACCAAAAAAAAATTTTGCAAGCTTTTTTAATCTTACCTTTTTCAGTTAGTGGCTGTACTGAAAGAAATGAAGTACCTGAAGCTCCGGAACAAAGAACTGATTCCAGTGATCCCAGAGGGAGTATTTGAGAAGAGAGACATGCTCTTTAAGTACTACGCCAACCTCATGCTCATCATGCAGCTTTACAACAAACTCATCACAGACTCCCTGCCTGTTGAAAAACCCTTGATTGCCCCACACTTGCAAAAGATTGACGAACATGTGGAGCAGGCCTTGACCACTCTAGCCTGGGAGATGCAAGGTCAGTTGCTCTCTGGGCACAACATTTGGGACTGCAACTTTAGATCTGGCCCTTAATTTCATGATAGATTTTAAGCAATTTTTAAATGTTCATTGCAGTTTTTTTTTGAGGATGAAGAATGGTTTTAAATCTATTTCAAAATGTGAATGCATTTCTTTGCCACATTCAGAAAATATTTTACAAGCATTGATTTGCCATGAGAAATAAAAGACAAAAGACACAGATAAACATTTTAAAATAGAGTTTACTCAAGTCTTACCAATCTGTCTCGTATGGATAGTCATTATTAACTAAAATGAAAGTAAAGTTAAGGGAAAATTAAACTTTACCGATTCTTTTATTGATTTCATACAGATATCTGGGAATACATAGCAGATTCACTGACCCAAGTACAAGACTTGACCAGTAAGGTGCAGCAAACCAAGGACAATGTCGAAAAGCTTAAGACAATAATGGCAACCTGGTCTCAGAACCCTCTGTTTGAAAGGAAGGAGAAACTGGACAACCTTCTGGGCCTGACAGACAGACAAGAGGCTATCAAGAAACGTTACAATGAAATAACAGCTGCTGGCATTGAGGTTTTAGATTTAATGGAGGTAATTCCAGAGGGTTTAAACAAGTGTCAGGTGTAAAGTAAACAAAAAATTTTTAACAGCCATAAAAATTTCTTAAAGGCATAGCTAAATGAGATGGAAAAAAATTGACGACTTTATCAGTTTTTCTATTTTTAAGAGAAATATCAAAATACATAATGTAATTGTCTATGTACAATGTCAGTCTGTCATGTAATTCAGGGTTTTGAAAAGTGAGGTGTGACACACCAAGCAAGATATCGGCACTAGTAGAGATTCAAATAAATATTAAGTGAATTACTTAATTGATGCATATTATCTTTTCAAGTTACTTTAGGAGATGGGAAGTTCATACAATTATTCTACAGTTAATGAGGGGGATGTTATTGCAAGCCATCTGTTTGGCTGGTTTTCTGTCGTAAATCTTTGCAAGTGCTATTTATTCATAAATTATAAAATATTTTATTTTAAGACAAACAGAGGACTTTTTGATGCTGATGTCACGTCCGAGGATTGGCTCAAGTATGTGGACTACCTGGATGCAATGGTCATCGATGGATTCGTCCATGTTGTTGGTCAGTTTAGATTTGTTTGTATTTTTCTAAAGTGTCTGGGAAATGTTCATTAGATCAAATGAACAAATGATCAAATGATCAAACTCTGTGTTGTTTCCCAACACCAATGCGGAATGATCTTATAGATATTTACCTTTGAGAACATTTAATTATCTTCAATAAATATATTGGCTGCCTTGAATAATTGCATCAGGACTAATTAGTCTAGTTCAGTGCTTCTCAAAGTGGTGGTCCGCGGACCGGTGCCGGTCTGTGGGCCATCACCTGACGGTCCGCAGAAGCTATCAAGAAAAGACAAAAATATAATTATAATCCCTATTTGCAACCATTAATACTAACACTATAGAATATGTCGTTATTTTTCATTAATACGCACATAAAATGAAACAAATAAAATAAAATAAATAACATTTTGCTACCACATCAGTACAGTGAAATAGTGCACTGGTCTCAAGAGTTAAAAATTCCTGCCGGTCCGCCAGATAAAAAGTTTGAGAAGCACTGCTCTATTTGGCACATCAAACACAATAGCATTAATATTAAAATGTCCATCTATAGCAATAATATTGATTTTTCACAAAAAATGTTAACTCAAGTTGACCTTGGTTTTTTTTTAAACTCATGCTGATCAGCATGCAGTATGAAGTATCTCTTGGAAAATGCAAATCCAGAAAAGACCATTGGGCCTCTGTTTGAAGTACTCCTAGAGCTCCATGCTCCAAAAATGACCTTCATCCCTGATGTGGAGCCTGGTGCCCAAGGGGGGTTTTGGGATCTCATTGAAAATCTGATATCTGACATTTACACACAGGCATCACTCATCCCTAGGCTCAAAGCTGGCGACCTATCTCCATATGAGGTAAGGCGACCCAGGCGTACACTTTATACTTAGAGTAATTGGTTGTTTCTTGGAGGAGAAGTTACCTCCAACATGCTCAGTCTTTTATTATAAAATATATATGCTTAATGCAGAGAGATGAATAGAGAACAAATGAACAGAGATTTTAAAAGAGAAACTAATTTAAGATGGATTTTTTAATATAAATATTATTTTTTTTATTTTTTTTGCACTCCCAAATTTAATTTTCCTTAAATTTTCATTTGGCAACGTAATACATCAAAGGTACTTGTCTTCTCACACTTTCCTCACCTTGTTATTCAGAATTTAAAACACATTTTATTGGTGCATGTGTTAAGGAAATTATTTTGAGCCAGTTTAGTGAATGTGAAATTTTTTTTATTTTTTTTTGCAGTCCTGTATTGAAGCCAACAGCGAGTTGTCTGATATCAAAGACAACTTGCTGGATGCCGTGGATAAGGTCATCCTGGAGGTGATCCAGTACAGAGATGGACTCAACTCCTACTCCAGTCTGTGGGTGGAAGACCGCCAGGAGTACATGCACATGTTCCTCAAGTACAACCACAGGCCGACCCAGGAAGAGATCTCACTGGCTGGTGAAGAGGGAATCCCTGAGTCCCCACCCACACTCATTCAGTTCAAGGAAATGGTAGGGTCATGTGTACATCTGGAACAAAAAACATGTTTTTTAAAAAAAAGTCATTTCAATGTTAACTGTTACAAAGATAGTTTCATGTAAATGCACCAGGAACTAAAGCCCCAAAAAACAACAGAAGTAATGTTTCTATTGCCACTGCCTACCTGATAAAAATGTATCAATATTAAATATGGATTATTGTTGAATGAAGAAAATCTGATATCAGTAATTTCCATACTTGTATGAATCTCAAAGATGAGACTCTACAGTAATGTTCCTAATCTGTTGGGTTAATTGAATACTTGTTTATTGAAAATTTTTCTGGGTGTAAATATGTGAGTGTGACAGTACAAATAATTTTGTTAGAAAAAGTGGGGAAATAATATTTAAATTGAATTTTAACCATACTATACTATTCATCTTCTAAAGTATTCATTTACTTCTATAATACCATGTACTTTTTTCAATGTCGTATTGACCTCCTCCGTCCCAGATTGAATACTACGAGAATCTCTATATCGAGATAGAGCAGATGCAGGCCATCCAGGTGTTTTCAAAATGGTTGCGTGTTGACGCCAGGGCCTTTAAACAAGGGCTGCTCAATGTTGTGAAGAGATGGAGTCACATGTTCAAGCAGCATCTGATAGACAAAGTAACAGGAGGGTGAGTGCTATACAAAACAGGAGGGTGAGTGCTATACAAAACAGGAGGGCGAGGGCTATACAAAACCAAAAGGTTGAGCTTTAATAAAAATAGTTAATTATATATATATTTTTTATGATACTTAAAATTCAACTGACTGTCTCAACTGAAATGTGGGGAAGAGGAGATTCCACGTGTCAATTATAGATATTTAAACAACCTGTGTTAGTCCTATTATTGTTAATTGTCACCCCATAAATAATATTAATTTCTTTTTGTTTGCACCTTAGATGTAAATTGATGTGTTATTGAAGAGACCAACAACTAATTAAGTTGTATGATATAAAAGTAGCTCCAAGACTGTATGACTTACATTTGTAAAATATTTAGTTATTTTTAACTGGCACAGTTTACTGTTAAATTTCCCTATTGAGAGTACATTGATATTTAAAGTATTACCTACTCTCATTTCTAACTGATTCATCTGGCTTCTCTTCATGTCAGATTGGATGGGCTCCAAGAGTTTATTGTTAAAACCAACAAAGGGCTGGCCAAGGAACCTAAAGATGGAGACTACCACGGCCTAGTGGAGATAATGGGCCTGCTGAACGCCGTGAGGGACAGGCAGGCAGAGACGGACATCATGTTTGAACCCCTGAAGCAGACCATTGACATGTTGAAGACTTGTGGTGTTGAAATGTCTGAGAAAGTCTATCTCCAGCTGGAGGTGGGTTTTGCAACTGTGACATTTTCACTTTCACATTTGGAGTTTTTATCCAGTCACAAAATATTCAGGAAGGTGTAAATTATCATATATAATTCAATTTTTGTTTTTTTAAATAGACCTCTATGCATAGAGAAAAATTCAATCATTTGTGGCATTCGTGGCCAGAGAGAGGTTTATTGAACACACCAAGTAACACAATAGTACTGCCATTTGTTAAACAATATGGCTGTTATGAAAGGTATTTGAGTAAATATATGGAAGAGAAAGTCTGATCGACCTGTAATTTTGTAAAGTTATTAGAATCAGGATGAGATCTCCAGAAGTCTATATGAAGTCTAAAATGAAAATCCTTAGACCTGAATACAGTAATAGTTTTTTTCGCCAATTCTTTATGTCCATTTTTGGTTCCTGATACAAATTAAACAATGCTTTGTGAAGCCAGAAAATGACACAGGTTAAGTATTGACTAAATTTATGTCTATGGTGTACATTGTGAGAGACGTGTTGTTGTGTTTACATTGTATGAGCATGCAAGGACGTGACCTAGTATGAAACACGTGGTTTGTGACGTAACTGTAAGCGTGCGTGGTCAAGGACTGGGAGGATAGCTGACTATAAATGTACGGTTCAAGAGGTGGTTGATGGGATACGAGCTGCTTAGGAGGTTGATTGTATAGTTGATCCCAGTTGATTGTATAGAGTGATTAAAGACAGTTGTTAACCAGAACACAGTGCCTGTTAAAGTCTTGTTACTTGACCTATGAGTTCTATTGCACATGATTTCAGATTTCTATGAGTGGTTCTACTACAAAAATCCCATTTTGAAAGTCAATCCAACCTTCATTTCCAGAGAGTATCTTTTCCATAGGATTTCACTTTTCGCCTTTTGTTATGCAAATGTTATGGAATTGGACTTTCATTTATATTTACAAGATCTTTTGTGTTCTCTTATGTACAAAGATAATACTATAAATACTCTTGCCTTAGCAGAGGCATCCATTATAGTCTTATGCACTTCTATGGAAGATGCATGTATGCACTGTTGACAAATGCAAGTATGCATATAGATGTAGAAGTTTCAGTGCATCAAGCATACACCTTATGCTGTATTATGTTTGTTTAAAACTTTAGACTATAAAATTAGAGCTCTATTTTAAAGTTGAATCCCCTATATTGGCCTATATGATTACTCACATTGTTGTATCTAATTATTTTATCGCCAAATTCAATTTAGTCATTTTTTTAAATGTCTGCACCAGGAGTTACCAGACAAATGGACCCAGCTCAAGAAGAAAGTAATGCTGATGAAGCAAGCTGTTGTGCCACTACAGCAGAACCAGGTGGCCAAGATTAAGAGGAAGATGATTTCGTTTGATGTTAAGCAACACTCCTACAGGGAAAACTTTAGGAAGTGCCCAGCTTTCTTCTACAACTGCACAAAGCCGTACATTATCATCAACAATGTGAGTTGATGAATGATACTATTCTTGATTAAGAAACTACAAAGTCTTTCTTCTCAAGACTAGATGTATCCAAAAAAAATTTGATTTTTTTTTAATTTTTCTATAAACACTTAAGGATAAGATGTCATTAATCTTAAGTGTGTTCAACAAGCAGAAGGAATTGAATAAATTTAGAAAATTTAATGGCTATGTAATGTAAAATAATAACTGTACCACACTTAATAATGACTTATCCCCCAGTTCTAGCTAATTATTCATGTTCAGCAACTTAACCAGGAATACATAGTTCTATTATTTTAAAAAATTAATCTAAAATGGGATTTTAGATATTCCACCGTTTGCTGTTATTGCTTCTTTGATTACACAGAGACTGAGGAACCTACATTTTGATCTTGGGAGCACTTAATTTATTTTATAGAAAATAAATTTATCTAAAATCATCTGCTGAAGAAATCATTTAGCAGAAACATTACAAGATACATAAAATAGTTTGTGTAATGAAGGGAGAGATTTTATTTGATGCATTCAAAACAAATTTTAAAAAACGCATAAAAAACCAAGTTTTTCACTATAAATCCTTTATGTACGAGACGTAACTAAAAGAATGTTCATCCAGAAATACAAAATTGCAGTTGTGTCGTAAAACATGTTTAATATAATGCGCACCGATCAGGAATATGTTTATAAAAAGAGTTGTCAATAAAATACGCACCTTATTGCGCGACAGAAAGGTTGTTCAATATAATACGCACCGCGACCTCTATCTCAAAAAATAGCATGATACATAGGAATAAATAAAATAATCTATAAAATCAATAATTTTAATTACGGTACACGCGATCGATCTGAAATTTTGATACATTGTTTTTATTATCAGTACAAAACTGCCTGCAAGATTTCAGCTCGCTAGCTTACGAGCAAGTGGGCTAAAATTGATCAAAAGTTTTGGCGACAAGCAAGCAAGGGCGGGCGGCCGCAGACACCACGAGTTAATATAAAGGATTTAAAAATATGAAAAAAACAACAATATAGTTGACTTGTTATATTGTTCTGTATAATTAATAAAACTGTTTTTCATGCTGTTGAACAGTTTTTAGTGAATTTTCGTACGGTTTTTAGTGAATGTTTTTTTTCAATGGAAAGGTACACACTACAAATTAAATATAAAGAAATTTAATAAAGTGTATCTATTAATTGTGTTTATTATAAATATAGTTAAGTCTCTTTGTTTGACAGTGTCATGAAGAACTCATGGAGATGGAAAAAGAGATGGCAGAAATGCAGGAATCAGCCAAAATCTTTGATGTCCAATTGCCTGATTTTAAACAGCTCAAAGTCTGCCGTTCTGAGCTTCGTCTGTTGAAGATTCTGTGGGATTATGTGATTATGGTCAGGATGATGTTTGAATTCTGGAACAACATTCTCTGGGCAGAGATTGACGTGGAACAGGTGAGCTTTAACACAACTATAATAATTGGAAATAAGCAGTTGTTTTTTATAAGTTAGAAGTAATAAAATATCATGATGTGTCACAACCAAAAACCTCTTAAAGACAAGAAAATAATGGAAAGACAAAGCAGGCATTAATTTGATATATGCTATTGTTTTTCTTCCTCTGTACAATGAAAGATGGATGTTGATTGTAAAAAACTGTCAAAAGAGATCCGAACCCTTGACAAGGAAATGAGGTCATGGGACGTGTACCTGGGGCTGGAGAATGACCTGAAGAACATGATAACATCACTGAGGGCAGTGGGAGAGCTGCAGAATCCTGCCATCAGAGACAGGCACTGGGATGAACTGATGTCAGCAACACAAGTAAGTCACTGAATCAGTCCAAATAATCCAACAGCTGTGAGGCGTATACAGTATAGTTGCTGTAATGTTTGAACTGAACTAGTTCTTTAACTATTGCATTAATTTAGTGACTAAAAAATGATAGCAAATCTTTGAAATTAAGTCATCAATATTCAATAATCAGTTCTGTTAATGGCCAACCCAAACAGCTTAAAGAGTAATCAACTAAAAATAAATATGAAAAGCAAAATAGTGTTTATTTCTTATAAACAAAAGTTAGTGATAGTCCAAAATGCACATTTTGTTTGAAGTGTCATACAATTGTATTTTCCTGTTCATTCATGAGTGGTGCCTTTCTTTTAGTAAGATATTTTTATTTTGGTAATCAATGTATTTTTGTACATTAAAAAAAAGCTAAAATAACCCCTCATCCTGTTAGTTGTTATATAATTTACTAAAACAGCCAAAAACCTTTACACAGCTTTTGTGGTGCAATTGGGGTCATTTTATAACTAAAACTTCTTTCATAAATGCTCATTTTAAAGTCTTTATTTAGTTAATTATACACATAATGATCACATCTTTTGCATCATTTTTGTACAAAGTTAAAATTTGTGAAAGATGTTTAAAATCATTAAAAAATGTTTGACCTCAGCCTGAAATTTGTTGCTAATGATTAAATGTTGCTATTGCAGTGTTGTGACATAAAACCTGGGCATTTCAGGTTACATTTGCAATGGACAAAGACACAACTCTATATGACTTGCTTAAGCTGAACCTGCACCAGTTTGAAGAAGATGTGCATGGCATTGTGGACAAAGCTGTGAAAGAGACCAGCATGGAGAAAACACTCAGGGAATTCGGGGTGACATGGGCAAACATGGCATTTATTCACACTGAGCACCCCAGGACAAAGACAACTTTGCTGACTGCTGAGGAGGAGGTCATTGAAACATTAGAGGACAATCAGGTGATGTAACTGTACACCAATATTCCCTTTAAGCTGCATGGCCAAGCAGATATCTGACTGATGCCATGCAGCAGTTTAGAACTACAGCGCAGCACATTTAGTAAAATATTGCACAAAAATTGGATTCTGTGCACTTTGCACACACAAATTTTTTACTTTGCACATGGACCAACAAAGCTTAGAGGGAACATTGCTGTACACTCTTAGTTAAAATCACTGGAATAATTATTGAAACCGTCATGGAATAGGAACTACAAGAATGTTCTTAACAATTTTAAATTTATAATATTTTAATTTCCTTTGACCTCAGGTTCAATTACAAAACATGATGACATCAAAATACATTGCCCATTTTCTGGAACAAGTGTCAACATGGCAACAGAAATTGTCTGTAACGGATCAGGTATTTGTTTAATTTTATTTTTTGTCTATGTTTATTCAGTGCTTTTTTCTATAAAAAAGCTACCGGAATGCATATTTAACAAACCTAAAAAGCCATAAGACCAAACATTCCAGGTAGTAATATTAAAAAGTCTGTGGAAAAAAAGTACCGGAAAGTCGGAACAGGTATGTTCTGCTAGGAAAAAAAAGCACTATGCTTATCTATCAGTAATCAAACTGATTTTTATTATGGCAAACAAAACAAAAATATTTATCATCTATTGTGTTGCAAAGGATATAAAAACTCTTTTTTTTTCTTCAAAATAGGTAATATCTATATATATGCAAGTCCAGAGAACATGGATGCATTTAGAAAGTATTTTTATTGGATCAGAAGACATAAGAAGACAGCTCCCAGAAGATACTGACAGATTTGAGCGTGTTGACAACAATTTTAAGGTAAAGTGTGGTTTGGAACACTGTCACAAATATGTTTCATGATGCTTCTGTAATCTGTTGCACATCATTTTTTTTTAAAGTCTGGAAAACTTAAAATCTATACAATTTATAGTTTTAAAAATATCACATTAAACTATGATAAAATGTATATTAATTTGAAATAGGAAATTATTCATCTTATTGGTAAAACCAGTTATTTATTTTTCATTGATTAATTAAAAATTATTATTCCTAATAAACAGGAAATTGCAAGTGAGATGAGTGTAACAACAATTGTTGTAGATGCCTGCAATCAGCCAAGACTTTATGACAGACTGGACAGCATACAAAAGGAACTGGTGAAATGTGAGAAGGCCTTAGCCGAATACCTTGAAACAAAGCGACTCGCGTTCCCCCGTTTCTATTTTGTTTCATCTGCAGATCTGTTGGACATTTTATCAAACGGAAACAATCCACCTGTTGTAAGATTCATAAATTTTTAAAATGTATCTTTTTTTTAGTAAATTTATTCTATAACTGATTTAGAGATTTAATTAAATATTGTTTACATGTTGGTTCCTAAAAAATTTTTAAAATTCATGTGACATACTAATTTTTTATAATAATAATACTAAAACTAGTATACCAATTTTCTGTTAACAGGGTTTTAAAATATAAATGAATTTTTAAGTTTAATTTTAGTCTATGATATCAATTTGTTTGATATTAATTGTCAAGGTAATAAATTAGCAGTGGCATGGAATATCTTAAAAAACCAGCCATTTTATTGACCATTTTACCAAAAATCAGTATTGGTTATCAATGGCTTCCAAGCAAACATAAGAATTTTCTGTAAATTTTGTTGCATCCTATAACATTTTTATATTAAATACCATTTCTCTAACTTTTGTGTGGCTGTTTAGGTTGCCAGACAGTTGACAAAACTTTTTGACAGTTTAGCAAACCTTGAGATTGCTAAAGGAGATCCTCCAATGGCTCACGCTATGTTCAGTAAAGAAGGGGAGCGGATTAAACTAGAGCATGTTTGTGACCTATCAGGCCAGGTGAGAGTTTTCATTTATTTTAATTTTGACAAAAATCTGTCCTGACTTTGTCCATCATCACATCATTTTATTAACAGGAATAGCCATACAAAATAAATAGGGAAATAAAAATGTATCTTATCTTATCTTATCTATAATGTACACTCCTTTTATACAGAAGTTTATTACTTCCTAAGCAGTTTTTAAAGTAACATGTCAAAATAATGCCACTATTGAAAATCCAGCTAAAATTCCAAATATCTGTTCTAAATGGATGTTTGCTGCATAATTTTTTTAATTTTTATTGATATTTAAATTTAGATGTTATAAAGCTGCCATGTCAAAGGCAGTTTTAAAAAAAATATTTATTTCAGTGGTCTAGAAAATGTGAGCAGTGTCTTACCAGCAGTGGGTAACACTGATTGGGATCCTTATGAAGATTCAATGCATTACTTAAGTACATGTTTTGTCAACTAACTTTAGTTGATGGATATATTTTATGTATTTCCTGTACTATTTTTAGGGGGTTATTTGAAGCAGCCATTGATTTAAAGGTTATCTCTAATATAATATTAGAGCATATGCCCTGAATATGCTCTCTGAGGTTCAATCTGATTTGGTAAATGTCCTATTTGTATTAAAAATGTTTGTTGTTCCATAATGCCTAGGTTGAAGTTTGGTTGAATCGTGTAGAGGATGATATGAAGGCAACAATTCGCAAAGAGATGAGTGAGGCAGTGGCCTCTTATGAGGAAAAGCCCAGAGAAAAGTGGATCTTTGACTATCCAGCACAGGTAATATAAAAAAAATTACATCAACCTCAGGTAATGTGCCAGCAATAATTACTGAACATCAGTTGCCTCATGGTAAAAATCATCTTAATTTTGTAAGAATGAACAATTAATTTACTTTCTAATACATACAATTTTATTTATAATTTATTACATTTTTTTAGCCTGCGCTCTGTGGAACTCAAATCTGGTGGACAACTGAGGTGAATCAAGCATTCTTTAAGTTGGAAGAAGGTCATGAAGGTGCCCTTAAAGATTATTTAAAAAAGCAGGTGAGTTAAAGCAGGCTTTTAAATAGCGGCTTATCATTTTTTTAATCTCTGTTGTAGGAAAGTCATAAATTCAATTATATATACTTTCAAACTTAACCTTTTCATGTCACTTATCTTTAGATTGGACAACTGAACAGTCTCATCAATTTGCTATTAGGTGACCTCAGTGTTGGAGACAGACAAAAAATTATGACAATTTGCACAATTGATGTTCATGCTAGAGATGTGGTGGCTAAAATGATAACATTGAAAGTTAGTGCCTAGTTACCATGCATTTTTGCAAATTTGAAAATATTAGCTCATTATATTTAATTGTGTAAAATCATTTGTTATAGTTATTTCTTGAATAATTGAAATACATAGAATTGAGATTATTTAGGTAGAAGTTAAATCAGATGAAATATCAAATATGCATATTCATTTATATTTAAAGTCAGAGATTTAACATAGAACCTTTCTTTATCCTTAAATAAATTTTATTAACAGAAATCTTTTTTATGGAATTTCTTTTTAAAGTTTTGAGTGTTATTTGAAAAATATCCACATATCAGAAATAATTAAGTACTTCTTGATCAGGTGGAAAGTGGCCAATGTTTTGTATGGCTATCCCAACTAAGACATAGATGGGACCATAAAGAAGATGACTGCTTTGCCAATATTTGTGATGCTCAGTTCCGCTATGATAAGGAGTATTTAGGCAATACACCTCGACTTGTTATCACACCATTAACTGACAGGTTTGATTATAATATAATTGAAATAACTTCTCAAATTGTACGTTTTCAAAATATGCCATAGTTTACTGTTTCAAACTTTAAATTCTGCAGCAAGATATATCTGTTCTTTGCCAAGTTTTAAAAATTTAAGAAAAACCTTGCCATTACTGGCCAATATTATTGTTTTGTATTTGCTGACTCTGATTTTAAAAACAAAACTTAAAAAGGATTTAAGATTCTGTGCATTATTTCACTAGTTACTACCCAATGAAATTTAAAATTTAATAGAAAGAATTTAACATAATTTGATCAATAGATGCTACATCACACTGACTCAGTCTCTCCACCTAATTATGGGTGGAGCCCCGGCTGGACCAGCTGGCACTGGCAAGACAGAGACTACAAAAGATCTGGGCAGGGCTCTTGGTATTATGGTCTACGTATTTAATTGCTCTGAGCAGATGGATTATAAGGTAATAAAATGGGCACACAAGTATCGAATTCTAAGAATGCCTTAATGCATCACAAAATTTGAATAATAATTTTAAAAATTATCTAAAGGAACTATTGAATAAAATCAGACAGTTTAAAGATTAGTCGAACTAAAAATATTTTAAATTTATATCATGCACCACCTATTGAAAATATATTGATATACTTTTATTTTCCAGTCTGTGGGTAATATATTTAAAGGTTTATCCCAGTCTGGAGCTTGGGGATGTTTTGATGAGTTTAACAGGATTGCTGTGGAAGTGCTGTCTGTAATTGCTGTGCAGGTATTATCCAGATGCTTTTATTATATTTTTAAGATTAAAAAAGAGGAGACTAAAAAGATATGAATGTGATTTCTAAAAATAAAATAGTATTAAAAAAGAACTATTATTCTATTTAAAAAAGAAATATATATACTTTAAAAGACTAGCAATGTAAAAAAATAATTTAATTAAAATAAATTCATCAATTTTATTTTTTAAATATTAAGATGTTAATAAACTGAATTAGAAAACACATTTCTTCATAATTTTCAAGGTAAAGACAATCCAGGATGCAATAAGAGACAAGAAAAAGAGATTCAATTTTATGGGAGAAAATATCAAACTAGTTCCAACAGTGGGAGCTTTTATCACCATGAATCCTGGCTATGCTGGAAGAGCTGAGCTGCCTGAGAATCTCAAAGCTTTATTTAGGTAAAAATTGTGTAGATATTATAAAAATATTCACATAGACCATTTATAAATTGTTTTTATGCATATTCACATTTTTTAGATGTCTTCAGAGTTGGGAATAACAGGGGACCAGTTATTCCATTTTAGAAAATAATGGAAAGGATAACTACTTTAACAAATGTATCGATGTATGATGTATTTATTTGTTTATTAGTTAATAATATTTGTATTACATTTTTAAAAAAATCAAATTTCAATTTTAAGGGTTTGTTAATTTTATGAAATAAAATAATTCAAAATCATTGTAAAATGTTATTCTTAATCAAATAAATTTTAACGTGATTGCATTTCAAGACTTTTTTTTTAAAATTGCAGACCATGTGCAATGGTAGTACCAGATTTTGAGCTCATCTGTGAAATTATGTTGGTTGCTGAAGGATTTCTTGATGCCAGGCTGCTGGCCAGAAAATTTATTACTCTTTACAGCTTGTGTAAAGAGTTACTCTCAAAGCAAGTGAGTTCTAGTTCTTAATTATGAATAATGGAAATTTCTTTCTTTCTTACTGGGTGTCAGCAGAATAAGTAAAACATTTATGGCATCACACGTATGCACATTATATAATTGAACCACAAAGCTATTTTATTCATAAGAACAAACATTAAGAAAATAAAATCCACATATTTTGTTTTTATAAATAAAATTATTAAAATACTGGTAAGAAAAATCAACTTTGTAATGGCCTTTTTAATGTAATTGTAATTTTGTGTTTTAAAATATTTTGATAAAGATCAATTGTTGGGACAAACACCAAAAAAAAGTTCATAACTTTGTGAATGGGTGTTGGGGAATAGAGAATTGAATTGCAGAAATCAGTGGGACTGGACCCTCCCAAACAAAGTTGGGAAATGTCTCACCAGGGGGTAGCTGTGTGCTAATGTGATATTAAAATTAAAATTGAAGAGTGCTCTATGAGCAAAATTGCTTAATTTTTTTCCTTATTAAAGGAAAGCACTTAATTTCTAAATGAAGTAGTCAGCTATACCTCTTGTGAGTTATAAAAATTTCAGTTGTTTAATATCTTTTTTATTGATGTAACTGTGTCTGTTTTAATTGTTTAATTTATTGCTTTTTTATTAACCAAATATAATTAAAAATGTTATATTGATATGTCAATGTAAAAATTTTATATTGGAGAGATTAAAAAAATATTTTTTTTCCAACTTCCTCTTATGAAAGGATCATTATGACTGGGGTCTGCGAGCAATCAAATCTGTGCTTGTGGTGGCTGGTTCTTTAAAAAGAGGAGACCGGGAAAGACCAGAAGATCAGGTAGATAAATTGTTTTTTAAAAAAACAAAAACAACTTGGATTCTTGTTCCTTTTGGATTTAGCAGATAAACACTTTTTGAAATATTTTCAAGGTTGACCCAATTTGCAGAGATTTCAATATACTATCTGCATTTATTAAATAAACTAAGTATTTAAGGGTGAAGTGATACAAATATTTCAGATCTTTAAAAAAAATTATTTTTGTTAAAAATAATAAAATATTTTTTTTTAAATGTATGGGGCACTTTGCTCTCCCTTTAACACTAAATAACTTACTATTTTTTAAATCCCTTATATTAACTTCACCGCCCTCTCTGTCTCTCTGTCTTGGGCACCGCGGAAAAACAGAAGTAAAAATTGGCCCACTTCCCGTCATGCCAACGAGCTGAAATTTGTCACCTAACAATGCATCATATCAAAATTTCAGATTGATCGAACGTACAGTTATTAAATTAATGCATTTTTAGTTTATCTATATAAACTATATGTAGCGGTCGCTATCGTTTACATTTTACGGGTCACTTGACTTCACCCCAGCCAGACATGAACACATCTCGTGTTTTAACCAGGTGTACCGGCGTGCTTTTGTTTACATTTTGCGTGTCACGCTGAGCTCGATCCAGCGATTGGTGACAAGACCTTTCCCCTCTCCCACCCCCTCCCGGGTTAAAAGCAAAGGGGAGTTAAGACAGATTAGGTCTGTAAATATTTGTCGCATTTGAACATAATCAATACTTTTAGTTATGTCTCATATATAAGGGATTTATAGTCAAAAACTTTGTTTTTACGGGTTTGTTTTATTATTCTATGCTCTTCTTTGTTCCATGTTCCTCATTTTATGATGTCAGAGGTCCTCTGCTGACATCTCTATTGTTTTCTTTTCTCTGTCTTCATATGTGTGCTATATTTCATAAAAGTTAACAGATCTAATAATCAATATTACATCTTATTCATTAAATCACTAGTTGACACCCTGAAGTCCTGGAGCAAGACAAACCTATTTGGAATATTTTTCTTTAAAAAAAACATCCTACTGATTAAATTGTATTAAGTCAGTGTTGTGAATGTAATTAGCAAACAAGTTTATTAACCACCATTAAAAAGTTGTTTCCTTCAAACCTTAATTTGCAAACAAAAAATAGTTAAGTAGAAACGACAATGTACATGTCAACCCTGAATAATGAAATTAATTATGATAAAAAAAAACATAAGTCTGGTCTGTTATATACAAACAGGTGCTGATGAGAGCACTACGAGATTTCAACATCCCGAAAATTGTGGTCGACGACATGCCTGTTTTTATGGGACTTATAGGGGATCTATTCCCTGCTTTAGATGTACCCAGAAAAAGAGATGCTGAATTTGAAAAGAATATTAGGGCAGCAACGCTTCAGCTTAAATTGCAGGCTGAAGAAAACTTTATCCTAAAAGTGAGTATTTAAATAAAAAACACTAATGACTGATTTTAGATTATAATACTATATATAGATAGTATATGTCATACATTTAATGCGACTTTTTAACCTCACCTCTATTATCAGATCAATGTTATCACTATATGTTTTGAGAATCCTTGATATCAATGTCCCCCAAAGAGTACTCCACTGTCCAGAAACAGTCGGTTTGACCTTATTTTAAAAATATATATATATAAAAAATAAATAATAAATAAATCTGCCACCCATCCCAGCTGCTATTTGCAAACATGGTCCACCGGAGTATAGGAAACTCCTCTTCAATGCAAAATCAAATTTGTTTCAGGTGGTACAGTTACAAGAACTATTTGATGTGCGACATTCTGTGTTTATACTGGGTAATGCAGGCACTGGAAAAAGCTGTGTGTGGAATGCTTTGAAGCAAACCAATAAAATTCTGGGTAGGAAGCCCATTGCCATTGACCTTGACCCTAAATCTGTAACCAATGATGAACTGTTTGGAATTATAAGCCCAGCCACAAGAGAATGGAAAGATGGTAACTCATTTATTTCCTTTATTTTCTTTATTTCTTACCATAGATTTAAATTACACCTTATTTTTTCAACAATTTGGGCTTTGAAAATCTCTGCAATATTAAGAATATGTACTAAAAAAACAACAACACACACACACTCACAAACAATTATAATGCTAAATATGTTATTTGTATTTTTTTATATTTTAAAGCCTAGTTGAAAAAAAAATACAAACAACAACCATATTTGATAAAATCTATAGTCCTATTAAAATATGGTGGAAATTGTCAATAAATACCATCAGAAAATTAATTAAATGTAGTTGAAAATCTTAACAATTGAGATTAAAATAACATATTTACTCTAATGCCACCCTGAAAATGCACAACATTACAATATATATTATTCTCTTCTTACAAGCTTAAAACAAGTTTAATCAAATGTGTTTAAAATCTATGGTGCAGTAATTCTAAGACTTCAGTGAACTTTAAAACATGCATATGATTTACATGGTAAACATTTTTTTTTAAATCTATGTTTGCTGATATTTTAAAAAATAAATATTGAACTACTCTTTTAAGACAGCTACAGGCCTCATATATTGTACTAATATTATACTCCATTTTCCTGGATGGCATACATCACTGATACTAGAAAAAAATGCATCAAGTGTAAATCTCTAATTGTTAAAATCTCTTTGAAAACAGGTCTTTTTTCTGTAATAATGAGAGATCTAGCAAACATGTCAGGGGATGGCCCCAAGTGGATTGTCTTAGATGGAGACATTGATCCAATGTGGATTGAATCTCTCAACACTGTCATGGATGACAACAAGGTTATCAAAGAAAAATGTAGAGAATATTTTTAAAAAATATTTTTTAAAATTATTTGATTGTTATTTAGCTTATAGTGGATAATGTTTGGAGGATAACCATTATATTAGTTCATTTAACTTGAAACTATTGCATTGTCATTTGAACTCTTGTGAGGATCCTGCAACTAAATACAGCCACAGTGCTGTAGCACATTTATTTATACCATTTACTTTTTAAGTTAATTAAATTGCATGCTAATAATGGAGCAAATGCTATTTATAAATTTTTATTGAAAAATAAATCTGTCTTTTAGGTGCTCACTTTGGCCAGCAATGAACGTATCACAATGACCAAGTCTATGCGACTTCTGTTTGAGATTAGCAATCTGAAAACAGCCACCCCTGCCACAGTGTCACGTGCCGGGATCCTCTTCATCAACCAAAATGACATTGGTTGGAATCCGTGAGCTCATTTCTTATTAGTGGTTACTGAACTATTCATGAAATTATTTGAGTCAAAAGACCATTGCAACACTTATAAGCTTTAAAATAAGGAAGTGCTGCTTATATTTTAGAAAAAGGTAATAGAAATCTTCTAGGCCATGGGTTACTTCTATGGGCTGGGCTCCAAATGGGGGCTTTACATGCTTTACCCTTCCACACTATTTGTTACATCAATTTTTTAAATTTATTTTTAGTCCCATAACCTTGTGGTCATTATAACCCCGTAGTCGTAGGGGGTTCTAATATTTCCATTAGAACATTCTCGGGCTTGATAGACCTTGCGGCGCCCATCCCTCTCCAGGTCAGCGGAGGACTTTATTAGCGTTAGTCATTTATCAATATTTCTATAGTGTTACATCAATATACACACAAATTAAGTAAATTTATGGTTTAGGTTTCATTTTTAAAAAAGTTTTTTTAATTTGTTTGTACAGATATGCACAAAGCTGGATTGACAAGAGAGAGGTTCAGCAAGAGAAAGCCAACCTAACAATATTGTTTGATAAATATGTGGGTTCTATACTGGACTGCCTCAGAATTCGATTTAAGAAAATCACACCAATCCAAGAGATTGCACATGTGCAGGTAAATTTATTTTAAAGAAGTTAGGCAGATCATCTATAGGTCATTCACTTTATGTAGTTTTTTAACACAAGACTACAGCTTAGTGGTCAGGAGAATATTTTAAAATAAAGTAATCAGAATTCTATTGATAAATAAAAATAATAATCATTATTTTTTTTTAATTAATTTTTTTTTATTTAATTTTTTTAAATTTTTTTTAAAAAGAACAAAATAATTTTGAATCAGATGAAGGGATAACTTAGTTCTTTTGAATAACAACATATTCATGTGTTCCCTATTCTGTTCAACAAACGTAGTTGCATTGTTGATTTTATATATATATATTTTTTATCCCAGAAAAATACAGTCAATTGTATTTCAACCAATGTGTTAAAGATACGCATGAATTACTCTCTTGTTTTCTTTAAGATGCTGACCTACTTATTGGAGAGTCTACTTACAGAGGAGAACTGCCCTCCTGAATCACCTAAGGATTTGTATGAGCTTTATTTTGTTTTCTGCTGCATCTGGGCATTTGGTGGTTCAATGTTTCAAGACCAGGTAATTAGCCAGCTGATGAAAAGAATAATGGATTTAGATTACTTTATATTTTCAGTTGAGATGGAAAAACATGGCTTTAACTTCCTTTCTCCCATTCTTTTAATATTAAAAGGTCTAAACATGCGAAGAATTGATAGTGTTAAAAGAATTATTCACAGTTATGGCTAATTACTTTCTGTTTGTAAGAATACGATAAAAGTGTTAAATTTTCCATTATTACGTTTGATTCTACTTGACAATCTAAGGCCATTTGTTAAACGTCATCCTGTCATTTTGTGTCCACAGCTGTGTGACCACAGAGTCGACTTTACAAAATGGTTTGTGCTGGAATATAAAACAGTCAAGTTCCCCTCTTCAGGAACTGTTTTTGATTACTACATCTGCCCTCAGACCCACACCTTCAAGCCATGGACTAACTTGGTGCCTGTGTTCGAATTTGATCCAGATATTCCACTTCAGGTGAGGTGAAACTAAAAATTTGTTCATTTCAATTAAACTTTCATCAAGGGATCTGTAATACTAATTCATTCTCAAATTGAGTGCAGGGCTAGTCTAACTTTATGACCCTGGGCCAATCCATCATTGGTCAGCCTCACCCACTGGGTATCACCATGAAGTGATCTAGTAATAGGCAAAGGGGTGGGGTAGGTTAAGAAAGGTAATTACCCTCTAAGAGTTTACTCTAAGGGAAGTAGCAACATGTAAGGGAGGGGTGCAGTGACCTTACTATTGACACTAGTTTATCAAATGTTCACATTTCCAGAAAGAAAAAGACAATTATTGTGTATGCAATAATTCATCCAGCATACTCCTCGGACATAATCATCCAGCATAACTCTCTGATATAATCATCCAGCATAATCCTCTGACATAATCATCCAGCATAACTCCTCTGACATAATCATCCAGCACAACTCCTCTGACATAATCATCCAGCATACTCCTCTGACATAATCATCCAGCATGCTCCTCTGACATAATCATCCAGCATACTCCTCTGACATAATCTTCAGCAACTCAGCTTAAAGTTAATCACAGTCCTATTAAAGAAAATATTTAAAAATCTCATCCGACTTAAGGATCAGTTTTTTTTATTTACCTGATGTTATTCATATATTGTAGATTTTATTCAAGCCGCTTCATCAGCTATTTCAATATTTCCCAAACAGGCAACCATTGTTCACACAGCTGAAACTCACAGACTCAGGTTCTTCCTGGACATGCTGGTTGCCACCCGTAGACCAGTCATGTTGGTTGGAGCTGCCGGGACAGGGAAAACCGTCTTGATGAACAACAAGCTCAAGTCCTTACCTGAGGAATACATGATAGCCAACGTACCATTCAACTTCTACACGACCAGTGAGATGCTACAGAACATCCTGGAGAAACCTCTAGAGAAAAAAGCTGGGCGCAACTATGGCCCTCCAGGCACGAGAAAACTCATTTATTTTGTTGATGATATGAACATGCCTGAGGTAATAAACATTTTTAAATCCCTTATATTAACTTCACCGCCGTCTCTCTCTGTCTTGGTACCGCAGAAAAACAAAAGTCGAAAATGACCCACTTCCCGTAAAGCCATCGAGCTGAAATTTGGCACACGTACCCGTGTCACCTAACAATGCATCGTATCAAAATTTCAGATCGATCGAACGTAACGTAATTAAATTAATGCATTTTTTTAGTTTATCTATATAAACTATATGTAGCGGTCGCTATTGTTTACATTTTACGGGTCACTTGACTTCACGCCAGCAGTCCATGACCACATCTCGTGGAGGAGGAGTTCACTCAGTTTTAGGCTGTAAATGTTTGTCACGTTGGAACATAATCAATACTTTCAGTTCTCTCTCATATATAAGGGATTTATAGTCAAAAACTTTGTTTTTACGGTTTGTTTTATTTAATTGACTTTGTTTATTACTGTGTTGGGTGGGAAGTGGAGGTCAAGACACTCGCTTTCAATTCAACAAACACACTTTAAAATAAATAAATTTTTTAAGCATAACCAACGCTTCGTTAACAAAAGATTATTACGTCCTACGTTCTTATAAGAACGCACCATGCTGGTCTGTTGGCTAGCGACTCAGGGTTCACAGGTCACAGCTATGTTGGAATTGTGGGGCATGATTCCCAGCCGCCTTTGTTTCTCTAGCCAGTGTCAGGTTCCCATTCTGAGCTGGGTGGACACTCAGGGACACCCTTAGCCCCGGGAAAAAATCCCTGCCTTCACTGAGATTTGAACCCGTGACTCTCGTTTCACCAGCCTAGCGCCCATGCCGCTCGACCACTATGCCGCACAAAAATTGGGGCCACAGCTTACTTATCCTGTCAGTAGTAATTTCCCTACTGAATGCCCCTAGGCAATGTAAAACAAGAGCATTTTTCTACTTTGAAATTGAAGACTTGACCCTGTGGACCAGTCTTTATAGATCCTTACTCAGTCCAATAGGTAGGAAAGCAGTTGTAACATAGATGTTGTAAAGAACATATAGGCACAGTGAAATACTAGAGGTTACTTCCTGTCATTCACTGCCCTTTAACCCATTTGCCAGTCATCTAGGCTAAGTCTCACTTTTGGACCAAAATAGGTAACGGCCTTGAGAGTGAGGCTCATAAAATGCTCAACTCTCCCCACTTTAATCTGAAAAAGGCACAGGCAAAGACTACAGCTTACACATTTAGATTAAATCCATGATCATCTGTGTATGCCAAATATGTAGAACAACTAGGCTGTGAGGAAGTGTCTGTTCTTTTTATAAAGGGTTTTAACAGGACCAGAACTGCATTTTTTAAGACTGGGTGAAAATATAGTGTGGTGACCGCCTTTGGCAAAACTGAATGGAACATTTTTTTTAAAATGCACTACCTTTGTGATTTTGTAATATTCACGCATCGTCCATGCCTTACACTGGTTATTAACATATAATATTGACAGGCCCTTGATTCCTTTACCCACTTGTTGTCTGTTATGAAAATGGCAATGTACCCAATTCTTTAAAGTAAATGAAAAAAACATTTTAAGTTAACCTTTCAAGTTAAGATTTACAGCATCATGCTAGGTGTGATTATAAAACAGTTCAACAGCAGCTCACACTTTATTTTGGTGTAGCAAATTGATTTTAGTTTCTTTTAAAAATTTTTTTACTGTAGGTAGATAAATATTTCACTGTGCAACCACACACCCTGGTTAGAGCTTGTATTGACCATGCCCACTGGTACGACAGACAGAAACTCTCATTGAAAGAAATCCACAACACTCAGTTTGTCTCCTGCATGAATCCAACAGCCGGCTCATTCACCATTGATGCCAGGCTGCAGGTAAGTTTGATTTACTTGATCCCAATCCCAGACTGCAGTGCTGATCATAATTTAATGCAAAGTGGAATACTACTGGAATACTCTATAGCAGGTCAACCCTCAACTCATAATAGTAGATTATTATAGTCCTATGTACCTCAGGTAAATAATAAAAATTGTATGTTTTTAAAAAAAGCTTTTAGAATGGTCAAACATTGATTGTCTTAAAAGATATTCATAATACAATAGTTAACATTTAGTTCTTATGCTTAATCTACTTTGGAATTTTATATATATTTTTTATATTATCTGGGTAAGAAGAAAGCTTTAAAAAAAATAATAGATATATAATTATCTATAGTTAAGAATGCTCTAAAAATATTAGATATGATATTACAATTATTAGATTAATTTGGCTGAAATTATTGTGTAAGAGAATATTAAAAAAATGATCAAGTATTTCTTATAAATTTATATCTTAAGCAACAGAATAGGTTTTTGAAACTGAATTTGACTTCACTCCATTACAGCGCCACTTCTGTGTGTTTGCCTTGAGTTTGCCCACAAAAGATGCCTTGGCTGCTATATACACAAACATACTTGGTCAGCACATGTCCCTCAATAATTTCAACCCAGTTGTCCAGCGCTACTGTGCTAATATTGTACAGGGTGCCATTGCTCTGCAGTACAAAATGATATCCAGTTTTTTGCCAACTGCTATCAAATTTCACTACATCTTTAACCTTAGAGACATGTCCAATATCTTCCAGGTACTTAATAAGTGCATAGCCTATAGCATTTTACAATAGATTCTAGAATAACCACCATGTGGAGGAATAAGCATGAGCATTCTTTTAAATCATTAAATTTAAAATTACTGATCCTTGGTGCTTTCTTTGAACTCTTTTCTGCTATGGCATTTTGGCTTTATTCTTAAATAAAGCTATGCTCCAGATTAAACTGATTGAATGATTAAAATGAGAAAATTTGAATAGTTACAATTTGATTTTTTGAAAAATGACTTCATACTATCTAAGTTAGCTTTTATTGAAATATTTTGACAGTCCATAAAAACATGGAGCAGAAAAATTCCTGATAGAAATAAGCTTGCACTAATTAATCTGCTCATTATGGCTTATAATTCTTAAAAGAAAAAATTCTAAATATCTTGGCTAAAAGACAAATAAAAGTATCATAATGTCACAGGGAATAATGTGTCAATGTCTTACACTTCCAGGGCATGTTGTTTGCTGGTGCTGATACGTGTAGGACTCCAACACATCTCCTCAGGCTGTACTTCCATGAGGCTGAGAGGGTCTACAAAGACAAACTTGTTGATGAAAGTGATATTGAGATGTATGAAAAGTATCAATTAGAAATCATAAAAAAGAACTTTGAGGTATGCTTACACATTATTATTGTGTTTTCTTGCACTATTTCTTAAAAAATTAAAATTGAAAGCAAGCTGGCTATTAAACTAAAAGCGTAGAGACCAATATAATGTTAATGAGTCAAATAAAGTTAAAATTATGTGCGTAGGGGGGAAAAAGAAAACAGTTTTTTTTTAAATGTTGGTACTAACTTATGGTTTACAAAATATTTATAGGAAAAAAGATAATTTGAATGAAATTCAAGTATAAAAGTTAAGGTTTATCTTTAAGAAAAACTTTTTGAAGGATAAAAAAGAGCAACAGGAAAATGAATTACATGTAATCCTTTCACTAACGTTTAAAGGACCAAAAAGAAGAACAGGTGAATGAGAAGCCGCTGATCTGCTGCCACTTTGCTAATGGTGTTGGGGATACTGTCTATGGGTTCATTTCTGGCTGGCCACAGATCAACAAAATTCTCTCAGACGTCCTCGACAGCTACAATGAATTGAATGCTGCCATGAATTTGGTGCTCTTTGAGGATGCCATGTCCCACATCTGTCGAATCAACCGCATCCTTGAATCCCCCCGTGGCAATGCTCTCCTTATAGGTGTTGGGGGCAGTGGTAAGCAGTCATTGTCTCGCCTGGCAGCCTTCATAAGTGGCTTGGATGTATTTCAGGTAAGTAATAGTTTGTTTTTGTTGTGAAATTTTTAGACAGTGTTAATGTTTCTTAGAAAGTGTGTAAATTCCTAGGTATAAGTATAAGTGTTCAATAACTATTATGTAAACCTGGATTTCACAAATTTTGCAGGCTTGCATACATTTTGTTACAAAAGAACTCTGATTTTATTTGGAAATATTTAGATAACGCTGACCAAACAGTATTCAACCTTGGACTTGAAAAATGATGTCAATGGCCTGTATAAGAAATCTGGATTAAAAGGTATCTGCTGATAACTTAGACAGGTTTCTTATTCCGTATGCAAGAACAAACACATACAAGTTTTCCTTCTTCCCGTCCGGAATTCGGGCGTGGAATGGGTTGCCTGCAGAATCCAGGAAAACCAACACTTTATCAACATTTAAATCTCTAATAAAAATGCAGGACTAAACACAAACCATAGATAAGCGTAGGGCGCAATAATCTTCTGTATAGAAGGAGCGTCTGTAAACAGATAAGATAAGGTTTGAATAGTTTACGAAACTATTAATACTTTATCAGTCATTTTTTGTTTGGTAACTCATTTCTTTTCTCAGACTAACAGATTTGTGCCATTTGAAGAAATTTTTCAAAGAGCATTTAAGATAATCTGCTTAAACAAACTTTTGGTTTATTGCAACAGTTGAAACTTTATTAAAATCATGAATAGTTTTCATTTTTTAATTTCATTTTTTTTCCTTCTAAATTTGAACTTTAGGTCTTGGTGTGGTGTTTCTCATGTCTGATGCCCAGGTGGCCAATGAGATGTTCCTGGTTCTCATCAATGACCTGTTGGCATCAGGAGAGATTTCAGATCTGTTCAGTGATGATGAACTGGAAGAGATTCTTGGTGTCATGCTCAGTGAGTGCAAGTCGGTAGGCATACCAGACACCAGAGAAAATGCCTGGTCCTTGTTCATTGACAAAGTGAGGAGAAACCTAAAGGTAAGATTTACATTGGTCTCTTTTGAAGTCATCCCAGTGCCACAATGTTTTTCCAAAAATAGACTAAATAGATTAGCTTCTTTCAGGCATTTAGTCACTTTTTTATTGAATTTTAAGGTTACATTAGAATGTATTGACAGAAATTAATGCCTAAGTCTTAATTGCACTTGGATTTATGCAAGAAAAAAAAAGTGTACATATATAATTTTAAAATATAAATACAGTATTTATTCATACTTTTCTCCCCCCCCCCTCCCCAAAATAATTTTTTTTTAAATAATTAAAAAAATAATGTTGCTCTCTCCAAGGTGGTGCTGTGCTTTTCTCCAGTAGGGAACACTCTGCGTGTGCGCAGTAGAAAATTTCCTGCAGTTACTAACTGCACCAGTATTGACTGGTTCCATGAATGGCCTGAAGAGGCATTGATATCTGTGAGTCTCAGGTTCCTTAGTGACTGTGAGCTCATAGATGTAAGTATTACATAAATTAAACTGTACAACTTTCATGCAGCAATTTCACCATTCAATCCTTTCAGCACTTTTTGTTTGAATTCAGGCTTCTACTGTTAAGTTAGGTTTAATTATGATCAACATTGAATCACTGGAAACTTATTAGTGAATTAAAACATGGTATTTTAAACACCAGAATCCATAGGAAGGAAATAAGTTTCAATTTTTATAAAATTTATAATAATATTATTATGTTATGCAGTCACTTTAATATAAAATAAATATGTAAAAACAATACACAAGTTGCATATTATGAAGAAATATAATTATTAACATGCTAGAAAATAGTCATTAAATGCAATGTTTTTTTTAAAAATACTGTCTTTTTAAAAGTAATTGATTCCATTAAATCTTAATTCATAAGTTAAACAAGAAATAATTATGTGCTTTAGGGATAAATCTTTATTTTCAGAGCAATATGCGTACATCAGTTGCACAGTTCATGGCCTATGTTCACAAATCTGTCAATGAAGCCAGTGCCTTGTACTTGAAAAACGAACGCCGATATAATTACACAACTCCTAAATCCTTCCTGGAACAAATTGTGTTGTACCAGAACTTACTGACCATGAAGAATGATGAGCTGCAAGCAAGCATAATCAGATTGGAGAATGGACTTGAGAAACTGCGCAGCACAGCTACACAAGTAGGAATAGTTTGATCTCTTTATAGCATTTTATTTTTCTCAAACTTGTAACTGACCACTTGGCTAATGTGAGGACAGTTTTTATGTGTGCTTTAAGTAAATGTTACAGTATAAGTAAGTCTCATTTTACAGCTACACAGCTTTGGAATTCATGATGAAGATGTAATGAATTAATGGAAATATTGCTTTTTTGATGTTTAAAAAAAAATTCAAATACTAAGATATACATTAGATTGATAGTGATGTAAATTTCAGTTTCACTTTTTGCAAAGGTTGATGACTTGAAATCCAAACTGGCATCCCAAGAAGTGGAACTTGCAGCTAAAAATGCTGAAGCCAATGAGCTAATCACTGTGGTGAGTGCTGAGACAGAGAAAGTCATGTCAGAGAAGGCTATAGCTGATGTAGAGGAAGAGAAAGTATCCATCATAACACAGGAAGTGGAGCAAAAAGCCTCAGACTGCTCCAGAGATTTGGCCAAAGCTGAACCTGCTCTCTTGGCAGCCAAAGAGGCTTTGAATACTTTGAATAAGGTGAACATGCTTATTTAGAACACTTATTAAATCAGCTTTATTCATTGGGTAATTAAATTTTCTTCATTCCACTGCTATTGAGCCATGTACCTTAAATTGTATGTGCCAATTCAGTCTTATATTTGACTTTATAAACAAATTGATTTCTGTCTTTACTGATTACAATAATTTACAAATCTCCTTAAATTAACTAAGACATTGATTTTGCATGTTAACTTGATGTTAAGAAATAATTTTCAGTTTTAAAAATCCACAAAATTTGATTGTATTGTGAGAAACTGTTTGACTATTTAATGTCTAGCCTAGTTATTTAACACGTATTTCTGAGATTCTTTTTTAAAAAAATTTGAAAAAATTATTCCCTAGAACAATTTAACAGAGTTGAAGTCCTTTGGTTCACCACCAGCTGCTGTCACCAATGTGATTGCTGCAGTGATGGTTCTACTGGCACCTGGAGGAAATGTGCCAAAGGACAGATCTTGGAAAGCTGCCAAGGCAACAATAATGTCCAAGGTAGAGAGAGATTTAAAGGGCTTTAAAATAACTCGATCATCATGAGTAAAACATCATAAGTGAAAAAACAACTTAAACTGACTTATCATATTGTTTGTAACTTTCTATCCTTACCCAATTTATTTGCCACTTTTAATTGATAATGGCACTAAATTTAATGAATAATTTATATTAAGAGAAAAGGTCTAGTGGAGTTAATTTCGTTTGATGAGACATATTGAACACATAATTTTATTTTCTAAATTCTGTAACTATAAAACCAGCTGCTGTGAATATATTGAAATAATTTTCTATTAAATGTTACAAGTGTTCACTTTCAATGAAGCCAAGTCTTTGTTTAGATATACACCCAAACATCCATTATGTCTGATTAATTGTAGTCCATTGCCATTGTTTTTTATGTATTTAATGAATCAAATGTTCTTTCAAACTTAAAATATCAAAATTACAAAAATATAAATGCTATATTCACTATTTAAAATTATCTAATGAGAACAGATTTTTATGTTAAAAAAGTTTAATTAAACAGCAGTTTCTTATCAAGTTTTACAAGTAGTGTCCTCAAATAATACGTGACACAATAGTACAAGGCGACATATTGTAATAAGATAACAATAGAATTGAGAGAGAAACGGGAATGTTGATAATAATACTTAACAGTTGGACGCAACAAAACTAAGCAAAGATCAATAATGTGCTTCATCTAGGTAGATGCCTTCCTTGATGCCCTAATGTATTATGATAAAGACAACATACCACTTAGCTGCCAGGTGGCTGTGAAACCATACCTGAATGACCCAGAGTTTGACCCTGAGTTTATTAAAGCAAAGTCCAGTGCCGCTGCAGGTACAATTATTTAAGTTTCAATATTTTACTTTCACTGCTACTAACTTTAAAGCTTTAAATCTCAAAATTTTATGTAAAAAGTATTTTGTATTATAGAAAAAAAAATTATGAAGACTATTATTTTAAAGATTTAGCTAATTCACCTTTGAGAAATTTTCAGTTACAGCAAAACTATGGTATTAAATATTTGATTTGATTAGTTTTGATATAAATCATTAATCTTTCTATTATGCTTCTTCCTTTTTTTTAAAAACACCTTTATTACACTGACATTTATAGGGATTGACAAAATTAAAATATTTACTGCCAGTATTTCATGCTTTTCATTGAACCTTAACTTTATTTGCTGCCTGCACAAAATTACAATTACCAGTTGAGAAAGGATGAAGCCGTAGCATAGCTTTCAGATCTGTGATCTTTTCTCTCCAGGTCTGTGTTCATGGGTAGTTAACATCATGAAATATTATGAGGTCTTCTGTGAAGTGGAGCCCAAAAGGCTTGCTTTGAAGAAAGCCAATGAGGACTTAAATGCAGCACAGACAAAACTTGGGGCCATAAAAGGTGAGAGACAAACAATAATGATTTTTAAAATCCTAATAAGAAATGAATCAAAATCTATTACAAGGTAATTATTTCATGTCAAAGCTTTGACCTAATATTAACTAACTGATAATCTCCTGCTGATTTATTCCTCTGTGTATGGTGCAGTGATCACATAAAGTGCTGTTTGATCATTTATTTTCTTTTGTGAGTTATCTTTAGCAAATTTATTGGAACTTTTTAAATATGATTAGTTCCATTCAAAATCTAATCCTGTTGAATTAATATTTTTGAATGAAACAATATATATTATGTAGATCATAATTTACATGCTTAAAACACAAATGAATTATGCTAAATTTGGATGATCATCCTGTGTTTAAATAGTTTGTTTTAAAAATATTATAAATGTCAGTGGCATAGGTAGAGGGGGGCTAATGCCCAGGGCGGCACTTATTTTAGGGACGGCAAATTTCTGGTTCGTTAATTAGCTTCTAAGAGTGAAATAAAATTTTAAAGTGGAAATTTAATTAAAATTAAATAAATGCCAAATAAGAAATTGATAAACAAAATAAAAGAACTTTCCTAAAAACTGTAAACATTTCTACTGCTTAAACTTCAAACGCCATATTGGATATAAATTATTCTGATACTTATGCTACTGAACTGACCAACCAAGAGGCCTAAGTAGTATGAGAATGTGACACTGATTTTATGTTACCTCAATTGATTCTTCAAATTTGATAGCCTCTCCTGTAGTAGAAGCAAAATTTACTGTACCCTATTAATTTTAAACATGAGCCAATCAAATGCTCTTTGTTGGGGCGGCAAAGTCCTCATTGTTAATTAGCTTCTAAAAAATGAAAAACTTTAAAATAAAGTTTAATTAAATATAAGAAAAGCCAAGGAAAAAAATAAATAAAGGAACTTTATTAAAATATGTGAACTTTTCTAATGCCAAAACTTACAACTCCATGATGAATATAACGCCTTCTGATACTAATGCTACTTAATTGAAAAACTAGGGGGCTAAAGAGGCGTATAAACATGACAGTGATGTGCTGGTACCCATAACTGATTCAACTTTGTCAGCCACTCATCTTGTAGAAGCGAAAATTGCTGAATCTGTTTAATTTTAACTACAACCAATAAAACTTCTACAAAATACATGGAATTAATTGATATAAATAGATTGCTCGTACGTACAGACGAAAATTTCTGTTTACTATGAGTGCTATGAGATTGAAAGTGTTCAACATAGTAACATTAACTTTTCCTAAATAGACATGGACCACCTTACACCAAATAGAAAAATAGAATTGATACAGGTACGCGATAATGATTTTAACGTTAGTAAATTATTGGCAAAAAAATTGTTTGCGTACTTACATAAATGGCTTACTCTGAAAAGTAACAATATTACAATGTCTTTTTTTGTGTGGCATAAACAAACATAATGAGCAAAATGGCAAAATTTGCAAAAACGTTGTTAATATTGAGCACTTGATTCATGAATGGCTACTTTTGGATTTATTTTATGTCAGTTTAAAATTCTACTGTATCAGAAACCATACTTTAATAGGAACAGACTATTGAAAAGGAAACTAAACAAAGGAGCAAGAAGTTCTTGTTAAAATGTTTGATATAATTAAATCCTGGAAAAATAGAATATGGCTTTTTGCGGTAACAGAGAGGATAATACTAATGCAAATATAGGCAATATTCTAGAACTGATGCATCTGCTAGCATATCACGATCCAGTTCTTCAAGGACACACCCACGCTATGCCGCTTATATCTTAATTATTGATACAAGTTACATTTTTTATTCTTCTTACAACGAATACTTTTATCGCAAACAGATATCATGGTTGCTGTTGGTGAGGCCCATTCCCACGATTCTGTTTCCTTAGCATTTGTTAGTAGGATATAATTTATTATTCTGTAAAAAAAAACAGATATGCTGAGAAGTTACTGTAGTGTACATAAATAACTAACTTCACAGTGTTTTCATTGAGTTAAGAAAATAAGTCCAAGGTATTTCTGAGGAAATAGTAAAACAAAATATTAACCACCCTCAGACTCACTTCTTCACCCAGTGCCGTAACAAGACTGACGTAAGGGACTGTCCCAGGGTTTGAGAATTCCCTCTTAAGTACATATTCTGAAAGTGATTATGGTCTTAGAGCTATGATTAATTTGGCAAGTACTATGAGAATCTGTGTCATCTGCTGGGTTGTGCCATAAAAAATTTGTCTGAGCGTAGCATACCGCCCCCTCCCCAACCTATTCTTTCCCACTATGTTAAGTTCGGGGGCATGAATTCAACAGGTGGGATAAATTCCCAATAAATTAACATCATATCCTGAAAGGTTTTCATAAGTAATAAATAATAATTTATAAACAACAATAGGAATTGCTACTACTTAAGTGTTATCAGCGTACTCACAAATTTCAGGCCCTGCCAAAACACTTCTAAGGTAAAAATTTTAATTTAATTTGAACACCCATGAAAACCCTAATAAATCATGTATCCTGTAATCATTGAATTTCTGGTTAATCCTGTTTTGTTTTTTTTATTCAAAACTGGCATTGTTGTTTTCAAATTAGAAAAGAAATTTCAAAAGCCAAATCTTTGTATAATGTATAACATTTAATACAAAGCGGATCCCCAATTCAATATTTAATAAGGCATAATATGCATATAAAATTAATTTTTTAAATTAATTTTGTCATATTATCCAATGTATTTAAAAGCATTTGCAAATGTCTTGTCTTTTAAAGATTTTTTGTTTGCCAAACTACACAACCCCCTTGCCATATTTAAAGCGCATTTGCCTAAGGAATAAACATACATAATTTGCGATGTATGTTACGTCTGTCTGTCCCTGACGCTACTAATTTTAGAAAGCAGCGCACCATATTACTTCACCAAAAATAACTCTTTTCAAACGTTCCACATAAAATTGTGCAATATGAAAATAAATTAATAAAATAAAAATAAATAAAATAAATAAAAGTTCTGTATTACATAACTTTTTATTCTGATGTGTATTTTTTCAAAATAAATAGATTTCAGCTAAAATGTATTTATTTTTAAAATAAAAATATAATTTTAAAATTAAAATTAATGTAAATAAGTTGACTTTCTTGTAAAGTTAATAGAAATATGTACATTAAATAAAACATTTCATGACATAAATGAATCCTGATAATTTTTATTTTGATATAAACCTATAATGAAATACTAGGTGTATGGAAAGGGAGAGCAAATATAAAAATAAAAATGTTAACAATCACCCTAACAAATATTGTTTTTTAGAAGTTTTTAAGATTTATTTTTTAAAAAACAAGTAGACTTTAAACTATTTTGATAAAGTTGTAAATATATTTCATATCATGATGATATCACTTATTAGTGTAAATAAATTTGAATGTATTTTAAATACCAAAACAAACTTTCCTTTTAAAAAATAGATTTAGAAACCTAAATTTCAAAGTTTTAAATACAAGCTAGTATGTTACAATGTTCTACACTTGTAAAAAATCGAATTAAATTAACAATAACATTTTTGTAAAACGAAAATTTAATAAAGGGACAAAACTATTGTATTTCAAGAAACATAACTCTAGTTATTAAATATTATTCATTTTTCAATAAAGAAATATATTAAAACATACATGTATATGTATATATATATTTATAAACTATTTTAAATAATAATTTCAATTATATTTTTAATTATTTGTTGCTTCCAAAATAAAACAAATTTAAAATTATTTAATTTCTTTTGCAACAATAAGAAAGTTAAAAGTAATATTAGACTACACTTACAGTAAGGAGAGGTCTTTGTTTTTCCATCTATTTTGTTACTCTAGATTCTCTTCACAACGATTAAATCTTTCGCCTTTTACTAAAGATTTCCGTGGAGAGGAGCAAATTAATGAGTCTAAACGACTATTTTTCAAGCCCTTCTTGAAGGGTAAATAACCAACTATACGATTGTGTACATTCTTTCCTTCAAATTCATTCTCGTTACTCTCTAGGTCTAGTTATATATTTTTTTTAAAAACTGTTACTTATAATCAAAAATAATTAAAACCAGATAAGAAATTAATAAAGCAACTATCCTAATATATGTGAACGTTTCTCGTGCCAAACTTCATGATAAATCTTAAGTTTTCTGATTCAAATGCCCTTAAACTGAAAAACCAAGGGCCTGAAGTAGTATAAGAACGTGACACTTATGTGACCTATATTTGATTTAAGTTTTTTTCAACCACTCATCTTGTAGAAGCAAAAATGGTATTTGTTAAATCCCAACAATAACTAATACTAGATACGACCCGCAGCGTAGCATACCCCGCAGACTTGCTCATCATAGATAGTGCAAATAACGGGGGGGGGGAGAGAGAACGAGGGGGTGCCCCCCCTTACTACCATCCCTTGCCAATTATAAGCCCCATTAACTGTGATTGGCCGACCCTAGCGAGAGTTAGTCATGTTCGCAAAAAAGGAGGAAAGAACGGGCAGAAACAAACATTTTTAAAAACTAAAAGAATGTTTCCGCTGGTGCATATATCTCAATGTTTTTGTTTAAATAAGTCATGAAACCTGATTTGTATATATACTGCTTCTAATGAAACAAACTCTCTAACTATTTTTAGTACACTAGAAAGTTGTTCGGCACAAACCATTGGAGAGATATATTTTCTAATACTGGCAAGGCGTTAAACAGACTTAAGGGTACTAAATTGTCAATATACCATGGAGTCATGGAGCCATTATGAGGACAGATGCAGAAACTTTGTGTTAGTCACAATGAAATTATTTTCTTTTCTAATTTTTGTTTGTTTGTTGTCATTTGTAAACAAGTACTTTATGAAGTCACTGATGCCAGAAATTATTTGCATACGTCTAGTGGTAAAATGGTTTTCATGGGCTGCTCACAGAGAAACTAATGAACTACTTAAAGAATGCTTTGACATGTGGTAAAATATTTTGGGGAGGGCTATTATTCTAATTTAACCTTCCGGTCCAAGAACGATAGAGCAAAGCGAATATGTAGCCGTTATCCAGAAAAACATTTAAGAAGAAAGTTTTATTTTTTATAACACGAGGTTACTGTAGAAATGTTTACCTTTAAATTAGAGTATTCAAATTCAAAGTATCTCACATGACAATGTCAAGCAAGATCTATTTTACCTATTGGGTAAAAAAAAATAATGACTTACTTATTCAAGTTTATTAAGTTATTTAGGCTCGTAGTTAACCTGCCTAATATACTATCATTGATTCAAACATTGCTTTCAATTGTCATAAGTAATGCAAACTGTGAGAGAAGCTTCTCTAAAATTAAGTAAATGAAAAATCAATTACGATCAATCAGGAATACACCAAGTTTGACTAGTATATGGCTGTTGAGCTTGGCATGGCTGACAACAGTGACACATTAAAGATTGTGCCATGAGGAAAAACAGAACACTTTAATTTAATTTTATTCCAGAAATGAAAGCTTTTCAATATGTTCATATTTCTAACATAAAAATGTTTGAGTCCTTATTATTAGTTTCTAATTTTAAAAAAAACATTTTCTTTATAGAATCAACATATTTTTCGGGGTTGGGGGGGGGGTGGCAAACCCGGCACATTCCCACTCTATGCAACTGATAAATGTCTTTATCTGCCAATGACCCAATTATTACAATATTTTTTTGTCATCAGCCAAAGTCTCAGCACTGGAGGCCACACTGAATGAATGTCAGGCTGAACTTAACAAGGCCGTGAGCACCAAGCAGAAGTGCCAGGAGGAGGCTGATGCCACGGCCGCTGTCATTGAGCTGGCCAACAGGCTGGTCGGCGGCCTGGCCTCAGAGAACGTTCGCTGGGCCCAGGCCATTATGAATTTTCATGAGAATGAAAAGACCCTCCCCGGAGATGTCCTCCTCATCACGGCTTATGTTTCGTATGTGGGATCATTTACAAAAGTTAGTTGTTAGGAATAACTGAGAACACATTTTACTTGAGTTGAATGGAAATATTTTTTTTCGGAAGAACTGTATTAAATTTTTAAACATGATACCTTATATATATTTTAAAATGATATACACAGAGTTATTTTTCAAATTTTCAAAAACCCTTGCACAAGAAAAAAAAATAAAAATTTTCCAACAAATTTTCAGGTGTATCGTGTTGACCTGCTGGACAATAAATGGCTACCTTTCCTGAAAAAGCTGAAGCATCCTATCTCAGTTACAGAGAACCTCGACCCTCTTGTTATGTTAGTAGACAGTGCTCAGGTGAGGAATTAAAGAGTTTTAAAAAAAATTATTTATAATTGACCCTTATCATAATAATGTTTTTTTAATACTTAGATTTTTGTCTTCCTAAATTACTTTAAGTTAATTTCTGAAACAGATTGCTTGCTGGAGCAATGAGGGTCTACCAAGTGACAGGATGTCCATAGAAAATGCAACAATTCTCACCAACTGTGAACGCTGGCCCCTCATGATTGACCCCCAGCTGCAGGGTTACAAGTGGATAAAAACAAGATATGGAAGTAGACTTAAGGTCAGTGTTTAATTTTTTTTTAAACATGACCATTAACCTTCTCTAGCCTTCACATTTAGGGAGCACGGTGGTTGAGTGGCATCTACGCTTACCTGGTGTACCAATGTGTCATGCCTTCGAATCCATGTGAAGGCCAGGATTTGTTCCCAGGGCCCCTGAGTCCACCCAGCTCCAAATGGGTTCCTAACACTAGTTAGGGAAATAAAGGCGCCTGGGTAATGCGTGGAACCCTCCTAGCTGTGGTCTGTGAACGCTGCATCACTTGGCAACAGACCGGCATGGTCTATGGACGCAATAATCTTCTGTATAGAAGTAGCGTCTGTATAGATAAAACAAGACAAGACATTTTCTATGTCTTTATCTTTGATGTTTACCCACCCCCACCCCTCCCCACCCCCAAAACAAAAATGAAGTAAAAAATAAAATAAAAAGGCATCAATACTAACTTGAAAATAAATTAAGTGAGTGATGTATTGAACACACATATTTCATTATATCAGAGGTTTCATTTGATATTTGATTCTAAAAATGAAAAGAGATGTGAGTGATGCATTGAACACACTTATTTCATTATATCAGAAGTTTCATCTGTTTGATTCCATTAATGAAAAGAGATGTGTGCACATCATTTCTTGTTTTACACATAACTCAAATTCTAATTTTTCTTGTTTTAATTCTCGATTCTAGATTGTTAAGCTAGGTTCTTACGGTTACCTGGATGCCATAGAGAAAGCTGTTGAGACAGGTGAAGTTCTGCTCATGGAGAACATTGGTGAGTCAGTTGATGCTGTGCTGGACCACCTGCTGGGACGTAACACAATAAAGAAAGGCCGGGCCATCAAGGTAATCATTTGCTCACAAGTCACAAGACATTTAATTGTTGACCAAAAGACTCAGCATCATCAAATAAAGTAGCATTGAGAGGTAGGGTTCATCAGTAATCAATGGCTTAAAATGTCATATTTTACTCTAACTTTTTACATGAATTACTCATTCTGTATTTCAAGTTTTAACTTGTGCACTTCATGAGCAAGCAAATAAATTACTTATAAATTTGAAACTGCAATTTTAAAAATACATTTGAGTCAAACCTCTCATAACGAGTTTAATTCGTTCCAGAGTCTTACTCGTTAAGCGAAACAATTTTTCCCTTAAAAATCAATGTAAAATACAATAATCCATTCCATGCTGAAAAAAAATACTCATCTTTCAAAAATTGTTATTAACATTTATTTAAATAAAATTAATTATGAATTGTTAAAGAGTGATACAACTAGAATACAATATATATCTGAAACAAAAAAAGTTAACAAAAATATGAATTTATGACAAATAATTATTCCTTTTTAACTAGAAAACTGTCCAAAGAGATTTGTTTTTACCGATGCTTCAAAAGTTGGCGTATTTAGAAAAAATATAAATTATTTTTTATACTTTTTGCATACCAGAAACTCAGAATTGATTTGTTCATTTATTCTTGGAATAGTTCATTTATGCCATTGAATATCTTCAGATTGGAGACAAGGAGATAAACTACCACAAAAACTTCCGTCTGATTCTGCAGACTAAACTTGCTAACCCACACTACAAGCCAGAGATGCAGGCACAAACTACACTCATTAATTTCACTGTCACAAGGTAAAACAATTCTGTTGTAGCCAGAAAATATTTGCTGTTGAAACTAATGTCTGATGAGATGAAACAGAGCAGAGTTAGGCTTTGTTTGTAAACCATGTGGAGGACTAGGAGGAAATGCTATGCAAAATATATTGTGATTATATTTATTAAAACTTAGATAATAAAACTAAATTTTAACAATTTATAAACAAAAATGTATAAGATAAAGTTTAAAAACTTCTACATGCCATACATATACCTAATCCTTATTATATTAAGTGCTCTTGTCCTCTTCCACTAGGGATGGCCTAGAAGACCAATTGTTGGGGGCTGTTGTATCCAAAGAAAGACCAGATCTTGAAAAACTTAAATCTGACCTGACACGCCAGCAAAATGAATTCAAGATTATTTTGAAAGGTGGGTTGAAGATTATTTCTTTTTAAAACAACTTAAGTAACTGGTTTGGCTACTACTAGTTATGTTGTAGTTTTCTTTAAGAGCAAAGTTCATATCTGGTAAATATTTGTTGCAGTGAATTGGTACAATAATAAAATAATTGGATTTGAGAATGTGAAAGTCTTTTTTTATCTTTAGCTCTAAAAGTCAATAATTGAAACTCTTTTTTTTTACACATGACTTGAATTTTATATTCATGTGTTGCTTGGAATTCTTTGTTATAGACATACCAGACAATGTTTGCAGTGCATAAAATAAAATTTTTCCTTCATTTACCTTTTTTGGCTGTTCTGTTATCGACATAGCCATTGTATGTGCCTGTTTCCTAGAGTGAGAGTCTTAGACCAGAATCAGATTCCAAGGGCCATTCAGAGGGTCATGCACTGAACCAAGACTAACACATTAGTCTCAGTGAATGAGCAGGATACACAAATATTGTTTAAAATATATAGATACACAAATATTGTTACCTTGCAGGTTTGGAAGACAACCTTTTAGCAAGGCTGTCAACAGCTGAGGGAAACTTCCTGGGAGATTACGCCTTGGTGGAAAATCTGGAGACAACAAAACGAACAGCGGCAGACATCGAAGCGAAGTCGGCAGAAGCTAAAATCACTGAAGTTGAGATCAATCTGGCCAGGGAAAACTACAGACCAGTCTCAGCAAGGGCGTCCCTCTTGTATTTTATCTTAAATGATCTGTATGGCATTCATCCTATGTATCAGTTCTCACTGAAGGTTAGTTTGCTCAGGGAAGTGTTGACATCATTACACACCTTGAGATATCAGAGTTATTCTTACTAATTATTGAAATGGAAAAACTATAAAACAGCAAGAAACTTAAATGTTAGTGGTAATAAAATAGATGCAAATAAGACAGACCCTATGCCTATGTTTGAAAAAACCCATTAGTTGGAGTTGGATGAAATAAGAAGGAAAAACCATCAGATAATTTAACCACAAAAAAAAATTGCTATGGTCTGCAATAAAATTTCTCGGGTGGTTCCCTGAAATCCCTTTATTTAACTTTCAGTAACCCACTTGTAAAATATTTTGGGATTGCTTTGGGGTGGGGGAGAGTGCACAGTTATCTGCAAACAAATTTCCATTTATTAAAACTATTTTCTTTTTCTGACAGGCATTTAGTGTGGTGTTTGATAAGGCAATTGACAGAGCAGAATCAGCTGAGACAGAGGAAGAGCGAGTCAAAAACCTGATCGACTGTATAACCTATTCTACCTATGTGTACACAACACGTGGCCTTTTTGAGCGTGACAAACTCATTTTTGGGACCATGATGACATTTCAGGTCCTTAATCTCTTGCCTTAACAGGATATCTCAAAGAGATAAATTTAAAGCAGTTTATGCTAATAAAATAACCCTATATTAAATCTATCAAGAGAATAAAATCATTTAGAAAGTAAATAGTAACTTGGAAAGCTCACAATTAGTAAAGAGATTGCTGGAAATGGGTAGATATAGAAAAAAATATGAGAAATTCAAATTTATAAATTTTCAAGAATGTGTACAACTAATAGCTGAAAGAAGTTTGTTTAATTTCATACATCTATAATTTGTGAAGTAAAAAGTTTGACTTTTAATCTATTTTCACAACCATGTCTCCAGATTTTGGCTCAATTAAAAGATATAGACATTGATGCCTTGGACTTTCTGTTACGTTATCCTGCCAATGCAGATGTTCCATCTCCTGTAGATTTTCTTAATGACCTCAGTTGGGGTGGAATAAAGGTACATATGTAACAATATATATATTTTGTAATGTTACTTTAGAACTCTTCATCCCTTTTAGTATCTTATTATTCAAAGGAATTTATTTTTAGCATTTTGTTATATTAACATAATATCATGCCTGTGGCTACAAATATCTCAATTAAACGATAATAATAATAATAATAAATTGATAATTTACATAGCGCTGTACCTCAATAAGGAACACAATAAATGGTCCCAAAATGAAACACAAAACAAAATAAAAGCCCATCAATGATGTCAAATAAACCTATAACTAACTTAATCAACTTAAAGAATAATTTACTCTAATAATCTATCAAATAAACATTACTCAGTTTTTGTCAAAGTACCTGATTTACAGGTTATTTAAGCAAACTAGTCTAGTCTGCTAGTTGATTGGACATACGTTTCACCCACCTCCATTGTTAGGATAATAGATTTATTGCACCATATTACTAAGAGAATAAGATCACAAAGGATATTAAAAACTGGATATGAGTGATCCTAAATTCTATCCTCCAACTTAATTTTATGTACTTAACAATATGAGCAAAGAATAAACTCAACACATTTTGACACAATATATTATTAAAAATTACGACATCTTGAAACTAAGGAAGAAAGTAAAAGAAACCGTTGCATATGAAATAAGTGTTGTATTAAGCATTTCTTTACATTTTTATTAATCTAATACATGTTAAATGTCTCATTTAATTGAAAATTGTATGACCCAATACAGTGCTGTTAACTCCTGGGAAATTTCCCAAATCGTGTGAATTTTTTTAAAAGCCAAATTATGCAAATTTATAGAAATGGGAATTTATGAGGATTTGGCCTTAAATATGGGAATATTTGAGATTGCTTCGCCAACAGAATTTAATGCATTTGGGAATTTTTAGTCTAATTTGGGAATTTTTTTACTCCTGCCTGGGAAAATTTGGCACCTTGAGTTAACAGCACTGACCCAATAGGTGTTTCCAATTTTGTTATGATAGGGTTATCTCTTTTATTCTCAGGCTCTGTCTGAGAAAGAAAATTTCAAGAACTTGGACAAAGATGTCTTGGGCTCTGCCAAAAGGTGGAAGAAATTTGTAGAAGGGGAGGCACCAGAGAAAGAAAAATTCCCACAAGAATGGAAAAATAAATCCCTAATAGAAAAACTTTGCATGATGCGTGCACTGAGACCTGATCGTATGAGTAATGCAGTGACGTAAGCTTTTGCTACATAGATTCTTAAGAATTGCTTCTCCTAAATTTAATTTAATGTGAAATATTTGGAAACAAGAAAACATACTTTTTAAAACATACAATCATTGCAAGATGTAGTTAGTTCTGATTATATTATCGTAACATTATATAGGTTTTTTAAATATATAAATACAATATTATCGATCAAGCTTTTTTAACATGTCAGTTAACGAATAGAAATTTTTAATTCTCTGGCTTCACAGACAATTTATAGAAGAAACCATGGGGCGCAAATATGTCGAGAACCGCTCTGTAGAGTTTGGAAAATCTTTTGAAGAATCAGGGCCAGCAACGCCCATGTTCTTCATTTTGTCCCCTGGAGTTGACCCCCTTAAAGATGTGGAGAAGCTGGGTAAAAAACTTGGTTACACCACTGCCAAAGAAAACCTTCATAACATCTCCCTGGGTCAGGGGCAGGAAGTGGTTGCTGAGAGAGCCATAGACAATGCAGCCAAGAAAGGACACTGGGTCGTGTTACAGGTAAATTTTGATGAGTCTTTGGAAGTGGTAACAACTGGATTTTAAAAAATGGATTAAGCTTGTTTAAAGCACAATGTGCTCTAGTTACCAAAATTGGAAGCAAGGCATATTCACATGTGCTTGGTTGTGAATTTAAAAAAAAAGAGTAGAGATTATAACTCTAAAAACGTTATGCAAAAAGCATGTGTTAACTCACTTTTTTTTCAAATTTCAAGTGACAACCCTAGTTAAGATTTTTTCAAAGTAGTTAGCTAAAACCTCCCCCACTCTAACCTCCCTCAAAGAAAAAACGAGTTGCTAAAAAAAATTTTTTTTAACTTCTAAAATTCATTTATTTCATAATTATGAATTATTTCAGAATGTTCACCTTGTAGCAAGATGGTTACCCAGCCTGGAAAAAAAATTAGAGCAATATTCAGAGGAAAGCCATCTGAACTATCGATTGTTTATCAGTGCTGAGCCTGCTGGAGGCAGAGAATTTCACATTATGCCACAAGCCATACTGGAATCTTCCGTTAAAATTACCAATGAACCTCCAACTGGCATGTTTGCCAATTTGCACAAAGCATTGGATAACTTCACTCAGGTTAATTTTAAAAAAAACAAAATAAAAATATCAAATAAAATGTAATCAAAAGATATACAAATATATCAATTTAAAAAGTACTGTAAGTTGTTGTGTTTTTTTTTACTTTATGATTTCATAAATATTTTTCTTTTAGAATAATTTTTGAAAATTGAACTACAAATGTAAATAATTTGTATTATTTCTAATTATAGAGGCAAATTCAAATTAAATTTAAGCTAATTTCAATCATTCTGACTAAAGTTAGCTTTCATTCAAACACTTTACATGTAAATTAGTTAATTCTGATGTGATCAGAATATAAAATGATTTTCTTTTGAATGTATTAATTTTTTTTAATGTTTGCTGTAATATTTAGCATAAAAAAATTAAAACAAACTACAATTAAAATGGATTTTAAATTATATTTGTATGTGTTCATGCAGGACACCTTAGAAATGTGCTCAAAAGAAATTGAATTCAAGTCGGTTTTGTTTGCCCTTTGCTACTTCCATGCTGTGGTATGTGAGAGGAGGAAGTTTGGTGCCCAAGGTTGGAACAGGGTTTATCCTTTCAATGTGGGAGATCTGACCATCAGTGTCAATGTGCTGTACAACTACCTGGAGGCTAACAATAAGGTCAGTGATTCAGTCATTATTACACTATGATGCAACACTGATGAGCTTTGCTCAAATCATTTTCTTTACCAGTTTTTAATATTGTGATAAATTCCCAAAGTATGGCTAAAAGTTTCCATGGTAGTCCCCATATTAATTTACTATCATATAATAATGGCTTGACCTAAATGCTAAAAACATTTTTTTCCATCATCTTCTATAACATAAAACATTTTAGTTTGCATATATTTCACCAACCCAGGGTTAAAATTCAACATCAAATTAAAGTTGGACCCATTTCATGAACATTTTCTTAACTGGCGTTAATGGTTTTAAAAATTTAAGAAAACTGCTCATATAAAGCATTTTGCAAATGTTTATTCATTTAGAACTATGTCAATTTGGAATTTTTAAAAAATGCAAGTAACTAATAGAAAATTAATTGCAGCATTGAGAAAATTAAAATTTCACTGATGAATGATTGTACTAGGTGGTGTTGAATAGAGTTGATTATGAACACAAATATGCTCAGTTTTTGTTATTGAGTCTTTGTGCAAACTCCTTTAGGTGCCATGGGAGGACCTACGCTACTTGTTTGGTGAAATCATGTATGGAGGTCACATCACTGATGATTGGGATAGAAAGTTGTGTAGGACTTACCTGGAGGTCTACATGAATCAAGACATGGTCAGTTCAATGGTGTAGTGAAACTTTTAGTTTAAATATTGACATTATGTCTCTAAAATAAATATTTGAAATATAAGAATTAATTTGTAAACAATTTCAATATTTCCATTGTTTGGCCTTTAAAAAAATACATAAGTCTAATAATACTGCTACTCCTTTAATGATTTATTAGCAGTACTATTTAATAAAATGGTACAGAACCACTAGCTTAGGTGTAAAGTTGGGTTTTTATTATAGTGATTCACTATTGGCAGTCTGTTTACCACTTTCTGATGCATATATTCATGATACAGATGTCTAAATGTTGCAGAACATTAATCCACATGTGTTGTACTGTAATCTAGATTGACGCTGAACTGTTCCTGGCACCAGGGTTTGCCGTGCCCCCAAATACCGACTATGAAGGCTATCACCAGTACATTGATGAAGAACTGCCACCAGAGAGTCCCTATTTGTATGGCCTGCACCCCAATGCTGAGATTGAGTTCCTCACAAAGACATCAGATAATTTGCTGAGAACTGTCTTTGAGATGCAGCCCAGAGATGCCTCGGGTGACTCTGGAGAATCAGTGTCAAAAGAAGATAAGGTAATGGAAATTTAAGCACAGTGGTGGGTTGGAGCTGGTGAACCAGTTGTTAAGTTTTGACTTTTCTAATGAATCATTTGTTAAAGATGTTAAAATAAAAGAAATTCCCAAATCCAAAGAAATAAAAAGAATTTAATTTTAAAAAAAACAACAACAAAACTGTCAACCTCTCTGTATGATTTTTATACCATAAGAGTTAGTAATATGCAGGCATAGATTCTGTTATTGTAAGCAATTGATGCCTGACACAGAATTCCACAGCTTTGACACAAGGTCTCGAAGGAGGATTTAAGTCAATAAATAAAGTTGAAAAATTTAACTTTAAAAAAATGATATCCTTTATCATCAATTTGAGTGGGTTTTTCTTATTCCAAAAAATGTTTTTAAATGGCTCTGCCCAGAAGATGGAGCAGATTGCTAAAATATTCCCTGAAGCATTAATTAGAGTAATTTCAAGTTACAAAGAATGTGTTTAGTGAGTGGGTTTTCCGAAGCATTAAATTTGAAAACAGTTGTACTAATTACATGAGCTAGGCTGACCTATGGTTGCAAAATTAGTTTGGGTGATTACCCAGATCCGAGTCCCACATCAACAGATATACAGGGGGAGCTCCAGCCAGACACTATTCTAAGGGAGTCCTCATTCAAGTGCTACATTTAGTAACGCTTTATGCAATACACATATAATGGTGAAGGGTTAAGGTATGGTTGATATGTTAGTAGTTTGTTTTTTCCTCTGATAAAAAAAAAGATATATTTTTGTAGACTTCTTTGAATTTCTAATCTGTCTTCATTTCAAATCTGTCATAAGTGCTGTCATGAAATTTCATCCTAAAAAGTTTGTACAAGTTGATTTCTTTACTGTGATTAGTTCCATGTTCATAATTTATTTATCAACCATTGATACTCATTTTTCAATGAAAACCATCTGCTGTGTTGTGACATGTTTAACCCAAACTTTGATTAGGTGAAGGAAATTCTTGATGAACTATCAGAAAAACTTCCAGAACCTTTCAACATTGAGGAAATCATGCAGAAAGTTCCACCGGATGAGAGGACGCCTTTTGTGGTGGTGGCCTTCCAGGAGTGTGAGAGGATGAACATGTTGACTGGAGAGATAAGACGGTCACTCAAAGAACTGGACTTGGGTCTCAAGGTGAACTTTGAGTTGCCAGTTGAATGGTTGAATAACTGGATTTATTTTTCAACTGATTCAAGATACTGGCAAAAATGCTTTTACAGATGAGCTCTACTGAAAGTTCATATATTTTTAAAAAATTAACAATGAAATTTTAGAAACATTTTAATATGAGTTCATTAATAGGTTGATATCAGCTAAAGAAGACAAGTAATAACATTAAATAACCTGTCTTTTCTGCCTTAGTTGCGTCCCACCCACTACAAATTTATGATCCATAAAATTGGGTTGCTTGCAAAATTCAGTGTGGATGTCAAGAAATTATTTTAAATTTTCCTTTTAGAATGTGTGAATAATTCTTGAGCTAAATTATTATTTTTTTTTAAATTCAGGTCCAGAAAAAATCTAACTTGTTTAGACATATCAATCATCAACAATTTTAAACTTGACATTTAGCACTTGGTTCTATTGACAGGGAGAACTCACAATCACAGTAGAAATGGAGAACTTGAGCAACTCCCTATTCCTGAATAACGTGCCTGAAAGATGGGAGAAAAAAGCCTATCCTTCTTTGTTCCAATTATCTCAGTGGTGGGTCATGGTCACTCTTCCTTTAAGGAACTGTGACAATTTAAACTTATTTTGCATTCACTTTTTCATGTGCATATCTATAACAATTTTAGAATAAAGAAAATATAAATTTATAGAAAAATGACTGAGCCCTCACTAGAGCCAAATACGAAATAACAAATCCAAATGGGGAAAAATTACAAATGTAGTTTGTTACGTATTGGAGTGTTTTGTAGATAATATACATTTAAACTAAGAGGTCAGGTTACAAAAAGACATAATAGAAAGGCACCAAAATGAAGGTAGGCCATGCTTTTAATATAAATTAGTTCAAGTAAAAATTGAGAAGGACACATTGAACTATATTGTAGGTATGGTGACATGATCCAGCGAGCCAGAGAATTGGAAAACTGGATTGGTGATTTTAACCTACCAGCCAGCGTGTGGCTTGGTGGATTCTTTAACCCACAAAGTTTCCTTACAGCCATCATGCAGCAAACAGCAAGGAAGGTACAACAAAATAATCTTCTTTGAAATTATTATTTTGACTCCAAATTTTAAGGATGAAAAAATTGACAGCTGTGTTAAAAAATATTGCAATTTCATTTTTTTCTTGAGCATTTCACAGAAATGTCACTATTGGATAAATATCAACCTAGGTGGTTTAAACAAAGCAGATATCAATTGTTTGCTAGTCAATATTGCGATGATTACTTTGGGTTTTTCTATTTTTTTAAATTCTGCTGTAAACTTTAATATTATTAAAAAAATAAAGTGCAAAATGTTTAAATAACTTCATTATATATAATTTAATATCTTGTCATATGTGGCTAGTTTAAGGTGAGACTCTTCCATATTTCTGCTATACCACTCCACAGAATGAATGGCCCTTAGATCGCATGTGCCTGCAATGTGATGTCACCAAAAAAACTAAAGAAGAAATGTCTGGCCCTCCAAGAGAAGGTGCATACGTCCACGGACTATACATGGAGGGAGCTCGCTGGGATCTCCAGACTGGATTCATAGCCGAATCCTACCTGAAAGAACTGACCCCCAGAATGCCAGTCATCTTCCTGCGTGCCATTCCTGTTGACAGGGTGGACCAGAGACTCGTGTACGACTGCCCAGTTTACAAAACAAAAGGGAGAGGCCCCACCTTTGTGTGGACATTCAGGCTCAAGACCAGATTGGAGCCTTCAAAATGGGTGTTGGGTGGTGTGGCTCTGCTGTTGCAAGTGTGAGCTGAAATACTGATGAACTTGAAGAGCTTATTTAGAGATTTAACAAACAATTAAAGCCACATTGTCATCAAGTTAACAAAAAATTCCTAACCATTGTCTTTCAGAACATTAGACTCTAATCATGTTACTCAATTGACTACTTACTTATATTAAAAGATGATGAGAGCAATAAACTACTTTGAACTTTTCTGTTGGGTACAATAGAGCTAGACTGATGGGACACACATGTATGTAAAACATGTCAACAAAACTAATTTTAAAAAAATTGTGTTACTTGTGACTATTTCATAACTTAAGTGGAGAAATACTTATCAACTTTTTAAATAAACTTAATTTCATATTTATTGCCATCAAAATAAAAACTTTCATCAACATGATGTCAGTCAAACAAGCCTGCAAGCAAGCAAGTCATTTAACACTATGATGTTGAGTCGGACTGACAAAGTCTTTGTTACATGCTGTGATGCTTTACTTTACTTTAAATAAATGATTATTTTATATCTGCCAAGAAAATGGTTACCAATTAGCAAGTTAAATATTATGCTTAATCTTATATGTTGTAATAATTAAATGATTACTAATAAAAAGTCACTTTTGTCAAATTCTTTTTGTTTCAATTATAAAATGTGTAGAATGTAGTCACAATCATGATTTCCTTAAAGTTAACCTAAAAATCACAGCTGAACCTTCCTAAAAACGTATACTATCCACCAACGGTATAGTATCTAATTAGCGTGTTGAATTTTATGCTTAATAATTTAATAATTACAAATATAAATTCTAAGTCACTTTGTAAAATTCTTATTTTCCAATAAAAAATGTATGGATTATAGACATGTTGATCATAGTTTCCTTAATGCAGTCTTAAAATCACAGCTGAAACTTCGGAACAACTAATAATACCCACCACAGGTAGAGTGGCTGTGGTTTGTGGCTTTACCCCATCTTTGCCTCCCCTAATCCACAAAATCATGCAATATAATAAACAACCCCAAAAAAACAAAGTTTTTGACTATAAATCCCTTATATATGAGACAGAACTTAAAGTATTGATTATGTTCCAACGCGACAAACATTTACAGCCTGAAACTGAGTGAATTCCACCTGGTTAAAACACAAGATGTGGTCACCGATGGCTGGCGTGAAGTCAAGTGACCCGTAAAATGTAAACAATAGCGACTGCTACATATAGTTTTATATAGATAAACTAACAATGCATTAATTTAATTACGGTACATTCGATCGATCTGAAATTTTGATATGATGCATTGTAAGGTAACACAAGTCTATGTGCAAAATTTCATCTCGATAGCTTCACGGGAAGTGTGCCATTTTCGACTTTTGTTTTTCCACCCTCCCGACCGCGAACCCAAGACAGAGAGAGAGACGGCAGTGAAGTTAATATAAGGGATTTAAAAACAGTTACTACTCATTTAAAAGCCATGCGCTATAATGGAAAAGCTCAAAATGGGAACCGCAAAAAGTATTTTCTGAAAATGACTGTATATACTCGAGATTTTTTTCTTCAAAATTTCGAGGCCAAAATCAGGGGGTCGACTTATACTCACATAACTCATTTTTTAAAAGTTTTAAATCTTAATTTATATCTTAAAATTCCATTTTCAAGTCTCAAATTGGGGGGTCGTCTTATACTCAAGATCGACTAATATTTGAGTATATAGGGTAAATATTGAAATAATTATTTTGTTTGTCAATTTATATAATTTTTTTTTGTTACTTGTAAGGAAAAATCAGTTATTTTAAGATTTCACTATAAGATTATTGTGCTAATTAAGAGCTCAAAATAAATTTGTAGATTTTGACATTAATATATAATGAAACAATGTTTTTAATGTTTACATTTTTTTAAAAAGCATAAACATAGCAAGACAAAAAGAAGATAATTTTAGTAGTTGCCTCTAGCAGCATACTTAATATACAATAATTTTTTTGTATGCATATTAAATGAAAGATTTATTGCCGTGGAATTAGCTATAATCTCAAAAGCTTTCCTTTGGTCATTTACAACTACAAATTTCACAAATGTGGTGGACAAAATAATTTGCAATATGTTTGCATATCTTTAATTATTTGTAGTAGCAAAAACAACAAAGGTAATACAAAAACAAATATATCTTTGCATATAATTTTAATTTATTGTTTAGAGACAATTTAAAGACCCATCAATGTGCTAAATATTAGTTGTATCAAATTCAATCACAGACATGCCAGGCACATATTTGGGGATAGTTTTTGATTAAGGCACTTTTATAAATTTTTGTTAATTTTATGTCCCACATTCAAAATAGTGAATCGTATCAAATTAAATCAGCCACTAATAAGGCTAACATAGGTCTTCAAGGAAAATATTTTGAATGACATTGAATAAATATTGCCCTTAAAAATAACTTTACATAAACAGCAAAAACTACCTTGGAATGGACCATAGGAAAGATATTTTCTTTAACATAAATTTATGTAGTTAAATAATTATTCTAAATTATACAATATTTTTATAACCTTGATAATTACAGACGATACAATTTGAAATAAAAAAAATATTCTTTACATGTCCATGGTTAAACGATACTTTTCTATACCAATTTATATAAAATACATTGCTCTTTTTAAATTTATATTTTGAAGTTTCCAAAAAAAATTACAATAGTTGATCTTTTTATGCTTCTTGTCATGTGACAAAATTCTTTACATATCAATCTCTTAATTTTAAAATAAGAAAATCAACCTCATGCTAAACGTTTTAAAATCAATTTATTTTTTGCTCATTTCTTTTTTTACTATTTGCTGAAAATAACCAGATTAGATCTTCAAATAACCAAACCAGATTTTTAAGGTCTTCTAATCAGGAGGGTAATGATGTCTTGAGCTGACCAAAAAGCCAGAAAATAGCTAGTGTATGCTTTAAAAAAAAATTCTGAAGATTTCTGGCTAATTAAAAACATACATTTAGAGATATATGATGTTTTAATGTCTAAATTAAAAAAATTTACCAATTAAATTTCTAAATAGCTACAAAAAAAATCGTTAGTAACAAACATCTTGATTATATCAATAAATATAGATAAATATATAGGTAATCAGAATGTGTAACAACTTAGAATCGAAATGGTCAAGTTGCTCTAAATTTTGCATATCAAATACATTCAGATCTGACATGAAATCCTCATCTCTGTTTACCCATAAAGAAAATTTGTTTACCAAATATGTTTTTAAAAAAATAACTTTAAAATGTATCTGCTGCAAAGGGAATGTTTACTTAAAATATCACAACTATTTATTACCTACGGCACTTTTGTTTTACTTATTTAAATTTCCTTTTTTAAAATTGACAGATAACTTTTCATGATAACTCAAACAATTAAGTCATGCAGGCCCAACGGATCTAGGCAGATATTTCTTCTAGAGACTGCATGTTGAGGATAAAATTGAAGCTGAATGGTTGGAAGTGATGTCCTTCACCCATGTAAAACTTGGACTGGAACTCGACCCAGTGAAGTCGAAGTGTGTGCAGGAAAGCGCTCAGGCCCTCCATCAGCAGTAGAATGGCCACAGTCAAATTGGCCCAGATGAAGAAGATAACAAAGATAATGGGGCCACCCACATATCTGCCACCCATTGTCAAGCCAAGTCGAAGCACCATGTTCCATAAGACTTCAGATAATTCTAATAGAATAAAGCAAAGAAAATTTTTTAAAGAAATGTTTTCCATGAAAAAAAAAGAAAAACAACACAAAAAAGATCTCCATGTAAATAAAGTTCTAAGCCCAAGATAAAATATTGTTGTGAGTTAAAGTGTTTTAATTTTGCCTTTATAAATAAAAAAATTAAAAATTTAAAAAGCTCTAATTTCAAAGTAGAGTAATTTACCACCTCGCGAACGCCTTAGGCTAAAAAAAAGAACCATTTTTGGCTTTCATGACATAGTTTCTAAACCGTTCGACACAGGGTAAAAACGAAAGTACCTACGACCTACAAGTAGTATGACAACAAGGCAACTATAATGAGACAGCATTCTTGTATTACTACGCGCGGTTAGAGTGTAAAGTCCAATTTTAGGAGACCCAGTTAGCTACCGCCTGCCGAACACTTTTTTGCTTAATTTACTTCAAAGCAGACACTTTTACCTCAAAGCAGACACATAACCAAAATCATCAAAGAATCAATTTTTAGTTAATGGAGTCAACAAATAACACTGGAGATGTCAATAATAATGTAATAAACGTTTATTAAAGAAATTAGATCCCGAATAACTTAGATCTCTATATACAAAATAATACTATAGGTAGATCTATAATCTATAGTCTAGTCAGGGCAGCAAACAGTGCACACAAAAGTGCCTTGTTTCAAAGATGCACAATTTTGCGTGCACTTTGCATGCCACCAGCCATCACACACATCACATTGGCCCCAAACCTCTGCCCCTCCCCCTTTTTTTCACCCATGACACATTCCTTCCAACAAGAGATCCTCTTCTTTATCTAAAGTATCGTCATCTGCAGCCATGTCAAGCTCCATTGTTTAAATCAACTGTGAGTCCTCACTGCTGCTATCAGATAGATCTATTACTGGATACTTCTTTACTTTCTTGGACTCCACTATTTTCTTTTTTAAAATCTGCTCTTCTTCTCCCTTGCGTCTTTTTTCTTCCCTTTCTTGCTCTCTTTTCCTTTTTGTAGCATCTTTTTGCTTTCTTCCCTCTCGATCTTTCTTTTCAGTTTATTTTTTTTCTATTTCTTCCTTGTCTGCTATTTTCTTTTTTAATGCTTCTCTAAACTCTTCTCCACTGACCAAGTTTGGCATGGTTGGAGCATTTGCTGTTTTCTTCTTGTTTTTATTCCTTATAACAAATTCAGGCAGCTTCATTTGTCATCTACTGTCAAGTGAGCTTTGAGTACTTTGACTGTGCAGTTTTTGGGTTCTTCGAGACTGCAAGTTTCTATTAGCCCCACAGCTAAGGCTTGAAACTTATTCTCTTCGTCCTTTTTGCTAAGGTTGTCTCCTGCAGTAGAACTTGTCATTGTCAGTTGACAAATTTTTTTATTAAATTGGTTGCGACCCATTTCATAATATAAAAAGTTTGAATAGTAATGTAGTGCTTTAAGTTGTGCAGCAGACAAATAATTGGACTTTGGTGGTGATGATGCAGATAATGATTCTGGTTGGGAAGATTTGTAAATGATAGACTTATTTTCATTCTCAAATGGGCTGTTTTCCTGTATAATGGGCTGGGTCTCTATGACTACTTGTGTTTCATTCGCAATTGGTTGTGTCTCAATGAGTGCCTGTGTGTAAGATTCGATTGGCTGTGTCTCAGTGAATGTTTCTGTGTAAGATTCAATTGGCTGTGTTTCAGTGGTTGCTGCTGTGTCGGATTCTATGTGTTGTGCCTCCATGATTGCTTAGTTATCGTTGGGACTCAATCAATTTGTTGTCATTTATGCTGTGCAGGTGATTTAGCTTAATTTTCCTACATGAAAAAGTGTTCGCAACGAAGTAATATCCTACAAAAAAACAAATATACTTCAACGCGAACATCCCCTCAAAACGAACAATACTATTTTCAAATAACACTAGAGGCCAAGAGCTAGACCCTTATTTAACTAAATTTTTCTGCAGAATAAAAGTGTTCGGTACGAAGTAAAATCCAACTTTAAACTTACTTCGTCGCGAACACCCCTTCGAAACGAACATTGCTATTAAATAGCATTGTAAAGTATAACAGCGTGGTTACTGGCCTATTTGTAAGTGATGATGCAATACCAAACACGTGTGTTTTCCAAAGCGAACAGGAAAAGTAGTCTTAACCCGGAAATCAACTCCGTTCTTCCTAGGGACGCTGACAGCATGCACGGCGCAAGGATCAAAATGTTGACACACATTTACTCACAAAATACTGCGTCCCGGCAAACGAAACGATAAAATGATATTGAAAACAGAACTACTTTCGACTTACGGGTGTTCGTTTTCGTATTAGACGGAAAATAAAATTACAGAGAACGCTTTATGAAATAGTGTTCGCTTCGACATAGCGTTCGCGAGGCGGTAACTTACTCTACATAGTTAAATTATACATGTTTAGTTCTTTATTCTGTCTTAATGAAAGAAATGGAGCAAGACTTTCCTAAACAAAATTTATTTTTAAATTGGGTTATAGATTTATAGAAAAAAAATGTGTGTGGGGGAGGGGTAATTGTTATTAAAAAAACATTTTACTATGCAAGATTAAAAAAAATAAAATGCAACAATTAAAAGCAACTTACGTGCATGAGCCAAAGACAAAGCCCACAGACGGAGATATGATGCAGTGTGTGAAATACAACCCAAACAGAACTCAATGGTATGAATGGCTTGATGAATAATAATCTCACCAGTTCCATGCTGAAGTTCAGAAAGTTGATTATGTTAATTGCTTTCAGGGACTTTACAAGACAAATATATTTATAGCTCTAAAATCTTGATTGAAATGTGTTTTATTGTCGACTGGTATTGTTTTCTTGCAATATTTTAATTTAACTATCTAAATCTAAATTATATAAATACAACAGAGCTCCTGGCTATGTGGTAACACTGGGACTGTGTGGTCTTAACTTTGTTAATGTACAGAGTTGTCTGAAGTAAATAAATCTTTATTTTTCAAAGCAAGTGACAATAAAATATATACAAGACAATATTTCAAAGCCCCACCTCTAAATAAATCTGCTGAGAACTCCACCAGCAAATATTCAAAAGTTAAAATTTTCTTTCCTTTAAAAATAGTCTTTCCTTTCAATTTTTTAAAATTTCAATAAAACTAATTTCTGACCTCCTCATGATCATGTTTTTCTCCATGACCTTCCTCATCATCGCTATTTATAGTCACTCCTTGGGTGGTTTCCTCCTGTTAAATCAAATTGCAGTATTTTAAAAAAAACATGAAATTGGATAAAATTATGCAACTAAAGTAGAGCAATATTAAAATGGTGAGATGAAAAATAACATGAATGGTCACATTATAAAGTTGATATCAAATATGGACAGGAAGGTTTAAGGTATGTTTTGTATGTGGGGGTGTGAGGTAACGGAGACCAAATCGGAATGTGTCAGGGTAAAGTCAAAATTACCTAAGTAAAGTTAAACACATAAAAAAGACCCAAAAGAATTTCTATAAAGGCAAGAAACATTGAAACAACAGAGCAAAATATCCCAATAAATTATTAGTTAAAACATCAAACAACCATACAACATCTAGAAAATAAAAGGGTAAACCACCATGTTAAATAATGTTGATAATCTTATGACCCTTAAAATTGTCAAAAATAATTTTACAAGTCCTGCATGCTGGTGATGTGCAAGCACAAGCAGAGCAAACAAGATGCAACACATCCATTCAAATTTCAATCACTGCACTCACCTTCGAAACCAGCGTGAATAAAGTTAGCTAATTTCTTTTAAAACTGGAACTACTTTTTTTGCAATACAGAAAACAGAATGTGTTTTCATTAGGATTCAATTTTAAAATCACTTCTTCAATCTCCAAGAACACTAGTTAGTACTACAATGTATATCATTAAAAATGATCAGAACATTGATCTTGGGTCTTTAAGAAATAGAAATTATTATTATTTTTTTAAATATTCAAAAAATCTTGTACTAAGTTACTCTTGCAGAAGATCAGCTGATGCTCTATTCAAATAGATCAGTCTGGGCTATTCATGGATGCACAGAAGGCCACTGCACAGTTGTATCACTAGGCAGATTGTTAGTTTTAAAAATAAAAAGGGACAATGACCTACCCTTGCTCTCCCATTGCCTAGACCATCGTGATTGTCATGCTCAAAGCTCATGTTGACTTGCTGTAAGAAACATGCAAGGGCCACAAGGGAGAAAGGCATTAGCACACAAAAATAAATTAGGTGCCCAAAATCCGTGATTTAAAAAAAAATTAAAAAAGGAAATGTGAACTAAATATTGAGAGGTGCTTTCCATTCAAATATAATAAATCTTTAAAAAAGTAATGAATTTAATTTTTAACTCAAATTTAAATGCAACTAACTTGGAAATAATAATGATTATTTATTTATTTAACTATTTAAAATATTTTTTTTAGAGACATATTTAATTTGAAATTTTAAACACAGGCAAAAATAATAAAATATGTATTTATTTTTATTAAAATTAAATCTTCTAACAGTTCTCATAACTAAAAGACTAAATGATAAAACAAAATTGTTAACTACTTTAAAATAAATAAAGCTTGTGCCAAATATTGAAACCATCGCATCTTGAATATGTACTTGGTTTGTCAGGTACAATGCCACATAACAAAAGAATAGAAAATCATTGAATAATTGGATATTTTGTTCAAAACTGGTATCCCCAAAAAATAAGCTAAGGTGATCCAAAATTTTTACTTTAAGACTGTTGGAAAGCAATATAAAAAAAAATAAGCACAAGTAACACAGTTGTGATAAGGTACTCTGTCAAAGAAAAGTCATATCAACCGGTAAGTGAATGTGACAATTCACTCATTTCAATTAGACAGCAATTTTGAACATAGAAATGGACTTGTCATAAAAAATGTCACAAAAGGTTTCAGTTAGAAAAATGTCCCTTCAGAGGGACAATGATGAAGCACCATTTAGAAAATTTGTATTCTAATTGTCAATCCAAATAAAACTGGCTTTAATAGGTTTCTGATGACTTTATTCAAACGGGATCACCTTAATAACTAAATTTCTTTTGTATGATTGGAAATAATAGACATCCATGAATTTAATTCCTTTGTAAAGAGACCGGTGGCAATCAACAACTGCCCAACTTGGGGAACTTGTGCTATACAAAATTATCATATGCAGTACACATTTTCAAGATGGGAAAGTTTCAGCACTGATACTTTACTTTATGTTAAAATATGAAATGTTTAACAAATGTTTAAGACAATAATATTTTTTAAATACTGTTAATACAATACTTATTTGCATTATACTAAATTTTTTCCCCAGCTCTAATAAACATGCTTCCTCGTCGAAAAACCCCCCAACTTACTCTATTATAAAATCATAGTTTTTTTACTGCTAATTTACGATTCTTTAAAAAATGCACGCATAAACACTAATGTTTAAAAGCAGAAAACATTTTTTTTTAACTGGAGGATGAATCAAAGGAGGAAAAGACATGCATCAATGTAGAAAGTAAAGGGCATAACATTATTGCATTCTTTTATTTTTTAAAGAATAACTTTATATACAAATGTGTTTGGACTATATGAAATATATGGGCTAAAAAATTTTTTTTTGTTCACCGATGAATAGGTTTTTGATTATTAAAGATTATAGTGTCATCGAGTAATTTAGATTTCTGGAACTCATTTATTTTTTATTTATCTATTTTATTTGTAAAAAAAAACTTAAATAGCTTAGTTCACCCTCTTTGTCTTGTGTGTGTATATGTGTATATATATACATGACCTAATAAGTCATATAGCAGAATATCCAGGTATACATTTACTGGCACCAATAATGAATTTGACAAACCTGAATCTTTAACAATATTGTCATAAACACAAACCTATATATATATATTCGGCACAAATACTTCAGGAAAATGAAGCGCATTCTAGGACAAAGAAAGTAGGAGTTGGCAGACAAAGAAAGAAGTTATCTGAGAATATATTTCACATAAGCCCTTTTCAAAGTAGCTAAATAGAGGCTGCAAACTTATACTCAAAAGAATTATTTCTTTTGCCGGGGTAGGAGAAATAAATACAAAAGATGGGACCCTGGCAAAGATGCTGCACAAAAACAATAAGGAACAACTTAATTTTAGGTACTTCTGATACATTAATTTTAAGGAAATCATAAAAATACATATTAGGAGCATTTGAGTTGTGTATTTTAAAAAAAATTGCATAGTTTTAGTGTTATAAACTACTTTATTCTAATTCTAGTCAAAGATATTCAGTAAGATTTAATAGCAATTAAAAAAAATAATATTTTAGAATTAGTATATGTATTTAACATTTGTTAGCATTTTTTTTAAGGCATGTAAACTTTAAATGAAATTTTTATGAGTGAATTGAATACAAAATAAACTTAGTAATTAAGTTAATTAAATTTTAAAACATTTATGATGACATAGTTAATATATATTGAAGTCAATTTATACTAACAATAAAAATGTTTTTGGATATGCAATGATCACACTATAAAAAAAAACACACAAAAAACTTTCATACACTATTTTTATATTTAGTTAGACACTAGCTCAAACAACCAATATTGTACTAAAATGTTAGCTTGACATATATAAATATATTTAGATTATGTTTCATGAAGACAAACAAATGCATGAAATATATACTTCTAGGCTCAATCCCTGAGGAAAAATTGGGGGAAATATGCATGAAATACATGGGAGTTGTAACATAAATATATAAAGAAATGGTAAAAATACATAGGGCACTAGTAAAAAATGGACCAACCCAGGGTAGATCCAGTGCAATGACTAGCATTAACTTACCCCCAACTCCACTGCCCCCTGGTTATGGAGAGGGTTAACCACACCCTTTCCATCAATTGGGGTTCGAGGCTACATAAATAGTTCAAAGGTTACGTACAGAAATCATGAGGGAAATGATAAACCCATCTGGTTGCAAGAAGTGAATTAAAAGCTTTGTTTTTTGCTTTAAATCGTCACATCCAAAAAAATTGTATGGCTTGTAGAATGGTCTTCAAAAATCTTTGTTCTTAAAATGGATCTGTATGCAGCATACATGTATTAAAGGCACTTCTTAATATAGCTTAGAAGATATATAATCTTACCAGATATTCTCTGGCATGTTATAAAATATCTTTCTTTTCTCAGCAGTATCAGAGAATGAGACAATAAGCATCAGTTCACAGAATTATCAAATCCCACGCCACCCCACGTTTTCAGAATTAATGTTATAATTTTGCTTTCTTTTTTCACCATTACTGTAACATTTATTTCAAGTTAGTAGTAAGCAAAAAGAACACCAATCCTAAAATTCCAGTTAAGAATGAAAGGCTATTGAATTTAAGAAGATGCACCACCCACATGTGGCTTGGAAAAACCATTCCAAAAACAGGTTTATACAAATTGCAAAAACTTCAGAAATTGTAATTAGTTTCCTTAAGAGTGATTATTTTGAGAAGAATTTTCATACAGTAGTCAAGCTTTTAGATGCATATAGTTCATATATTATTAAACTGATAAGTGTTTCTCTCTTTTTTATTTTTCAAATTTATAATATCTTGTAATTAAATATGTTACTCTTTATCTATTAGACTTGTCTTTTCTTAAATCATCTCCAAATCATACAAAGAATACAAATCTGAATCTAATTTTATAAACTACATGTATGTTTCAATTAATTATTAGAGAGGTCATCAAAGTTGTGGTTGGTGTTTAAGGAGGATAAAATTTGTGTAAATCGGACATCAGCATTCACAAAAGTCATGGATTTCCGTATTCATCAATAACTGAGTACAAATGAAATATAAATTTAATAATTGTAAATATCTACTAATATTTTTTTTTAAAAACAATGGTAGGGGTGAAAATTGAAGGATTTAATTTAAAACAACACTGAGAAAAAATAAAGCTATTTTAAATTCTCGTTCGATGTAAGGAAAGGTTAACTTGTAATAAAATCTGTGCAGCTTAATTTAGTAAAACAATAGGATTTAAAAAAGGAGGGTAGGTAATGGGACCAATGGGTTCCTATTTAAAAAAAAATCATGATGCAATTTATGTATAATCAAACAAGAACATTCAGTTGTAAAATGGATTGTAAAATTTCTGTATTATATTTAACAAAAAAATTTACATACAATTTTAACAAATTAAAATGACTAATTCAAGTTTAGTCCACTGAAAAAATTTAGGGGAGAAGAAATAAGGCAGAAACCTCATTATAAAATGTATTAACTCTCAAGAACAAACAACTTACATTTCCTGGGGGAACTTCATTGTGAATCAGAGCAGCATGATCTGAGTGGTCATGCTGAAATAAAGCAAAAAAAAATGGTAAAGAGGGAATCTAGACTATACAAATGTTAAATTTAAACAGCTATCATTTGTAATTCTACTTTAATATTATTGTGAAAAAGCCAGTCGTTAATAATTCAACACATCAATGACAATAAATAATTTTTGAAACTTTAAAGACTCACTTTATCTCCTTTTTTCTTGCAGATCAAATAAACTGGCTTGACTATCAGTAAAACAGGTACAGAAAGAATAGCTATGAAGAACATGGCGTATTGTACACCATCCTGCGGAAAACGTGTATAATTTACAAGGTCATTTTATAATAATTTTTTTTTATTAGCTTTGTTTCTTTAGAGAAAATTAAACAAATGAGATCTTTTTTTAAAAAATATATCTCCTCATCACATGCTTTTTCATTTTGCAGTCCGCAAACAGGATTTAACTAAATTTATATTGCAAGATTCTATTTTGAAAAAAAACTCATGGATTTATAGAAAGCCTGTGCAGAAAATATTTTGTTTTAAAATGATGATAAAATACTGATCTTGTTTCATTTAAATTTGGTGACTGGTAATGATGGGTTTGCTAGTCCTATTACCACAATGATTAAGCATTTTAAAATAAATTAAATAATTTACCTGTCCATCATAATAAACAAGGTTAGGGTCACATTTCTCTTTGTCAGGAGATGGAAACTCATATTTGAACATAAACATGTTGATGTAATCTATGAAGGAAAAAAAAACAATTAAATTTCACTGCTTCCTAAAGTTACTGTGAGATCAGAAATGTTGATCTGATAATACACATTTTTAAAAATACTTATGTGAGCTCAGAAATGTTGATCTGATAATACATATTTTTAAAAATACTTATGTGAGATCAGAAATGTTGATCTGATAATACATATTTTTAAAAATACTTATGTGAGATCAGAAATGTTGATCTGATAAAACACATTTTTTAAAATACTTACGAATCAACAGGGCAGGTGCACAATGGGAGAGGGTGGCATCAAACTTAAGCCATTTATAGATGACCTGGGACACCAAGTAACCAAACAAACAGCCCAAAAAGAGGAATTCAGGAATGAAGCGGATAAAGATGTCTATGTAACTTTTAAAGTGTCTGAGGAAAAAAAGGGAAACAAATATTTACCATCTTACATGATTGTAGATTCTTCAGAGCCAAATGCATTATGCAATATAATAAATTGATACTTGTAATTTTGAGCATAAGAAAAAAACAAGATTATTATATACAGCTGGTTTTAGATTTAGATGGCTTTACTGCATGCATTCTTGACATCAGTAAAAATCATGGCTTTTAAATGTACCCTTTTCACATTACTTGGCAGTTATACTATAATAATTAAGTTAATGCTATTTTTGTTTAACATGTCTTGATCGAGAACACAGTTTAGTTAGCATCTTGGTGAGCACATTTATCAATCAGGTGAAAGTATGAGTAAGTTAACCAACAGGTGTTGTTGGTCTTTGAACTGACTTATATGTTCTTTACACTTCTAAAAAATGTTGTCATGAAGTTGTAGTTGTTTTTTTTAATTGCGTAGCAAATTAAGCAAAATTCATAATTTATTACAATCCACTATTAAAAAACCCAAACTTACATGTGATTGAAAATCTGAAGAATAATACCAAAAAGCATCTGTGTGACCCCAAGAATGATAGCCATTTTCATCTTCAGGGAATTAAGGAACATAATCTTGTTCATAGACGCCTGCCAAATCTGTTAAAAATTTATTTTAAAAGTTATGTCATGGTGAAAATATTTCTGTAATTAGAAAATATCTATTCCTAAAGAAATCGATCTTAAAAGGTAAAATGTAATACATTTTTTTAAAAAATGTTTTGCAATAGCAGTCAATAAGTGCTATAAAAAGTGAATTAAAATTTTACAAATGGTGGTTACGAACCGGATCAACACCTATGGGATAAGCTGTGAGATTGTAGTGGGAAGTTATTGGATTGAGCTGGATATCATCAGACTCCCATTCCTCATCTCTGTAAAAAAAGAATGTCAATGATTCTTGAAGATAAAATTATACAAGACACAAGGAAATATTTTAGAATGCCGTTAAAAATATTCTAATCATAATAAAATTCACATGTTTAATCTGATCAATACAACATTTCAAAAGTATTGAATCAAATCATTGTTTAATAAATTGAGATCATTTTTTGCGGGAACTGAAATTTTAAGTGCTTGCTTACTTAATAACTGGGTGCCACTGAGAGCCAAAAATGTTGACAGATTTGGAAAAGAAATCATTATAAATGATTCCAGTATAAATTGAGAATGCTCCCATCAACATGATGATGTAACGCCCTCCAAAGAATGTGTTTGCAATCTAAAGAATAAGCACAAATATATTAGTCTACTCGTGTGTAATATATTATTTTTCATAAATAAACCATTTACAACATATTACATTTCATTTTGATTTTTTCTTAAATGCGGATTCTGAAAAATACAAATGATTTGTCAAGTCCATTTGGATAAAAAATAAAATACCTCATTGCTCAATTTTTTGGCACCAATAGATTTCTCTTTGAGCACTAGGGCGAGTCCAAACAAAAACATGATCAAACCATGACCAGCATCACCAAACATGACAGCAAACAGGAAGGGAAAAGTGATTATAGTGTATGGGGCTGAAAAAAAAGATTTATATGAACAAATTTGTTGATAAAAAGTTCAAGTCTGTAAAAAAATATATATATTTCAATTTCTTTATTTAGTTTAAATTTATTTATAAAGCTAAATCAATTGGTTTTGATAATTATGGAAAAAAAATGAAATTCACAAAAAGGATGCTGACCTGGATTGACCTCACCATAAGTAGACACACCATAGGAATCTACAATATTCTGGAAACCCTTGACAAACCTATTGCAGTTGTAATAACTAGGAGGGGCCTCAGTTGTCACCATTGGCTGAATGACAGTTGGGATGGAGCTACCACTAATTTTCTGACGAAAAAATAAATGTTGACAATGATGTACATATTTTTTAATATTATTAAATGAAACTTCATCATGATTAGAGATAAATGTAGACACTTTCTTATTTCAGTAATGTGTTTGCTGAAATACGATTATGAACACTATGGCTTATATATGATTATAAAATTTAACAAACTTCTCCAATGTTGAGGGCTCTTCTGATGTCATCAATAGCTTTGGCTGGGAACCAGCACTCAGCATGCAGACTGTTCTGGTGGACTTTGAACATGTTCATTGTGTGATATATGGCTTTGATCTTCTCCACCTTGATGGTCCAGGACCTGATTTCTTTTTGGGCATTTTTCAACACTCTGAGGCGATGTTCATTGCTTTGATGCAAGACCTGAAAGTGTCAGAGTGAGACGTACATGACAAACATTTTACACCTTAACTAACTGATAAATAATGCTTTTTAAATATACTACAAATTTACATTTTCCAGGTCAGCAATCCGTGTGTTTACACCATTCAGCATATTAGACCTCTCTTGTGGAGAGTCAGGAACAGGGTAAATGGTACCGCGCATTCTGAAAGAACCAAAGATAAATAGCTTCAATATTGTAAATTCATCATTTTTTATTACATGAATTTCTACAGGGTATTAAACTCAAGACTTTAGGTATGGGTAAATACAATTTTTTTCCTCTTTGTGATATATTTCTCTAAAGACGTACCCTTCACAAACTTTTTTGACTTTATTTCTTAGTTGGTCACCTTGGTAGAAAACAATGAACATGCACTTGCGAAGCTCATCCCCCTGTAATTTATGTCACAGAAATAAGACTTGTTAATACTTCATAATTCATTCCCCCTTTTTTTTAAAAGCAAATCTAATTCACATTAAAAACTAAATAAAAAACAATATAATTAGTTGAGCTTTGTCAAAAAATAAGCTGAAACTTACAGAGATTGGATCCATAAATAGACGCTCTATTTCTTCTGTTCTAAGGAAAACAGTACTGTGAGTGACAAACTTCATGACACGCTCAAAAACTGGAACCTTTTCTCTTAAAACTGTCCCCACAAAAAAGCTGAAAGTGTATCAAATGTTTCATAATTTGCATTGAACCTTTTCTTTTCAAGTAGAGAATAATTAAAATGCTAAAGCTCAAAGTTTAAATTAAAAAAAGCTAGGTCATAAGGAGTTAATAGAATTAAATTAATAGGACCAACTCTTATCATCTAAAGTGAATCAAAATATTAATATCGACAAATAAAATTCTTGTAATAACTAATTATCTTTTAAAACAACTCGTAAATCTGTTATACCCAAGTGCTGCGGTTTGCTGCTGTCTTCCAATGATTGCCTCTTCATGTTGCCCCATGGTTTCTTCCTCCATCATCTGCTGGATATCTTGACCATACTGGAATAGAATAGTTATCAAGAAAATATATTATTCAGTAATTTGAAAACAACCAATAACAAATATCATAAAAACTCCGAAATACTATTCAATATCTGGTATGTTGAATTTATTGCAATTAAATTTCTACAAATTTACTTTTTAAAAATAAAAGATTGATTTTATTACAACAAATATCCAGCATTCAATAATTGCTTGAATTGGGTTCAGATTTTTATTGTAAAATAATTATTTGTTAAATTAAAATGTCTTTATAAAGTATTTCAATCTGTATAAAAAGGCATATGTTACACAAAAACTGAAATGCTACACAGGGTTAAAATTGTCATGCACTATGTTTACCATTTGAAAGTAGAATTGAGTTTTGTTAAGAACTTCTCTCAACTCTGTTAGCTCCAAGTAATTCTGTTTGAGGGCCTCATTGTTTGTATTCACTTGACGTAACTCAGTGTCCATCTTTTCAAACTCAACCTAAAGTGTTTGAATTTTAAATGTGTAGTACAGACGTTTACTAAAAGATCATGGAAGGGAAGCACATTTTAGAACATATTTAGTGCATAATCAAATTGTGGTACACAACTAACATATTAAAGAATGTAATTTACTTCTAGGTCATTCATTTCTTTAGGAGCTGGAGCTTTAGGGTTTTCACGGTTGTCTGGAATTTTCAATGACTCCTTAAGTATTTCTTTTTCAGTGTATCCTGTTTGGAAAGTGTTACAGAATATATTTCAAATATATTATTCAGAAAATGCCATCTGGAGCTTTATATACAAATAATAATATATATAGCTTTCTTGAATTTTGAAAGAATACTAGACTGTAGGATTAAACGAGTTATTTGAAGTATATACAAGTTCCTAAGTTTAAGCAAGCTCAAAAATAAAGGTAATTCAACTTTGATATTAATTTGATATTATTTAATTACATATATTAACAGTACAATGGTATTTTTTGCATTAGGGGTTACAAATCTTACTTAGTTTTCGCTCCATTTCTTCACATCTTCTAATTTCAGCCACAAAAGTACGTTGAAATGCATTCACTTTGGAGTTCAACTATAGTAAAAATACATTAAAAGAAACATAACAGACACTAGGGAACAAATTTAACTAATTATAATATAAATAATATAATAAACATTCTTACTATAAGCACTAGTATGCATTAAATAGCATATATTTTACAAACTTTTGTGTGAAATAGTGACATAACAATAATGGATTTTAGTGACTTCTCATTCATAAATTTTAAGAAATCAATAAATTAAATTACTGCTCTAATACACTCACGTCTTTAAATTGGACTAGGCCAAGTTCACCAAGCTCTGAGACACATGCATAGGCAGCCTCAGTCTGTAAGAACATCTGGCACAGCCGCATCTCCTCACTCCTGAATAGTGAGCCCATTTTAGCCAACTAGGTTGTCACTAAATTTGGCTCAAGCTAAATTGAAAACAAAATAAAAATTAAACAATGAAAATGAAGGTTGTTGCGATGACAGTTTTGCTGTATATTCAGAAATAATTATCACTAGATACACCCCACAGCGAAGCATATGACACAGATTTGCTCATGGATAGTACAAAGAAAGGGGGAAAAAACGGACACAAACTACAGCACGAAGAAATCTAAACAGCGTGACGACGACCACCAACGCATTGTTGATCTCAATTCATTCGCAAAGCGGCCATCTACCTGCCCACCACCCTAGCTTGCCAACCATAAACTGTGATTGGCCGACCCTAGTGAGGGTCAGCCATGTTCGCAAAAAGGGGGAAAAGAACGGGCACAAACATACACTTTTAAAAATAAAGTTTTCGCTGGGGCTTGAACCCAGGACCTTCCGCTTGTAAGGCGGATGTGATAACTACTACACTACAAATCAGTAATGTTAACGGTTAACCGGTCCTCAGATCAGGACCGGTCCTGTTTTTCCAGGACCGGTCAACAGCTACTTTAATTCTTGGATTTATGGGAAACGGTAACACGCTTTCCTCTCGATTTGTCACAGTGCAAACGTCACATGAGACGTGTGTACTGCAATGCGATACCACGACCCAGCTGACAGTAGGTTCAGTCTGCTGTGTGGTACTGTGTAGGGTTACATAGCATAGCTGTAAGCATGCGTACGTGATGCGTTATAGCCTTGCTTCACTGAAGTTCACAGCTAATAGTACTAGTACTTGCTGGATTCAGCTGTTGACTGACACGGAAATTGTGCTTTGCATGCATCTTAGTCGGTCCTCAGATCAAGACCGGTCCCGTTAAATCAGGATAGGTTAACCGCAACTTTACTGTTAAGATGCAGGGCAGCATACCAGACTAACGCGAGCGACGTTGACATCAAATTGCTTTCTCCATATTCCGGTATATAAATAATATACATATCATCACTATTAGTTTAGTTCGCCTACAGCTTAAGAATGTTTTTTTTTAAATTTACTTAGTTGTCGAGGCACTGTACGTTAGCTTACCACATTAATATAAAAACTGATATTTTCTTTTTAAAAATGTAATTGTTATGCGTTGGAAGGGGAGTACCGCAAGTTTAGCTCAAACCTTATTGGAACAGGAAAAATATGGGGTGGGAGGGACGTGACGTCGAGTGCGCCGCAAAATTCAATAATTCTGTCGAGTTGATGATTGAAAAATTTAATATGGTATTTTACAAAATTCCATTTTATTATCACTGTTTACTCCGTAAGCTTTATAATTTTACTATTATTATTTTTTAATTCGCGAGTTGACCGGCAACACACACAAGACAGGTAAACATGACGTCCCACAAACGAGGCGAGGCATGGATTTTTTAAACTTAGGAAAAATACCTCGCTAACTTTAACAAACGGTTTCACCGGTCCTCTTATTTAGAACAGATAATCCCGAGTCTTAAAAATTGAATATTAACCATCACTGTTTACTTAATTCTTTGCATTTTTTTAAAAAATTCGCTGAATTGAGGGCATCGCGAAAAGGAGCTGAACGCAAGCGGGGAAGCGGGCTTTGATTCCACCATCAGATGACGCGAGGCAAAAACGTACTCTTGTTGGATAAGGCATATAGTCATATAGGGAATTGCAGTAAACCGGTCTCTTTTTATTAAACTTAAACAGCTAACCGGTCCTCAAAAACGAGCTGTCTTAACAACCTTAATTAGACTATTATTTTTAAGTTACGTTAACAATTATGAGTATATGTCAAAGTGACTGGACTCAGTGGTGGCAGCCGCAATGATCACTCATACTACTACTACTACTAGTCATACTCAATGGCGAAAATAATGGTACCAAAATGACCAAATCTGAAAACGACCGAGTCAGACTGAGTCAGAGTCTAAACTAAGACTAAGACTGATCAACATATATTTCTTACTTAATAAAAAACTAGAGCAGACATAGAATAGATTTCAAATCTTAAAAACATATAAAAAATTAAACATGCTCATATTTAACACGTAAAAAGTCCTACATCGAAAGTTCAAGATGAAAACTTACTTCTGGTGGCTAAATAGTTTATCGTCACTACATGCAAATAATCACGAGAACAAAACAAATTTACTGTACTTCCTGTCATGTGATCATGTGACAAGAGGAAGTCATGTTACCTGTCTTTGGCTGCAGTTCCATAATACAAAACTGAATGATGTCAAAAAGAAGCTTAACGAAATAGCCATGAATTCCCCATTTCAAATCAAGCTGAAATAAGCCATGACAAGCCCTTTGGCCTTATTGATTTGATCCATAAACAATGGTCCATTAAAGACTTCTTGATTTTTAATTTGTTACAATGGTCCATTCAGTGGCGTAACAACGGGTTGGCATCGGGGCAGTTGCCAAGGGCGCCAGCTCAAAAGGGCGCCACTAAATCTCTTTTTTTTTAATTTGGATTTAAATAAATACAATCGGACCTCTCTAAGTCGAGCTCAAAAGGACCCGGAAAAAAAATTCGACTGACGGAGTTTTTGAGTTAGGGAAAATGGCGTAATAGGCGCTGATTAATCAAGGACAATGTTGATATTGAGAGGTGGTGGGAACAGCCATACCGGCTAGTAGGCTTGACAGGAAAGAGAGGCGGTTTATGATGTTCCATATAAAAGGAAGCAAGCTAGCTTTGACAGACCGACACAAGCCTGTGAGAGGAGACACTTTCCCTCCCCTCCCCCACTTTACTCCCTCCATAGTTGGATGGGGGAGTAAGATAATAAGTGAAATACATAAAGAGCAATTTATAATTGAAATAAAATCCTTTAAACACCGAATAATTGAACTATTGCAAACAAAAAACCCGATGTCATGTTTCATTTAGATCTTCTAAATGTTCTCGCATAATGGGAATTGTAAGAATCGTACCCAAATATCGAACTAGCTCTAAATTTTTTTTTATTTCTTACAATGCCAACCACAGTAGCCACTTTCAGCAAACTAAAAATTATCAAAAATTACTTGAGATCCACTTCAGGTCAACAACGCACATCATCTCTAGCTCTTCTTTCCATCGAAAGTGAAATTACCAGTAAAATAAACTTCGATGAAATAATCACTAATTTTTCAAACATTAGACCTAAAGCAAGAATAAAAGTTACGCTTTGAACCTTTGATATAGGACATATGAGTGGATCGGTAGAATGTACTTTTAATTGTGAGTTTCTATCGTTATGTATGAGATAATGAGCATGACATATTGATACTATTGTTTTTATTTATAATAGATGATACGTCAAGTTTTTCTGTAGTCTTTATTAACGAACTAATATCCCGTTTTATGCATCAATTTATTTGGTATTATTTAGTAAATAATAAACTGCAATTTAGTATTGTTCCTGTCTTATGTATTTTTTATATTCACAATGTATGACTGTCACTGTCAAAATTATTATCATAAATAAAATAAGAGAAATTCAATTATTTTTTCTAAAAAATGAAAAAAATCGATAAGCTGAAACTTGTCACAAGGGTGCCAAAAATAAATTTGCCAAGGGCACCGAAAACCTAGTTACGCCTCTGGGTCCATTAAAGACTTCTTGATTTTTAATATGTTATTTCAGGCTGATCTGAAATGGACAAAGAAAAACTAATTAAGAACAAGGAAAAAGTACACAAAGATCTGTATTTTAAAATCCTTTATATTAACTCGTGGTGTCTGCTTGCACCCTAGCTTGCTTGCTTGTCGCCAAAACTTTGGATCGATTTTAACCCACTTCCTCGTAACCTAGCAAGCTGAAATTTTGCAGGAAGTTACGTGCCAATGATAAAAACGAATTGTCAAAATTTCAGATCGATCGCATGTACCATGATTAAATTAATGGATTTTTAGATTATTTTATTTATTTCTATGTCGCGGTGCGTATTATATTGAACAACCTTTCTGTCGCGCAATAAGGTGCGTATTTTATTGACAACACTTTTTATAAACATATTCCTGATCGGTGCGCATTATATTAAACATGTTTTACGACACAACTGCAATTTTGTATTTTTTGGATGGTCTTGCGCTGCGTATTATAATTATAGAATGGGACTGCAATAAAGCTTTTAAATAAAATACAAAATACACAAACAAATTGTGCAATGAAAACAATAAATTTGAGCTTTATTTTTAGACTGATACGATATATATATATATATATATATATATATATATATATATATATATATATATATATATATATATATATATATCTTATCTTATCTTATCTATACAGACGCTCCTTCTATGCAGAAGATAGTTGCGTCCACAGACCATGACCGATGATCTGTTGGCAAGTGATGCAGCGTTCACAGGCCACGACTTTGTGGGATCCACGCATTACCCAGCCGCCTTACTAGTGTTAGGTACCCATTCGGAGCTGGGTGACTCAGGGACGCCCTAGGCCCCGGGAACAAACCCTTGCCTTCACACGGATTCGAACCCGTGACCATCGGTACGACAGTCCAGTGCGCTGCCACTCGACCACCTCGTCTCATATACATTTCTTAAGTATTATTATTAATCAGGAGAAATATTGCTTTATAATATATAAAGACCCGACTTTTGGAGATTCCTTATACTTTTAATTAACAGTTTTTTAAATTAGTTTTAAACAAGTTAAGATTTTTATAATTTTAATACTATGTAGTACTATGGTTGTATTTCTCGTATTATAACACGGTGCTGCCAGTGACAATTTTGGGGAAAACCTAGCCAACATGTAAAAAAAAACTAGATCCGAAATAAAAAACCTAGACACGCTAAAAATAAAAAAATATGACGTCACAAACCTCCCCCCCCCCAAAAAAAAATTAATTTAAAAAGTTGCATTTCCTACTTAAAATTTAGCATGTTTCAAATAAATTTTATGTTATTTAAGTATGTATTTAGTGTACTACAGCATTCTAATATCGTAACTCGCGCGGAGCCATTTAAAACGTTATGTAATAAATTTATTGTAAGCAATCAAATATTTAAGTGGATCTTTCATTTAAAGTTGTGCATTTTTTATGTGACGTCACAGTTCTTAAATACCTCCCTCCCCCTTGTCAAACATCTCACTAAAGTGTGAGCCCCGCCCTTTTAGATGCGTTTTGTCATTTATGGACGCCCCTAAGGTATGTTGCACATATTTTTTTTTAAATATACTTACATCTGCATTTATTCATCACTTATGTCATATTCCTTATAAATCTTATTGGCAATATTATCCGCATTCTTACCACCATTCTTATTTTGTCTATTACAGACGCTCCTTTTATACAGACTATTATTGAGTCCTACTTTTATCCATTGTTTATGTCTAGTCTTGCATTTATATTTGAGTTTTAAATGTGGATAGAGTTTTAGTTTTCCTCGTTTGATTAGATAACCCATTCCACTTCCGAATCCCGGACGGAAAAAACGAGAATTTTGTGTGTTTGTTGTTGCATGCGGAATAGGAAACGTGTTTTTATAACTACCGTTATGTCTATCTGAGGGTTGTTTTAGATTATCTTTGGTTTATACCATGGGAATATTCTCTCAACGCAGGCAGAATAAAATGGTAGAGCTGTTAGGTTTGTCATAAAGTCTAATAAAATTGAATATTTTGGCTTATTCAAGCTGTTTTATCGTGTACCAGATTTCTTTAGACAGATGGCACCGCAGCAGTGCCATCTTTCAAATATTTAGTGGGGTAGAGCTATATTTATCATAATATATGACAGAGCAGGTGAAAAGAAATGTTGCCATCTAATGCTTAGTTTTATTTTTGAAAAATCGAATTTATTTAGCATATTAATTGCACAAATTTATTAATGTTTGTACTTAAATATCATTTATTTCATTTTTTAAAAAAAAACACTAGATTATGACTATTTTTGAAATAAAAAAACCTAGAAACCTAGACAAGGTAAAAAAAAACACTAGATTTAGGTTGCAATAGTAAGCTACATACATACTGTTATAAAATAATAAAACTTATAACTTATAGCTTGTAATTCAATTCACAGTTTTTTGTTGGTCATGTGGGGTACGAGGTGCGGCGCAATTAGAATTGCCAATAACTCCCCAAAACCTTATGATCCCTTCGAAAAGCGTTATATTTGTTCTTTAAAAAGTGTATATCGGATAATAAAGTTAAAGGTAATTTTTAAATATATATACTGTATATATATATATATTATTTTTATTTTAATAGAAGGGAAATAATTTTGATATCTTCTGTTGTGACCGGAAGTTGATCTCGAGACACAAGAGTTACTTCTTCCATCCTCGTTTCTGTTTACAGTCATATGTATTCAGTGACTAACATTGCCAACATTGCTTCTAACAATTCAATGTAAAATAAATTGTCGTTTAGTTATATGAATGAACTCGTCGCAGTTAAGTTCTAGAAAATTGAAACGCCTGGAATCGAAAAAGAGAAAAGCTGCAGCTTTTCTTACACTCATAGGACACACAAAAGTTAGTTAAGTTGCCGCCGTCAGTTTTCAATTATTTAAAAATTCATAATTCATATTTAATTCATTTTTCAGTATTCAATTCAACCCATTCATTCATTGACACGGTTTCACCTTTTTTGGACAATATAATTAGTCCATTTACGAATTTCGGGTCATGATTGTTTTTGTAATGACATCAGAATGGATTGGATAAACTTTTTTGTTTTGCAATCCTTCGAATCCCGTTCCAAATTATTTTCTTTGAGTCGAGTGTGTGTTAATTAACTTAATTTATCATGTCATATTCAATGATATTTGATATTCATATAGATATAATATGATATATGCTTAGTTACTTATGGAAACGTCTTAGTTATAAACAATTACATCATTATTAAAATGCCATTTTGTTAATCAGTAGCCTACATATTTCAGCGTCTTTTCATTAATTTTTAAAATGATGGCTGGTAGACCAGCCGCTCCCATTCATAATCAACATTACTCAATTACTCCCGTTTTGGTAATCCTGCAGTTTCTACATTCTACACGTATATTATTTCACAGCGAAAGTTAATTTTCTTGTGTGAGAGTGAGAACTTACGTTTTTAATTTATTAAATGCATTATAATATGTTGTATTTCAGCTATTAGTATTACTATTACAGCGCTAATAATTTGTAAGTCTTTTTAATTTCCAATGCATTTTTTTGGCTCTCAACAGTAAATAGTCTGATCGTGATGCAACCGTTTTGTTTATCTATCACTCTATTTTCCGGATTGTCTTAAATTAATAAGATGCCAAATGGAAATTTCTCACTTACAAACAAACAAAATAAAAATCAAACATCTAGTAACGAAATAAAAATGAAATTGTCTTTAAAATATTTATTTATTTTCTGAGAACATTCAAATAGATGAAAATACCTTTTAAAAAATATTTTCAGTCAGTAAATTTATTTTAGCATGGGTCGAGCCAGGTAAAAAACATCTGGCTAGATAAACAAAATGGACATATCATGACCAGATTATGTATTATATAGAGCCCAAAAATGCCTTAGAAATTAAAAAGACTTACTAAGTAGTGCTGTCATAACTGAAATACAACATATAATTTTTAAATAATGCATTTAATTAAATTAATAAAACAAACCCGTAAAAACAAAGTTTTTGACTAAAAATCCCTTATATATGAGACATAACTAAAAGCATTGATTATGTTCAAATGCGACAAATATTTACAGACTGAATCTGTCTTAACTCAACTTTGCTTTTAACCCGGGGGTGGGGGGTGGGAGAGGGGAAAGGTCTTGTCACTGATGGCTGGACCGAGCTCAGCGTGACACGCAAAATGTAAACAAAAGCACGCCGGTACACCTGGTTTAAACACGAGATGTGTTCACGGGTGGCTGGCCTGAAGTCAAGTGACCCGTAAAATGTAAACATAGCGACTGCTACATATAGTTTATATAGATAACTAAAAATGCATTAATTTAATTACGGTACGTTAGATCGATCTGAAATTTAGATACGATGCATTTTTAGGTGACACGGGTCCGTGTGCCAAATTTCAGCTCGATGGCTTCACGGGAAGTGGGTCATTTTTTACTTCTGTTTTTCCACGGGCGGGCGGGCCCAAGACAGAGACGGCGTTGAAGTTAATATAAGGGATTTAAAAATGTAAGTTCTCATGAAATAAATAAATTTCGCTGTGAAATAATACACATGTAGAAACTGCAGGAAAACCCCTGTTTTTTTACCTCCAGTGCAAGGGGCAGGAATTGAATTAACTCCCTTTTCGGCAGCTATTTGAAAATTTCTGTGTGACAATTAAAATATTTTGTATTTGATGACTTGTTATCGGACAATAAATTTAAATAACACTTATGCTATGTACTGTGTTCTATCACTAAATAACACACTTTGACTTTGATCTAGTATTCATTTTCTTATTAGTGTAAAATAATTTGAGACCGGGATTCGGAGGATTACCAACTTGTTTAAATCCTTTATATTAACTCGTGGTGTCTGCACCCTTGATTGCTTGTCGCCAAAACTTTTGATTGATTTTTAACCCACTTGCTCGTAAGATAGCGAGCTGAAATTTTGCAGGCAGTTTTGTACCGATAATAAAAACAATGTATCAAAATTGCAGATCGATCGCATGTACCGTAATTAAATTATTGATTTTTTAGATTATTTTATTTATTCCTATGTATCATGCTATTTTTTGAGATAGAGCGTCGCGGTGCATATTATATTGAACAACCTTTCTGTCGCGCAATAAGTTGCGTATTTTATTGACAACTCTTTTTATAAACATATTCCTGATCGGTGCGCATTATATTAAACATGTTTTACGACACAACTGCAATTTTGTAATTCTGGATGGTCTGGCGCTGCGTATTATAATGAACATTCTTTTAGTTACGTCTCGTACATAAAGGATTTATAGTGAAAAACTCGTTTTTTTACGTTTTTTTTATATTTAATCATTTGAATGGCATTTAAAAGATTTTTCATAAGCTCATTACTGCCACATGTTCACCTTATGAGCCACATATTCATGTATTCAGAACAGATTCATGTGAGCAGTGATCTTTTAATGGAATTCCAGTAGTGCAGTAGTGCCCTCTAATTCTATGACTGATTTTGTGTGTGTTCCCATCATGGAGTAAAAGTGTTAAAATTTATTTGTGTTTTTCAACATCAGCTGGTGAAAGTTAAAGCCTTTGACTTTGTCCTCTAGGACAGGGGTGTCCAAAGTCCGGCTCGCTGGCCAAAATGGGCCCGCGAAGCAATTTTAACTGGCCCGCAGCCTCATTTGAGATAATTGATTGACTGACATATTATTTCTGTAACGGCATTATATTTATAAGAAAAGTAGAAATTTTGCACTGTTTTGAGTATGTCAAATGATGGCAAAAATCGATGACATTATTCTTTTTAACAATGTGGAAAAAACCTGAAGAAGTTAAATTACGGCCAACCGAAAAAATCAATGACATCATTTTAAGCAGAAAAATGAGAATTTTTCGATAACCTGTGATGAAAGCACTGATGCCCAAATTATTATTTTTTTAAAAAATTTTTTAGAGGAGTTAATGATGACGTGTGTGATTGAAGAATTACTTGACTTGACCTTCAGAGTCTTAAAGACCAAATGGGGGGAAAAGATTTATTTGCTTCCGTTTGGTCTGCTGTCATTTACGTTAAAGCAGACAACAGCAGCTTTCTCACATTGACTTTTACCGCCTGCTGAATAAAGAGAGACTCAAAGAGATTCGAACATTTGCTTACAAGCTGCTTAGGTGGTTGATTGCATACGAGCTGCTTAGGTGGTTGATTGTACAGTTGATCCCAGTTGATTGTATAGAGTGATTAAAGACAGTTGTCAACCAGAACAGAGTGTGTTTAAGTCTTGTTACTTGACCTATAACTTCTATTACAAAATCTAGGCAACTTATAAGGCAAAAATTTTTTTTGTAGAAATGCATTTTTGTATCAGCTTAACTTTTTGTCCTTTTTATCTCTAGGGAATGGAAAAGAACATAGAAGAAAATGGGCAAGAGGAACCAAGTAATGATATTGATGTTCTCATGGAAATGAAGAAAATAGTAAGAGAACGAAAAAAGCAAGCAATGGTATGTTATAGTTTCAATTATATTTGATATTTGCAAGATTTAAGAAAATATTTGTCAATACCTAACAAGGAAGGAGAAGATTGTTGATTTTTTTGCTTAATAATGTAATGTGTAGAAACACTTGAAAATTATTTTAAACTAGATATGACTCGCGGCGTAGCATACGCTGCAGACTTACTCATAGAAATCCCAAATAAGGGGGGGGGGAGAGAGAACAGGCATAAACAACAGCACGAAGAAATGAAAACAACGCAAGTGAGTGTTGGGGGAGGGGGGTGATGCATTGTTGGTCTCAAGACATGCGCAGTGCTGTTGTTACCTGCCCCCACCCCCTTTTTGTTTTATTACCATTCCTTGCCAACCATGAAGTATGATTGGTCCACCCTAGCAAGGGTAATTCGTTATGGTTATTTGCACACGTCTCGTGCTTGTCCTGGTGAATGATACATGTATATATTATATAGATGAATCTCAAACTACACATTATATGCAAGTGCAAGTCAAACAGGGTTATCCTAAATATTTATAGTATGAGATAACATATACTTTGCTAATGTAATTTAATGGGATTATTATTGGCTACAATAAAAAATTTGAATTTAAGTAAATCAAAGTCTACATTTAATTTAAATCCTTGGGCTACATAAAGTTCATGAAGTGATCATCTACACATACAAATTTTTCATAATGCAGTTTAAGAAATTAAAAATTATTTAATTTATCATCTAATATTTGGTTCGACTTTGATAAAAAGTACTTGAGTACAGATATTTAACAAAATTAAAATACGAGCTAACAATTGTAAATTTTTTGTGAGTTATTATAAAAATCAAATTATCATTATCTATCCACCGTTAATTAAACTGCAAATGTTCAGAATTTACATTTCAAATACTTAAAATCAAACATGATAAATATAATTATAATATCTCCAATTTTATGAATAATGGACACAAATTAAAGAGTATGATTATTATAATTATTTCAGAAATGAAAAGGTAGAACCATTTTAAGTTGTAAAAATTATTTCATAATAAATTGGTGGTAGCAAAAATAAATCATTAACATCTCTAAAAAAACAAAAATTTATTTTTCCCTGTCCACTCACGGTAAACCTAAATACTCCTTAATGGAATATAATTAAGGACATTTGATCTTTTCATCTTGCTAAGTGTATGGGCTATTCAGGTCAAACTCTTTTTTCATTAATCTTATTTGCACCCTCTCCCTCTGTTTTCTTCATTGTTAGTATATGCAAACTTGAAATTGCAATCAATTATTGATCCTTCCGTGTGCATTAAAAAAGTTTCATCTCCAGCATATCTAATTTTGAAATGTGAGTGGTGATCTTACAAAGATAGTTATCATAATTTGAAAACTTAAAAGATTAAGTTTTTAAAAATCATAAACAATTTTGAAAAATTGATTCTCATTGAAACATGCAGAAATGTTTTATTTATTAAAATAAAAATAATAATGTTTTCTCATTAGGTCAATGTATGTTTTTTTTTGGGTTTTTTTTTGTTGTAGATGTAATTTGACACATCACATTTTGAAATTCTTCCTTCTAATTACAAATTATAATTAAGTAAATTTATATATGACATACCCCCTCCCACAAAGCATAATGTTGTTTATGAATAGCTCAGTATTAACCTTATGGAATATCATTATTTTAATATCATTATTTTAATCTCATTATTTACACTTTATGGAAGGTGTCACTTATTTGTGTGTCTCATTTTTAATTTAATAATAAGGGTTTAAAAGGTATTTTAAACTTAAAAATAACTTCATAGCTTGCAATTTCTTTACATTTTAAAGCAAAGAAGAAAAATACATGTACTAAAAGTTTTCTATTTTTACACGCTTTTATTTATTAAGTCACACTGTTTGTATGTTGTATCCATCCATCCTTCCTTCAAATCTTGTAACGTAAAATTAAACCACTTCTGATGGTCCTAGAGATCTCAAAATTTTACCACAGATAGATCTTGGATGACAATGCATTGTATCAAAATTTCAGACCGATCGAATGTACCGTAATTAAATTAATCAATTTTTAGTTTATCTCTATTTATCACTATTTAGAATGTATAGTCATCTGCTAGAGTTGACCTCCACGGCTCACTGGTTTCACTACAGCCGTCGTTTACCAAATTCCTGTGTTTACATCAAGGGCAGGGGAGATCAGCGCGTTTCAGTCTGTAAATGTTTGTAAATAAAAGCGTGTCCTTTTTAAAAAAAAATATTTTTTTACATTTTACTTATTAGTTTCTAAAATCATACATGACAAATTTCAGGTTGCTAAAATCCGGTACACAATTCAGCAAAATTGTATTTCATTAAAAGTTATTAACAGTTTCATGTTTTTAATGTCAGATATGTATTTTTCTCAAAAAAGCAAAAACCTAAACTGTTCCTCACACTGGAGGCAATGGTTCAGTTTCGACCTTTACCAGATGAACCTGTCTCAGAAGATGAGATTCCTCCACTGTTTGTTATGGACCTTCAGCAACTGCTACTGTATTGTATTCAAGGAAATATGGCAAGCTACAAGCCCAGGTGAATTTCATATTTTAATTAATTCCTTTGATTGCTTTAAACTTGTATTTATGGAGAGATAAAAATCAACATTAGTACCTTATACTTAATTAACTTATAATTATGTGATTGAATCTTATACTGTATCTGTACTTATTATAATCCTTGCTGTTGTGATCTCGGTTTCAATGTTGTTTATTTTCATTATTACTAAGTATACAATTGCAGTCATAAACATTGTGGCACTGGGAAAAGAGAGGGAAGGGTTGAGCTGGTTTATAAAAGTTGCAGAATATTCCAGGAATATTGAAAAAATAAAGAGTAATAGTTTTTTTTTAAATGTGTAATGTACAGCTTATGGAATTTACTGTTTGTTCTAATCCTACCATTTATGTAATTAATTAATGATTTTTAAGTTTAAACTCCTCCTCAGAGTATTGTCATAATGTAATTTTGTTTTGATATGTGTGAATTATATTTTAAATAAGCGGGAGGCAAAGTTGTGTCGAGACACTATACTTCCCAGCTAGCAGTAAGTTGCTAATGTCTAATTAATTTTTGTTGTGATCTTGGTTCCAACATTGTTTATTTTGATTGTTACTGAGTATTTACTGACATGCACGAAGAATGTGGCACAGTTAAAGAAGGCAGTCCGATTTGGTGTAAGGAAGAATAAAAGCATTATTGACTTCTGGCAATTTGATTGCTTTATTTTCTGTAGTTTATATGGTAAGGAACTAACATAGAAAGCAGGGTCGTAACACTAGAAAAATATTTTGCAAGTTACAGGCACAGCAATTTTTTTCAATAACATTATTGATTGTACCAAAAGCAACTTTTCTTTCAAAGGGCCATTTATTGCCAGCCTGTGCTCCTATAATTTTTCTTAAGTCCATCATTTGGTAATTCATACGATGATTATCCATGGTCAATTTACAATTGTGGAGGTTCACCAATGATCAACATTTTGAGGAAAGATTTCTAGTAAATCTTTAATTGAAATAATCAATCTATATTTATAATTTGCCAGAAATTAGGATAAGCACAAGTCTACTCGAGCAAACAAGCATGACGAATGACCCTCGCTAGGGTCTAGCAATCACAGTTTATGGTTGGCAAGCGAGTGTGGTGCACCCCCTGCATCAGCATACCCCCCACTTTCACAGTGTTCTCATTTCTTCGTGCTGCTGTTTGTGTCCGTTCTCTCCCCCCCCCCTTTCTTTGCACTATCTATGAGCAAGTTTGCGGCATATGCTACGCTGCGTGTCATATCTAGTGATATTTATTTGATTATTTTTTCCAGATAAGAATAAGTTGCGGGTTTTTTCCCCAGCTGTTTCAATATGCATTGTTTTTTTCAACAGATGGTGCAAGTTGCTTCGAGTTGGAAAAGTATCTTCTGTTGTACTTATTATGTTGGAGGGCCTCAGCCATAATGACTATACAGAAAACAAAAATAATTTTGATTATATTTCTCAGAAATTTTCAGATGTAAGTAAAAATATTATTTTATTTTAAATACCGTATATACTTGTTCTATAGCCCGTTCGTTCATAAAAGCCGGACACCCCGCCCCCTGCTTTTAGAAGAGAATAGTATAAAAAGTGAAAAGTGTGTAACCTGTTCGTAAACCCCAAAAAATAATAGGACAGCGTAAACAAAATGCTACACATTTTTTAAAAACTAAAATCTAAATCGGTCATTATGATGCAATACCTTTGTATTTCCTACTACTTTGTCTTTGTGCTCTTTGTTAGGCAAGAGTTACGTTTTTTTGTTGTTGTTTTGTTTCTTTGGTAAACACTGGCGAAAGCGCGTACATAAAAATTTGTTGTTAAAAACTAAATTTGTAAAACAATTTATGAAAACATTCACAAAAATAAATAAAATGAATAATAAGGTAATTGAAGATGTTTAATAATATTTTATAGCTTCTGGTAGAGCAGTCGAATCTTGTAGAATGTAGACAAGGACCTTGATGATCTACAATAATAACACCGATATTCAATGTACATGCAGAAATCATTCTCATAAGCCGACCCCCCAACCTTTTCCCCTAGATTTTGTTTTTAAAAAAGTTGGCCTTAGAACGAGTATATACGGTACATATATTTTTGGTGTTAAGATTAAAATGAAATTGTTAAAGTTAACATATAAAAAGCTGAGTTTTATTAGTTTACAAATATACATGGATGTTTGAAATTGTCTCTCTTAGATTATGTTACATAATTTAATGTTTCTCCTCAATTTCAGTGTGTTGAAATGATTTGTCCATTACAATATTCACAAAATGTAGACTCTGAACTCTACAATGTTCCACTTAGTGTATCACAACTGAAAAAAGCTAATGTTAAAGGTAAAATGTTTAAATATGCAATACTGCAATTAAAAGAAAATATGCATTGTTTACAGAATAATTAAACAACAAAATTGTATTCTAGTATATTTTTATATATTAGACCCATAAGTGAACTTATTTTACATTTAAATGAATTCTGTGAAAAGGAAAATAATTTTAGTATTTAAAAACATCGAGTGGCAGCGCGCTCGACTGGCATACCGATGGTCATGGGTTCGAATCCATGTATAGGTATGAATTTGTTCCAGGGGCCTAGGGCGTCCCTGAGTCACCCAGCTCCGAATGGGTACCTAACACTAGTTAGACGGCTGGGTAATGCGTGGAACCCACAAAGTCGTGGCCTGTGAACGCTGCATCACTTGCCAACAGATCATCTGTCATGGTCTGTGGACGCAATTATCTTCTGCATAGAAGGAGCGTCTGTACAGATAAGATAAGATAACATCTAAAAATTTATAATAATTTTACTTTCATTTTTTTTTAAAGTTCCTCAGCATATAAAGCAAACTGTTGTAGCAAAGATTAATCAGAAAGTTTCCAAACCAGAGGCTGAACAGTTTTCTCGCACTTGTTTGTTGCTGAGTACCTACCAGATGATGCTAGAGGGATATCCATTACCAATACACACAAACCTTAGTAAGAGTCTTATGAAGCTGTTATTTGTAGTTGTAAATTAAATTAATCTTATCTACCATCCTGTCAAAATTCATTGTTGACAGCTGATATAGAGGCACACATTTATTATGTGCCGAGCTAAATAATTATAATCAGCAGTAGAATATATTTTGTACTGTTCATAATTATGTTGACATGCTTGTATTTTCTCAGGAAATTATAGGGATTTTGTGTTTTCAAAAGATTATTATGATAAAGTGACAACTAACAGTCCAATTTTTGCATTGGATTGTGAAATGGTGAGCTTTTACTCATGATTCTGACATAACTTTAAGAAATAGGTATTTATTTTACCTTGAGACCTGTTCACATCTGATTCCTGTGAAATTAAATATTTTATTAAACAGATCATGAAGAGATTCATGCCTTGTATGCTCAATTTAGCACTGTAACATTAAGCAGTGGTGTGAAGTTATGTTGATAAAAATTTGAGTGGTAATTTCTTAATATTTCAATATTTTCCCAGTGTTTGACATCTCTAAGGAGAAATGAACTCACAAGAGTATCCATTGTGTCAGAGAGTGGTGAACTTGTTTATGACTCGCTAGTGAAGCCAAGAAATCCTATAATTAATTATCTAACAAGGTATTGAAACAAACTAGTTTGTAAGGATTAGGGTTCTACCAGCTCATGGTTTAAAGTATTTTGATTTTATGTATTTTTGTTCAAAACCATTCTGCACTAGACTAATGGGGTTAATTTCTATGTAAAAAAAATTTGAGTAAAAAATGAATTCTAATATCTTAACCAAGTTAAGATTCATGATTTAATTTTTGTTACTGAAATTTTAAGCTTTTAAGATTCATATTCTTGTTATATTGCAATATGTAATTATAAATTTATTTTGTTCTAAAGGTTCAGTGGTATAACAAAACAAATGTTGGATCCTGTGGAAACGAGACTTGAAGATGTGCAAAGAGATATCAAGAAACTTCTTCCAGCAGATGCTATACTTTGTGGTCAATCACTAAATGGGGATCTTATGGCATTAAAGGTGACCATATTATTAACAACACAAAATATTTATAGGTAAAAAGAAAAAAGTAAGGAACTGTGAAAGGAATTTCCTACACTGCAAATTGTTTTAAGAAATTTCTATGCAGTGTAATATAGTTTTCAGATAATCTATTGTCTTTGTAAAAATAATATTCATGCTTGCATTCCAACTTAAGCCTCATTAGCACATTTTGTTACAGATATTTCACCCTTATGTAATAGACACTAGTGTGATCTTCAACATGTCTGGAAATCGTGGTGTGAAAGCAGGGCTTAGAAAGCTAACACAGTTTTTCTTAAAGTAAGATATGATAACTAAAGCTGTCCATTTACTGAAGCCAGTTCATGCAATAAAAATATCAAAAATAGATTATATAGCACAAGTCTTTAAAAACATTGCTAATATTCAAAAACTTTGTAAGATGATGTCTTATGAGCTGGGTAAGTTGTCACCGATAAAAGATTTCTTATTCTCAACATAGTTTATTTTAGATTTATAAAAAAATCAACCCTTTTTGTAACATTCCTAATTGTTATATACTTTGTTAATGATTTATCAATATTAGTTTTTTTTATTGTAGATCAGTGCCTATTTATTTTTTGTTTAAGCAGTGCATTAGAAACACACAAAAAATCTAAATGCATTTATATTTACTGAATCATATTAAATTACTGTATTCATCAGTCATAATATTTATATGTTTTCTCTAAGAGATTTAAAAAAAAACTCAATAAAGAAAAAAACAGAAGAAACATAATATTGTAAAATTCTTCTTTGACCCTGTAATATAAAAATTTATTTATAAAAATATGTATTTGACATAATCAGCAGTCATTTTAGCCATTATTATACTCTCCCCCACTTGTGAAAATATTAAGTATGTCAATAATAAATATTCAATGAGTTTATTTGAAATTAAATTTCAGTCGCACTATTCAAGCAAGTAAAGATGGCCACTGTTCTACTGAAGATGCCACGGCAGCACTAGATCTAGTCAAGTTAAAACTTTCCCAAGGTAAATAAACAATTATTTCAACAATTACTAATTAGCCAATTAACTTCTAATTTTAAACATGTCTATCAATAAGTATTTATTGTGTACTTACATTTCACCACTAAAACTATTTTTAAATCCCTTATATTAACTTCACCGGCGTCTCTCTCTCTCTCTCTCTCTCTCTCTCTGTCTGTCTGTCTTGGGCTCGGCGGGCGGAAAAACAGAAGTCAAAAATGACCCACTTCCCATGATCCGATCGAACTGAAATTTGGCACACGGACCCGTCTGACCTAACAATGCATCGTATCAAAATTTCAGATCGATCGAACGTACCATAATTAAATTAATGCATTTTTAGTTTATCCTTATATGAGGTATGTAATTTAAATTCACGATTTGTTATTGTTTTTTTGCCACGTGAAATTTTGAGCTGACGCATTGAGGCGACCCAACGAAGCGACGGGCGCTTTTGTTTACATTTTACGTGTCACTCTGAGCTCGGTCAAGCGAATCGGTGACCAGACTTTTCCCCTCTCCCCCCCCACCCACCCCTCCCCCCCACCCACCCCTCCCCCCCACTAGGGTTATGATGCAAAGTTGAGTTAAGACAGATTCAGTCTGTAAATGTTTTGAAAATAATCAATACTGTTAGTTATGTCTCATATATAAGGGATTTATAGTCAAAAACTTTGTTTTTACGGGTTTGTTAATTATAGTATTGTTTCTCGCTATTAAGTATACATCTGAAGGAGTAATTATTTTTCATTTGATTTGTTTGTTTTTTTTGTGGTCAAAATTCATAACAGGTCTTGAGTTTGGTGATGCTACATTAAGTGGAATTTACTTCCCTGATATTAAAACTTATTTCACCGAGGAGGAGAATGGTATTAAAACTGAAAATGTGGAGCAAGATTCAAATGAAAAACTTGTATGTGATAAAAATATTTCTAAAATAAAAGAGTCTACCTCATCTCTAAAAAGAAATCACAATGGTAACACTGTGAGTGACAGTAATGAGGCTAATCCATCCCAGAATCTCTCATCTGAAGTCAAAGAGAAATCTTCAGACTCATCTTCTTCTGATTCAGAAGGAGATTCATATAATAAAGACTCCGCTGAGGCACCTTCAGCAAAAAAGCCAAAATTGGAAGCAGTTTCTCAAAAAGCCAAACTGGAAACAGATTCTCCAGAAAATATTAATAACGTGTTTTCACTTAAAAGTGTTGACCTATCTAAAGACACACCAGTTGGAGACCTTCACAATCATTCAACTGTCAACAATGTTAAACTGCAACAGGAATGCCTTTTTCAACAAGAAAACAGTGTTCATGTTTCGCATAGTTTCTTCAAGTTGGTTTATGAAGCTGGCAGATCAGGTTAGTTCTAATCTTTTTATACTTTAAAAAAACTGTTTTCCCTCATAGCTACTTAGGACTGATATGACAAAAAATAGGATATACCACTTACCATCAATTTTCTTTTTACCCATATATAGCTTTCTATTTCAGTCTCTCTGCTAATTAAGTGACTGTGAAGTGTATCATTTTAATTCCACGTTGTTTCCCTTTTTTAAAATTGATTTTAATATTTTATTGTTTAGTGATCATTTGAACACTTAACCATTTATTTTTAAAAAAAATTATCATGCTTTTAAAATTTTAATCAACTGTTTAAAGTAACGTCTTTAAATATGTGTACATATTTTGTGCTTGAAGCTTGTCTCATTGACCGGGAGCCTGTAACAGAGAAGTATCAAGCAGAACCAATAGAAAAGGTTACAGTTACAACTGACTCTGAGGCCCGGCGCTGTGCTAAAAACATGGTGCAAACTAAAGAGTTTGTCTGGACAAGGTTTTATGCATACGGTGAAATGGATACAAACTCAGAACACAAGGAGGTAAGCATTTCATTATTTTATTAATACTTTTATGCACTTATACTTTGTATTTTGGAATTCTCTACCATTGCACATCCGTAGTATTTCATCTACCAAGTCCTTCAAAACTGCGCTTAAGACACATCTTTTCTAAATTTATTTTCAAAATTAAAGAAACGCCATTTCTTTTTAATGATTAACGTTGCTTATGTGTATTGTACTGTTATTTATGTGGTTATTATGTAGAGAATGTATATTTAAATTATTACAGTCGAAACCGCTTAAGTCGACGGCGTTGGGGTATGAAAAATGGCGTCGACATAGCCGATGATCGAGTTAAAACGAAAACCAATATGGCGGCAAAATATTAACATGTGCTTGAAATTTCTTTATGTACATGATTAATTAGTTAGCGTTAATTAGCGATGGGATGATTAATCGGAATTGTATCGGAACCCTAATATTTCTTCACTCTTTCCTAAGGTTGTAATGACCGTTCGTTTTTAAGGACCATTTAAATATAACCATGGTTCCCACTCAGGAAAACGGGAAAAAGTCGGGAATTCTTAAAAATAAATTCTCGGCCTTGAAAGTCGGGAAAAGTTATGACTAATCGGGAATTTATATATATATATACACATATATATACACATGTATATATATTTATGCCGAAGTAAAGGACTTTGATTACGTCTCTATCATGTTTTGATTCCATTTAATGAAAAATAAGTTACCAGTTTATAATTGTCTGCGCATGCGCTAAAAGGTCAAAGTTTACGCTTCGCCGTGTCACAGTCGCGTTTGCAGTCGTATCAGCGAATTTAAAATACAAATAAACAAATCAATATGGTTATTTTAAGTTTAATGCTTTTGACGTGCAGGATATCTGTTACTTAACTATCAGAACGTTCTCGAATTTCCTCAGTCAATCAAACTTGTAATATAAATAAAACTATTGTGGCCTTGACCGTTGATCACAGCACACTGTGGGCTGTGTGTACTGGGTTAGATCTCGGCCGGCAAATAAGTCTAAGCGATTTTTTTTAAAAAATCATTCCTTATCAGAAATGATTTCATTTCATCGTCACGCGCGTGTTAGTGTCACAGTCACGTATCTTACTGGTAACAACAACAAACTTTTAAAAGAATAATAATTTATTAATTTTTTATTTAATTATATAAAAACCACCGTCTATTCTCGATACAAACCTTTATTTTCATTTCTAAAGATATTCGTTTATCTTTAAAAATAAAATGATTAATGCATCAGCAAATGAATTAAGTTTAATAATAATATAACACGCACTGCGAAATAATGACGATTCACGACCTCTAACGCGATTGTCCAGTACCTCGGGTGAATACATACTCCATGGATACACGTCGAATTATAATTCACACACGCAAAACAACACAATAGCCGGAAGTCTCGAAGAAAAACGAGATGTCAACACTGTTTTGAACTAAAAATGACAGAGTGCATTCCTAGGTCAACCGACGAAAATCGAGCTAAGCAAGTAAAGTTGCAAATTTGGCCCTCTTTTGTGCTCGAGTTACTAGGTTTCGGCGACTTAAAAAAATCGAACTAGCCGATGAAAAAATGCTAAGACAAAGAGCGAATTTGGCGGTTCCAATAAAAAACGTCGACATAATAGGGTGGTCGAGCTAACCGAGCTCGAGGTAAGTGGGTTCGACTGTATATGTTTATCTCCATGTAAAGCGCTGTGAGCCCGGCTCCTTGCTGGGAAACAGCGCTATAAAAATTACCAATTTATTATTATTATTTTGTCTGCCTTATCCCATGGCAATCATTTGGATACTAAAACTCTAGAGAAAATTTGTTATCAGTGAATTTGATATAACATACCATAAGTTGAATGTACTCATACTAAGAGTTAACATTTGCTAGGGAACTGCACACTTGATCCTGGAAATATGTGAAATAACAGAATTATCTTCTTTAAACACAATCAAAAACTAATCTGACACCTCCCTTCAACAACAAATTGGTTTTCTTCTCACCCCATTTACTTCTTGAACAAAAATAATTATTCATTGAAAAATGTATCTAATTTTATCCACCTTTGCTTTGTGTTGCTTAACCAGTTGCAAAATTAAATGGATTACTTTTTTTCACTTTAACTTAATTAAGTGAGATAAATTTTTATCTTCTTGTTACTTCATTTGTCAGTATTAAAGCAGCTTACATTTTTTACATTCATTAAAATAATAATTTAAACACATCTTTTGCTAACTATTACTTGCGAAATATTAATTATTTAGAGCCTAATCATTACTTCCTGTATTTTAATATAGAAGTTAATGAGGAAACTTGACAACAGAGTGAGGAGTGTAATGAAACATGTGAGGCCTAACACACTTGTAGCCCTTGTCATGACTGGAAGAGAGAGGGAATTGGAGTCAGCTCATAACATGGCCACATTTGTAACGATATCATAAATTTTCAAGTTGTTAAATTAACATCAACAAAACTGGTGTTTTTTGTGTTGTTTTAAAAAAATATATTTGTTATGTTATGCATGATTAAGTAATATATACATTTTCAACTTTCCAGAAAAAAAAGTTAGAAAGTAAAACTAAATAAAATATGATCTAGCTTTATTTTTAGTTAACATTTCTTTCTTTTTATTACTGGTATATTTATCACTGAATTATCAGTAAAATAATTTTTTTAAAAATAAAACTTTGAGTGAGGTTAATTTTTTAAAATAAAAATAAGGTAATAATTTTATTAGCTATTGTAATGAAACTGAAAAATGTTGATACTGGGACAAGGTAAATATGAAAATAGCTTGAAGACTTATCACAGACAAACAATTTTAATGCATTTAAAATGGGCAAGGAATACAAACATTAGATGATGATCTAATTGTTCTAAGATAGAGTCCATTTGATTTTCTCATGATTTATACAGTGCAAAAAAATGTTATGAAAAATTAAATTAAAAGCTGAAATGAAATTTCAAAAATAGAGTAAAACACTATTTCCAAAACAAGTTGAAATTTAAGGTTTTGTGAAATCACTTTGCAATATATTTTTTTCTGATTATAACTTGGAAACGAAACATGTCTAATTTATTTAGCATCAATATCAGCATATTCAACTTTGTTGTGCACTGTTGCATATAATCATTCATAATTAAATTAGTGTGTTTCTGTAGAGTAAGGATACTTCAATAGTTTCTTCATTGATTTACATACCTACCCTTCCCTTAAAAAAACCCTATGTCATTAAGTTATACTTAAACCTGCAGCTGCTAATTTATTTAAGGTACTGCTAAGCTGATTCTTTACATGAAATAATTTGGGGCAACCCAGGTGTCTTAATAATTAAAAGTACAAATCATAACTTTTACTCTAGCATCAATTTGGTTCATAAGAATGTAATTGTGATTTGATTGAAAGCTCACTATTGTTCATGTTTATAAATGATAATTAAATAAATAAATAAAAACTTTTTTTTATAAATATACTTTAATTGCCTGAAGATGTCTCTGTGATGCTTTTATTCCAATTACACCTTTTCCATTCCATACATTTCAAACCTACATTTAATCCTATATAATATAAACACACTTGATGGATATATAAGCAAATGTTTAACACAGAAAACACATCTCATTATGTTGTGGGGGGAAAAAAATAAATGCTGGCTTTGAATTTGATCATTAAGTTCTTTCAGACAATACATTTTAAACGTTTAAAATTCAATGTGAAAGGACAATCTTTTCAAAATGTATTAAGAATCAAAACATTTCTTATAAAATTAATAGTACAGTACAAAATAAGCCAATAGTTTCACAGATAGTCTTAAAATATTTCATTACAATAAAGTATACTAATACTGTAGGAACAATTTGTATGCATCCTAAACAAATTTATTTATACAAGTACATGTACTATGGCATAAATACAAAATTGGAGACAATACATGCTTAAAAGTAAAAAAAATAAAAAAATTGGTAAGTGCACACTGTTTTTGCAATTACCTTTGTGTTAAAAGGTCAAACAGAAAAAAACTATTTTTCTACAATCCAAATTGGGAGTGAATAAATATTGTAGCCACTACGTCATTCGTTAAATTTTTGAGCTCCATAAATTTTTTGCTTCATTTTCTTGAGTTATAAGCTAGACACTAAAATAATGAAAAGTATTATTGCATCAGTCTACCTTGCAGATAAATTTAAAAGCAGCTTTTTATATACTGTATTTATCTGCGTATAACACGCACCTTCATTTTAAGAGGGAAATGTCAGGAAATGTTTTTAACATTATATCGGCGTACATCATTTGCCCCCTATTTTCAGGGGGGGTGAGTGTTATATGTCAATAAATACGGTATACATTTTTTAAAAAAAGGAACTTTTCAATCGCAAAACATACATTAAAAATTATTCTTTTTACAATAATATAAAGAGATGGATAGTTCTTTTTATTTTTAATAAAAACACATGTTAGTCATTATTTACAATGTTGAATGTAAACTTAAAATTTAAGAAATTTATAATGTAGTCAGTATTTCTGTAGGCTCTAAAAATATAAATTCATGAAAAAAATTAAAATTGAAGAGATAATTTGGATTTAAAAAATCATTTGGTTTCAAAGAAACTTATTGGTGTTTTGCTGGATAAATAAATAAATCAGAAAATTGTAAGTTAACAATGTTAAACTAAAATTCAAGAGCCTCATATTTTGTCTTTCTGCTTGAAAACAAGCTAAACCAATTAGAAAGTTAGTTAAAGATTTTATCATCTGCTCAGAGATTTTCTCAACAAAAAATAAGTTATACGTTTAAGAAGAGTTTGAACGTCAGGCAACTAACAATGGCATAAGCTTCATGGGACTGACTCCCAAATGCAAAAGAAGTTCAAAAAATTTACATGGAAAATAATTGGAGCACATGCTGAAGACAATTATCTCTAAACTGTTCCAATTAAAAGGGCCTATTTATAGTGGTAAAACTCCCTTTGCAATGACTCCCTACCTTTAGCTATAGCAGGAAAAAATTCGGTTAGCACTTAAATTTTATCAATATCAATAAATATCATTTTTATCTGAACTGAAAGAGCTTTCAAAAATATTTTTAAGATGAAGTTAGGTGGCTTAAGTTCCATCTGAAATAAGTTACTTCTGTATATATAAAAAATATTATTGATGCTAGTAATTAAAATATACATATGTATATAAATATATTTAAATCATTTCCAGGATACTTCGGATCACAAGAAAGGTAAAAATGAAAAATTAATAAAAACAAACCTGAGTGAGTGAATGCTCAATAAATAGTTTTTAAAAAAATGGATAATAAATAAAAAAAAATTTTTTAATAAAGAACATATAACTTTGGGGGATAAAGAAATCACCAAAAGTTCACTTTTATTAGTAATTACTTTTTATTTTTAAAAAAAAATAAATAATAGAAGGAATGTTCCCATTATTGTTACAACTTGTTAGAATAATTCAGAAATTAGAGAGAGAAAAAACAACTAAGAAATTAGAATCTTTGAGATGTCTTAAAAAAATGAAATAAAGGACTGATTATAAATTATTATTTTTTATTTTTAAAAAGTCATACAACTGATAGTCTTTTTTTTAAATGCATTACATATAAGTCAAATAATACTATTACCAACTTTAATGGATGTTGAAAGGAGCTTAATTTCATTTTTAGTCATCAGTTTTCAGCTAAATAAATAGAAATACAACAAAAGATATATTTAAGATTTTTAAAATAATTCATTGTATAAAATTATTATTGCAATATTTATGTAGTCACTGGAATATTCATAGTTTTTTTTAAGTTTAACAGTTTATAATGATAGAATTTTTTGTGAAAAGTTTGCTTATATCAACTCAGCTATGTGAAATGCTGCAACAAATAACGACGAAGGAAATTAAACTGTGCAGTTATTGTACTTAAGTAACCAAGAAAATGTACTTTCATTGATTAAAAACTGCATTGCAGCTGTATATTTTGATATACTTTTAACATTTATAAATAGTATAAAAATCTACTTACTAAGGAGTTTGAGTTTATTTACAGCAACGGAAATTTTGATTAACCGAAATTAAATAAATCAGTGTTTTATACAACCACATTTGTACTTATAGTGAGATAAAATGAAATTAATTTGAAACTGATTAAATTTCTACATTGTGAAGATTATGAATTTATCTCGCCAACAAATGTTAAAAATAAATATAAGATTTAATTAACTATTGAAGGGTTTTAGGAAACATCAAATGTGAATAATTTTTGTATCACTGATTATTGATGAAAACAAAGTAAAAAAACTGCAATTTACATTAAGAATATGTTAATATTTCCTAAGTTATTTTAATACTATAAAAGATAATTACAAAATGGAAAAAAATAAATGTGCTTGTAGACATTAAAGACAATTAACCATTCAGATTTTTCTGTTAGAGCTGCAGTTTTAAAAAGTAAATGAATTATTTCATGCCAGTTAAAAAAATAAACACTTCACTTTATTTAAAATATTTTATTGTTAGTCTTCATTCCACTCAGAAGACATTGTTGCAATGGAAGATTTTAATGAGCACAAAGTAGGTAAATGCAATCACAAGTTTTATGGAAGAGAGCAGATGAAATCATAATACAAAAATGAAATATGTCTGGGACTATAGAGCCTCTAATGTCAAATTAAATTTTCAAGCATCCCAAATATGGTGTGGTGACTAGACAACCTCTCAAGAGAAGATATTATTAATTCTTAAAACCTCATTCATCAAGACTATTTTTGGGTGGAGCACAATATATTATGTAATATATCAGCAGCCTTTTACTACCATAAATTTAAATTTTATTACAGTTTTATCCATATTTGCTGTCTTGTTTCTACTTACGATCTCAGTGCTTATATGTAAAAGCAGTTAAAAGATGGGGATTTTGAGTCCTTAGATAATTTTTTTTTAGAATTCTTAATTTTTAACTTCAACTTTTATAATAAAAAAGTGCATAATAACAGTTGCATGAAATTATTTTAATACCTTTTACTTTTAAATTTTGTAAAATTTGAAAGAATTTCTCCATATTAAGATTTTGTTTCAAATATATCTAGGGCACTGGTAGGCTGTTTTTAAGTATTTAATTAAACCCAAAACACACTATGAATAATATATTAAGATTATATCTTAAAACTCAAAAGGTTTTTTCTCTTAATTGCCAGTATTTTTCCAATAACTTGCAAAATGTCATACTCATTTACATTTCTCCAAACACTGCGGAAAAGAAAAATTATTTTGACTGTTGTCAATTTTAGGCATGTTATCAGCAGAACAAATTCATAGCAAATGAATTTTTAAAACATATATATATATATATATTGAATACAGTTGAAAGAAAATGAAATTTTTCTACAGTACCAGTGGTTCACAGCCTAGTAACCATCTAAAGTGAACATAGGAAACAAGTCTCTCCATTCTAAATTTTCTGTTATCAGACAAAAATAAAACTCATGCTTGATTCTCTTATTCAAAGTTAAAGGTCTCTAAACAGTTAGAAAAACATTTATATAACCTTCACAATGACTTTTAAAAAAATGATGACAAAATTGACCAATAAATATACCATATTCTCACACAACATTTCTTAACATTTAATTGTTCAAGAGAGCAAATCACAGCAAAGCTAATAATATAAAACTTAAGACTGCAAAATTAAGGGGAAAAAAATTAATGAAAGCATCAACTCTTAAAGTGTCAGTGAAGAATAAATAAAGAGTTGAAGTATACATGTTATGTTCTAAAGTAATGTTGAATATATATCATTAGTAATTGAAAGGGAGTATTCAATAGAATGGAGACCCTCAGATACTTGCATATAATTAAAATGTAAATAAGTCATTTTGATTCAACCAATCATTATTAACTTTTTCTCAAATAATTTAACTTTCTTGAATTACATATAATAATTTTAATTTAGGTTTGAGCTATTCCAAGAATTTTCAAAAATGAACCAAAGGAATCCAAAATTAGGTATGTTACTGTTTAAAAAAAAGTTATAAAAATAATTATATTTTTTAAAAAAACTTTTCAGGATTTGGATTTCATTTGATAGGTCAACTAGCCTCTTGCTTGTGTAATGTAACAATTAAAATATTGAAAGAGATATTATCAGGGCTTTCACAATAACATTTATAAGCATCTGAATACTCCTAATGACTTAAAATTTCCAGCAACATTAGCTGATCCATCAAGCAAAAGGGAATCTCATTTAAAGTGACATACTTTCCATTTTTAAAAGAAATGAAATTTATAACATACTTGGGTTTCATCTGTTTAGAAACTCCAAAATTTTGACATGCACAAGCCAGAACACAGTTACAGTTAACAACATATTGTTTTTAATATTGCAACATTTGAACAAGGTCCTTCAACTATTGTGTGAGACTTCCGACACTGACCTGGATAGCAAACGCTGAACAATATTTCTTACAGCACTGTATACTTGACAAGGAAGTGCACAGGGTTGTAGTTTGGTGACCACAGCACTGCAATGTGTGAGGTAATCAGTGACCCAGTTAAGGAAAATGTAAATCATATTGTGGTTTGTACACATTTAACCTTCTATCGAGCAAACACACTATATACAGTAAATTTCAGAGATTTTAAACAAGCAAAGACATGAATTTCTGTATCACATAAAAGTTCCAGGGTGATATGAGAATGGACAAACATTTATAATTTAAACCATATACACACACCATATATTAAAAAAAAACAAAAAAACATTCACATCTATGAAGGAAAATTAATTTCCTAAAAGAAATTTAAAAAAAACACCAAATTTAATAATCAGGTAATTATGATTACATTAATCAGTTATTTAAAAGAGCGCTAATGAAAATGCAACAAAACTTGAACATCATGAGAAGCAGAGTTTCTTCAAGGCATAATCTGTGCACTTCTTTAGCACTTTCAAACAGGTACTAAATCCACAGGCCACGAAAGGATATAAAATTGACCAAGGAGGCTCACCCCCATTGATATATAACACATATGAGTAGCCATCCCTTGCCTTTCCCTGAATAGCGTAGTAGTAAGGTAGGAAAAGATGTCGTCGGAACCTGCGTCTTTCATAGAACCTGAGAGCCACAGTATTTGTGGAGAGAACATGAAGGTAGACAGCCTTACAGTCAAAACGATCTTTAGAGGTGAGGTATGAGAGCAGACTATCAAGAAGCAATGAAGCTGGAGAGAAAAAGTTAAAAATTATAAATCTAATGAAACACCTTTTAATGAATATAGGTATACAGCCTTGGTAATATTATTTTTAAGTAAATTCTGAAAAATACAATATCAGTAACATACTCAGATATATAGGAAAAAAACAACAACAACAAAAACTATCGTTACCAATCTCAGATTTGGCCTCAAGCACAATAAAAAATATTTCAAAGGAGAATGATAAAGTAAAATGTTAAAAACTCCCAAATTCAAAATCAATGTACCTATGTATATAGACATATATCTATAGAAATCTAGTCTCAACTCTAATAATAACCAAATTTAGTGGTTTCTTATTTGTATCAAGATTATATATATATATGTATTATATATACTAGCAACAAAGCCCTTCCAAGGACGGGAATAAGTGTAGGTTGACCTGTGAAGGTGATGTTAGGACATCACATCAACTAACTCCAAAATGAAAATGAAATGTCACCAGTTGTCATTTCAACCAGAAGCTTTGTCCAGAGACCCTACCTCCCCCCACCCCCACACCGCGGTCTGTCCAGAGACCCTAACCCCCCCCCCACCACACCGTGGTCTGTCCAGAGACCCTACTCCCCCCACCACACCGCGGCCTGTCCAGAGACCATGCCTCCCCTCCACCGCCATTTGTCAAGTGACCCAACGTCTCGACCGGCCATACATGTGTATCACGTCAAATATAATATACATTATAGATATAATAAATAACCCGTAAAAACAACGTTTTTGACTAAAAATCTCAACGCGCACCGCTCAAAATAAAGTCTTGGAAAAAGAACTGTTTTTTAAAGGAATTAGCAATCCTGTCAGTTGTAATGAATTTCAATTTCATTATAGCTTTTGTTAAGTAAACATTGATAGCAAAATTACTAGCATACCTACAGCCATTGGTATGGAAGGGGTGAACTTAAAAAATTAAGGCTTCCTGATTATTTGAAAGAAAAAGAAACTGAAACTGTCAAGACATATTTTAATTAAAAAACTGTAGCCAAATGCATGATACTATTGGCACTTACCGATTCCATTTCGACGGAAATCGCCAACAACACCCAAACTTAGTATATAAGCAACCTGAGCTGAAGGTGGGTAGTAACTAGCCAGAAGGTCACCATCCTTAAATAAGACATTTAAGAAAATTACTCATTTCAAACTTTGTAAAGCATACAGACTGTCAAGTGTGTCAAAGATTGGCTTCGAAGGATGCTTAAGTGATGTTAAAACTGCCCTAACTAAAATCAATATATGAATGAATCAGAATTTTACATTTTTAAAGATAACTTTATAATACAATATATAAGATAACATAAATATTGCAAGCTGATACCTTTTTCAAATAATTTAACTGAGATGACATTTTTTAAATTATTTTGTTTAAACTAAGATATGGGGACACTGATAATGCCCCTAATAATTTATTTGAATAATTTCTCCATGACATTGACATAGTAGGTTTGTTGGCATTACTCAAGGTATTGATAATTACGATAGTTAAGTTAGCACTAGTTACAATTAGTAACACGTTATAATGATGTTAATAGTAGAGAACAGATCTCAATGAATTCAATCGGTATTACATAAAGAAATATGTTTATCACAAATCAATTATTCTTAAAATTACTATTTAACCAATCCAATAAACATTTTCTGAGAAAAAAAAAGAATAATGTTTTATGTATCTGAAATACATTTTTAGGTAGTAAAATTGACCCAACTGTCAGAGTAGATGTGAGTAAAAAATTGTATTCACTCACTGCTCAAAGTTCAAGGTACTATTGATGTCACTTACAGATTTACATTCATATTGTATGATTCCTTTGCGAAGTTACTATCAGCCTCAGAATATATTTACTTTAATGAGTCTCGGGATTTATTTTTCTATTAGTTTCTATTTGGTTATTTGAGTTGTTTAGACTTGATCCTAAAATTTAAAAAAAACCCGTAAAAAAAGAATGTTCATTATAATACGCAGCGCAAGACCATCCAAAAATACAAAATTGTAGTTGTGTCATGAAACATGTTTAATATAATGCGCACCGATCAGGAATATGTTTATAAAAAGTGTTGTCAATAAAATACGCACCTTATTGCGCGACAGAAAGGTTGTTTAATATAATGAGCACCCTTACACTCTATCTAAAAAAATAACACGATACATAGGAATAAATAAAATAATCTAAAAAATCAATAATTCAATTACGGTACATGTGATCGAGCTGAAATTGTGATACATTGCTTTTATCATCGATACGAAACTGCCTGCAAAATTTCAGCTCGCTAGCTTACGAGGAAGTGGGTTAAAAATTGATCCAAAGTTTTGGCGACAAGCAAAGATGCAAGGGTTCAAGGGTGCAAGCAAGCAGACACCACGAGTTAATATAAAGGATTTTAAAAAAGTGTTGACAACACAATGTTTGCATTGGAAATTTAATTAAATGCTTTAAGAAATGATTGTGACTAACAAAAATGACCCCCTTTCCAGTCCATGATGGACTATGGGGCAAGTGATGTAGCGTTCACAAGTTTTTAGCCACCACTAACGAGCAGGGGAATGTGTGGCCAGCTATTAGAAACTAGTTAAATACAGTAAGATAATCACAAATGATGATGAATTTTACCTCTTTATTAAGTTTCCCTTGAGGTTTAAGCTCTGCTACTATGAGACCAATGATGAGTCCGTGGTAGGTGGCAGCAAGAGAATAAAATCGTGAATTGGATGTTATCTCTTCATACCAAGAGTCAGGATACCTGCAAATAATATGTGAGTATGAAATAAAACTGCAGTGAGCAGCTATGACCTTGTGCTTTTTTAGTGAAGTATTGTTATACTAGGTTGTTCTGGGGCACCCAATTTTTTCAAAAGCCCAAGTAACTTACGTGAATGTTATTGCATGCGTTCCAATCAGTGTGTCATTCTGCCATTAAAAATTCTGCACGCGCTGAACGTAAGCCAAATTATTAAGGGACATAAGCAGCATAAATATCAAGAATATGCTGATACTGATTATGCCCTTAGCGTTAACGTCAGCCAAACTATTAACGGCTCTTTTTAAATCGTTCCCTTTCCAAAATTAAAATATAAGCTCAAACAGTGAGACATATAATATTTTACGGCGAGAAACACCACACTCTCTGTTAATCTCAAAACCAAAATGATTATGATTTAAGGTTTATATTTTCAATTTTAAAAACATGCTGATTATGTCCCTTAGCGTTACAGAGTGACCTGGGCTTTTATATACAGGATATTGTTTGGGACAAAAATTGCTTTCATGTTAGTTGATCAAGGTCATTTTATGTTTTTTCACCTAGAAATACAAGTGCATAATTATTCAGATCAATTTATAGGTTCATTTAATAGCATCAGTGATTATTATTTTAAAATTAGGACATCTGGAAATAAAAAACCTAAGTACAAAACGAGACCATGCGATCAAATTAAATGAAAAAGGTTACGTTAAATATATACATGAAAGATGAAAGTTGAACTTACTCTATAGGAAACCATTCTCGGCATAGCTTTTTAACCTCACTAACATCTGCTGGTCCAAGAAACCGAAGTTGAACCTCTTGCTGAACACTTAAAGCAAGTGGTGCTTGTGCTGTCATGTCTTCGCCACATAAAGTCAAAGACATCACACTTAATCTTTTATATCATTATAATGAAGCAGATTTAACTGAGTAAAGGGAAAGTTATGAAAGTCTGTGGTAAGTTGAATTAAATTATAGGTAGATTATATCTCAGGGTCACAACGATCAAGAGAAATGGTTTATCCATTCTATAAGTTCTTTTTACAAATTTCATTTACTGCTCCTGTTGAATAAAATGAATCAAAAAATGAAGTTAGTGATAATTTTCAATTAATTGAATTTATTTTGTCCAGTTCAAAGGTACCTTTTTCTTATCATGTGCAGTAGTAAACAGCTAATAAAATTTTCATAATAATTATCTGAAGTGAAAACCCCACCAGGAATCAACTCAACTCAAGGTTCAAATGTCTGTACCAGACCTGACTATAAGTGGAGGAGGTTTATCATTTAGGCAAGGCAATTAAAACTGAAGCTTAAATTTAAACTAAGTTCTATGAATCATGGAGATTTAGATCTCAACGTATTTTAGTTCATTAAAGTAGTACATGTAATAATAGTATTAATAGGGTAAAAATAGGAGCATTAGCCTTTAGTTTGAGTATATGTAAGTTTCACCATTTGAACTAAAGCTCAAGTACTAATATATAATTTCTGCAAAATGTTAAACCTGGAAAGCTTTTTGACTCTCTGCAACTGCATTCTACACCACCCTTGCAAAATCTGTGGTCATATGCTTGAGTCAGTTTCTTCAGTAAGCCACTTTGGTCTTTTTATACAAAGAGAGGTTTGCTGGGATTAACAAATTGACCGATGTATTCAGCCTGGCAAAACGGCGAAACCCCAGGATTGGAAACTCAGGGCAAAAGAAACAGCCTTTAAAGCCTTTGTCCAGCTGTTATTAGATTATGCCTCTAAAGTCTAGGACCTATACATTCAGGAGACCATTAACTGGTTGGAGGAGGTCCAGCAACTGACAGCATGTTTTGTCCAGAGCAGACACAGAAACACATCATGCTAGAAATACTGGGCACTGAAAAAAGGCTATAATTGTCTAAGCTTACAATGCTGTTGATGATAAATAATGGGGTAGTCCTATGTTCCAGCATAGGGTCAAAACGCATCCCTCTCTCACCAAGACAAAGACGATGCCATGATAGGCAATTCAAGCTAAAAACAAGAGCTATTCATTTCTGCCATGCACAATTATTGACTGGAACAAAATCCTTAAGGGATCTGTGGAGGCCATAACAATTGATGCATTTGTGTCTATTGCCTCCTGTTCCACAACCTCCAGTCACTAATAAAAGTATCATTTTCTCGGACGTTTATACAAAACCTCAACATTTTACAGGAGCCATAATGATCATGATATTGATTGTAGGCCCTTGATAAATAGAAGAAGAGTAATTATTAATCGTAAAAGCTTGTGATCATGTTTTGCATTTTAACATGAATTCAGATGGATCCTTAAATACTATACCACTATTTTTATGCAAGAAAAGGGGCATTTTTGGTCACATTCACACGTTAAAACTTTTTTGTTGCATTTTCTCTTCCATTTGGACTTGGATTTAACAAAAGTTGGTCATTGTAAAGTACGCTCCATATATTGTATGGTTTGCCCGCCATCTTTGTTTTCACCACATGAAAAAATAGACAACTTAACCTAACTTCAACACCAACCCTTATATTAACTCATTCGCTACTAATGCGACTGAATGCGACATACCCCCCTCGCTACTAATGCGCCCAAATGCGACATGGCGTCTAGCAACGCGCATATAAAAAATGATCCCGCGAGAAGCATTGTTACCGTGCGAATAGCTCTCGGCTTTTTAAAAAGTAGAAACATAGCTGATTTCGTTAAAAAAAAACCGGATGTTTATGTCATTTACGGTTCAAAAGCTGTGTGGCTTAGAAGTCGGACACTATTTGGTGAAATTTGATCATGTGGTTTCTTAATATTCTTATACAATGGCCTTCATTATCTTTACTCTTTAATTGCTGCTTCAACGTTTAATAATGCAGCAGTTAATAATTTAAACAATGAGGAATCAGATGTTGAAATTAGTGATACTGATAATAATTAACTCTTAACTCTAATCAGAGTGACGCTAACGAGAGTTATGAAATGAAGGAGATACTGTCACTAGTGTCACTGAATCTTGGTCAGACAATTTGATTAGTGTTACAGACAATTTAATGAAATTACAGGGGAAATCATTTTCTCCCTATTGACAGCAGTCTCATAGACTACTACAAGCTTTTCATGAACTCTTCCATGATCGAGTTGTTAATTGCTGAAACAAACATTTACGCTGAACCGCAGCAAACGGCCAAGGGTAAGAAGGACGCCCTGTGGAAGGAGGTTACTAATGAGGACATATATTAATTCCTCTACATTGACATCATGATTAGCCTCAAGTAACCAATTACAAAATTGTATTGGTCAGTGGATTAGATGTTTCTTAAAGTTTCATGAGACAATAAATTGACAAAAAGGTGACAAACAACGGAGGTCGCATCCCAAAACAGCGATGTAAATTTTCAAAAAACACTTTTCAAGATTTATTTCAAATATATTTGTGAATTAAAGTGCATCGACCTATACATTTTTTTAAAGCTCATTCAATTTTCTGTTTTTTGGTGTGTGTTTTGTTATTTTAAAATTTCATTTAGGTGTTTAAAAATATTTTTATTTAACATGGGGGTGCATGTTTTTGAGAGTAATCTCCCTTTGCTTAGTATTTCAGGGGGTGTTTTGGTTATTGCGCTTAGTAGCGAATGAGTTAATTTCATCGAAGAAAAAAAAGACACTTATTTCCCTATTTATTTTATAGTCATATACATAGAACAAGCTACTACTGGTAAGGGGCCCTCACTCTCCCATTCAAAACGGTAAACACAGATGAGCTCCATATTCTTTTTAATTCATGTTTTAACTTTAGCCTTGGCCTAATTTTGTTGAATGGCTCTCCTTTCCTGTCTGTTGTGAATTAAGTGACTACCATTTACTCCAGTAATCATGGAGTATAGTATAGCATCCCAAATATTTCTCATTTACTTCTTACTTAGTTAACGTAGGCCTCTGCCTAAACTTTAAACAGTTTTACTTTACAGACTTTGACTTTAGTAGTAGTAGTAGCCTAGTAAAGTAGTGAGTAGTAAAGTAGCAATTTTGTTTCTGATGGTTGGCATCCCATCTGAATCTGCCATGCCTTTTCTTGTTTTTCATTTTATTTTTGCCATGCACATTTTTCCAAAGATTCCATTAATTTAATTACTAGCAACTATTCTTCTGTTATTTGTTAAGTACTTGACGATTCCTATTAATCATCAAAGCAAGTGAGTCTGCCATGGCCAAAATCTTAGTACGGGCAGGTGCTAAGACTAGTCTAGTAGTACTAGTGACTAGTAGAAATCAGAAATGCAATATAATTCAATGTCAATATAATTGAACAGTTGATTTTAGCATTGGCATTAGTCTAATAATATACAAGTAATACAACTGTAAATATTTTGTAGTCCTTAAAGTTAAAATTTAATCAAGTAAGTATTAACATCATTTTTTTGGCTCAAATCAGTGAACCTGTTTACCAATTCTTTCTGAAAATTATTTACTAGTTGTCCGGGCAATGTCCGGGTAATATGAGGGAGTTTGTGGTCAAATCATAGTATTCATAGTTAGCAAAAACTGTCAAAGTTATTTCGAATAAGTTCAATAAATTTATGCTCGCGTCTTATAAAGTCAGAATTAAGATAACATGAATTTATTATTTTGCATAAGTAAATTACAAATGCCATTTATATTCACAAATAGTTTTTTTTAATTTTATTTTTACCATAGAAATAATATGAATAGGCCATGTTATTCTATAAAATCTACCCCACTTCCGCCAATTAACCGGAAGTAAACAAAGGATATACAAACCAATCGAGAAAACCACATTATATCGCAACTTTAAATAAATAAAGGTAAAAAAGGATTTTTAAAAACCACATCTTTAATAGTGAACAAAAAAAGAAGAAAATAATTTAAAACTTATAAGTTCAAGTACTTTAATTTAATATGATTAAAAACGTGGGGCGGACGCTTATGAGGTATATGCCATATGCGGTTCACTCATTCTCTCACTTATACTTATAGTTTATAGATCTGTCTTTTGCCTTCTAAATTATAATTTATATAAATCTTTAATTTTTATACCAAACACCCGCCCCACGTTTTTAGTCATATTAAATCAATGTACTTGAACTTATAAGTTTTAAATTATTTTCTTCTTTTTAGTCCACTTATAAAAACGTGGTTTTTAAAAATCTTATTTTCACCCCTATTTATTTTATTCTTTTTACCACGTTTTTATTAACTCGCTTTCGTTGGGCATTGTTTGTTTGTCCAAGATTTTTTTCAAATCTGCCAACGTAAAATTGAACCACTTCTGATGGTCCTAGAGATCTGAAAATTTTACCACAGATAGATCTTGGATGACAATGCATTGTATTAAAATTTCAGATCGATCGAATGTACCGTTATTAAATTATTGAACTTTTTAGTTTATCTATAGTCTATATATAAGAAACTGTACCGTCGGCTTTTGTTGACATCCGTGAGTTCCCCCCGTGACCACATCACAATGTTTTTAAAACGTTTGGCGGGCGCTTGTGAGGTGTTTGGTAAAATAAATAGAGGTAAAAAAATATTGTTAAAAACCAAGTTTTTATTAGTGGACTAAAAAGAATAAAATAAATAAAGGTAAAAAAATGATTTTTAAAAACCACGTTTTTACAAGCGGACTAAAAAGAAGAAAATAATTTAAAACTGGTAAGTTCAAGTACTTTGATTTAATATGACTAAAAACGTGGGGCGGGTGTTTGGTATAAAAATTAAAGATTTCTAATTTAGAAGGCAAAAGAGAGATCTATAAGTGAGAGTATGAGTGAGCTGCATATGTTAAACCTCATAAGCGCCCGTCCCCACGTTTTTAGTCATATTAAATCGAAGTACTTGAACTAATAAGTTTTAAATTATTTTCTTCTTTTTAGTCCGCTTGTAAAAACGTGGTTTTTAAAAATCATTTTTTTACCTTTATTTATTATTAACCACGTTTTATTAACTCGCTTTCGTTCCTGTGGCATTGTAGCATTGTTGGTTTGTTGGTTTGTCCAAGATTTTTTGCAAATCTGCCAACGTAAAATTGAACCACTTCTGATGGTCCTAGAGATCTGAAAATTTTACCACAGATAGATCTTGGATGACAATGCATTATATCAAAATTTCAGATCGATCGAATGTACCGTAATTAAATTATTGAACTTTTTAGTTTATCTATAGTCTATATATAAGCATCTGCGCCGTCGGCTTTTGTTGACATCCGTGAGTTCCCCCCGTGACCACATCACAATGTTTTTAAAACGTTGGGCGGGCGCTTGTGAGGTAAAATAAATAGAGGTAAAAAAATATTGGTGAAAACTAAGTTTTTAACGTTATATAACGTATGTAATTCAAATTCACGGTTTGTTATTGTTTTTTTTTCCCACGTGAGAGTTTGAGTTGACGCTTTGACGTCGACCCATCGACGTACCGTCGTGCTTTTGTTTACATTATACGTGTCATGCTGAACTCGGTCCCCCCCCCCTCTAGGGTTATGAAGCAAAGTAGAGTTAAGACAGATTCAGTCTGTAAATGCTTGTCGCGTTTGAAAATAATCAATACTGTTAGTTATGACTCATATATAAGGGATTTAGAGTCAAAAACTTTGTTTTTACGGGTTTGTTTTATACTCCGAAGCTCACGAGTTTGTTTTTTGTTGTATGGACGAGGAGGCGTGTTTAAATTGTTGCATATTCTTGTGGAATTTATAAACTAATGAAAAATTCATGGCTAACGCTATCGGGCGGTTTAACCAAGGGGGTCTGTGAACAGCGGTAAATTATCTCATTTGGGGTAAAAAGGGAACTCTTTGCGTGTTACCAAAAACCAATCGAACAATTATATCAAACTTAAAACGTTTATAATTGTATCAAATAGATTCCCCCCCCCCAAATAAAAAAAATTAATAATAATTAAAAATTGATATTGCGTGTCGTTTTGACTTAAAATATCTTTACATAATCCTATTCAGATCATTTTAGACACTTGTCATGTTTGTAAAACTCACCAGTTGCATTTTCGGAGGGGGGGGTGCTAACGAAGCTTCCCACAAATCCCCGAGTCACGTGAGCAGGACCTCGAGTCGTAACGCACACAGAAACTTGTATATTTTGGGGTAACGGGCAAAAAAGTTCATCGACTACTGCCGTGAGAGAACCAAACGGAGCGGCGGTGACATCACAAATGCTTTGATGTCAACATCAAACGACGCAGGGTAACAATTTCATACATTCTCATGAGTTCTCAAACTTAAGGATTATAATTATATTTAATTTTCATTTCAAGATAACTTACGCCGACCGGCGTCTGATGGACTAGCGACCGGTACTTTGAGAAGCACTGATTTTTAAAAAAAAATTAAAAAATCATTAAATAAATTGTAAGTGACCAAATATTTCAGTGGAAGTTTTATTTTAATTTACCCTTTTGATGTGACGTCACATTTCTTCAACCCCCCTCCATCCCCCTCGTCACGCATCGTCACAAAAGTGTGACCCCCTCTCCCCTAGGTGCGTGACGTCATTTATGGACGGCCCCTTTGTTTAAAAAAAACCTTTGAAGATCGCTCCACACAGTTATATTTCAATGTCAGTGATTTAGTGATGCTTCATTCTCACACTCACAGGTTATTTATTAGTTTACCATTCGATGCTTGCTTTCTTAATTATTTATTCCTTTTTGGCTTCTTCAATCCTGATGTGCTATTTTTATTTTTCAATCGTATTGTAGACGATTTTAATCAGCACTTAAAAATGCGAGAACATCCAATGAATCGATAATCAACTAGGCCAACCCTACCACCAGCCATTTTTTTACCAAATAGATTAGCGAGAGGCGTAGCTAGGATGAGCTTTTTGGGGCGCATCGAGATTTTCGAAGTCACCATTTCCTGAATAGGACTCGTTTTCAATGAAAAGGCCGCTCTCTCTGTAGGGAAGATCAAAGTTTGTTTTTAAAAATTGATTCGAACTTGGCACGATATCTACCAAGGGAGCTAAGGATCCCAGTGTATGGAAAAGCCGGCTTTGGGCACGCACTGTCGCTAATTGTCAATCTGGTTCGGAGCCCAGCCACCACTGATCCACCAGTGCTATGTGTATGGTAATTGAAATTATATCATTTATTTAAAAACCTGTTATTAGCTGCCTTGGATGGCATAATTTTTGCTTTAAAAAAGCTTTAAAAAAACAACAACAAAAAACCCCAAAAAACTAAAATATTGTTTGTTTCAAGACATGAGTGCTACAAGGACATGTTACAATTACAAACTTTCAATGGGGGGAAATATTCACAATGTTATGTAATAGTAATAGTTTTTACGACACATTTTATGTTAGCGAAATTCAGGGGCGGGGGGTGGGGGCCATTTGCTTCCTATTGCCCCCTCCTCTGGAGCCCATGTCCTCAATACCCCCTTTTACACAACCAATAGATCAACTAAGACTTAGTAGGGTCATAAGCCCAAGTTTTTTAACGTATATGTTTTTTTTAAACGAGTGTCCCGAAGCAGGTCTGCTGATAACAGCTTCTCGATAGCTATCAGTAGCGCATGCGAAAGTGATATCAGCGTTCAACACTGGTCTCAGCTTTATCACTGGCCGCGATAATGACACGTTTTCTACACTCTGTTACATCTTAGCATCAATCAATTTGATTGAGCTCTATGCCAGGACAAGACGCGGCAAGGCAATCCCACGTATCGTTATTTAGTGATGTTTCTCCAGTCGATATTGTCGCAGCCGTGGTCAGTCGTGGGTGGACTGGTCAGTGTCTTGCTCACCGCCACGGTGTACGGGGATATTTGTTGTGTGCCCAACCAGTTCGAGGCGAATTTGATCTATGACAACGCCAACGTTTTTATTGACGCCAACACAGCATACAGGTAAATCTCATCAACGCTAGCACGACCGTGACTCGAGTTCTTTCCATTTTATTGTTAAAGAATAATTATATTTTCAGTAATCCTCGACTATATATATATATATATATATATATATATATATATATATATATATATATATATATATATATATATATTATATTATATCGGTCAATCAAACTTCCCACTGTGAACTTTATCTCAACTTTTTTCTGAATTAAGAAAACCATCATTCTGAAATCCACTGAGAGTTTTAAACACTATTTGCTTGCATATGATTTGAACTATCAGGAAAACTAACCACACGCTTCGGACCGCACAGTGATGCCTCTGTCTGAGACTTTTTGCATAACAGACATTTTGGAACTTTCTGGACATCAATCTGGTTGAGGCATTACTCAAATAACAAAATTACTACACAATCTATTTACACATTTAGTCATGTTCTCTTTACAGTGTTCAAATTTTGTTACATCAAAAACATATTTTGAAACCCCGTCCAATGTTTTTCTAATTTTTGAGCTTTGTTATTTACAATTTTTAAAAAAAATTATAAGAACTAATTTTTTTTTAAAAATCACTAAAAAGTCATCATGACCATTCAAATCAAAGGTCCCCTCAAGAATACCGCGTTGAAGGACCAACGTTGGTTGCTATATTTAACTTTGGATAATCTCTAGCATAATTTTAAACACTTGTAAAAAAAACTGCCTCTGAAATCGCCAACAGCTACATCAACAGCACGGCGCAAGCGGCCTACGACTACACGAACAACAAGACGTACGTCAAGCTGGTGGCCATAGAGCTGAGCCCGCTGTTCCCACAGCCTGTCAAGTCCGAGTACACAATACTCACCGATTACCTCAAAGTAAATCTTCAAAATTTTTATGGGTGTATGGGCTCGAGACCGTTAAAATAGTTTAAAATTAAAGCACATCGTCGGTTCCCAAAATGCTGAGTCACCGGGCCACAAATAGGAAATTTCTGCGTCACAAAAAGATGAAGAACGGGAAGGAAAAAAAAACGATGAGGCCTAACAACGATTTACAGCTGTACAGAGTCGAAGTGCCCGACTCTGTCCCAAGCTATTTCGGACATTATTTTTAGACTGTTTATGGCTATCTGTCGGAACCCTTAGGTGCCGCAAAACCCATGCTGAAAAACATTAAGCTTTGGTGCTAGTTTTATTGGTATTATTTATTTATTTAAACGTTTGTAGAGTATCAGCTTTATCTTATCTTATCTAATGTTATCTTATCTGTTACAGGCGCTCCTTCTATACAGAAGATTATTGCGCCCTACGCTTATCTATGGTTTGTGTCTAGTCCTGCATTCTTATTAGAGTTTTAAAAATAGATAAAGCGTTGGTTTTACTGGTTTCTTCAGGCAACCCATGCCACGCCCGAATTCCGGTCGGTAAAAACGAGAATTTGTATGTGTTTGTTCCTGCATATGGAATAAGGAAGGTGTTTTTATCATTATGTATTTCTGACGGTTGTATTAATTTATCTGTGTGTTGTATTTCTCAGAATTAATTGCTTTATGTATTATAACTACTTTACTCTTGGTTCTTCTATCCTCTAGTGTTTCCAGGTTTAGTTTTAGATTTAACTAATGGTGTTATTCTTGTAAGTTTTGAATATTCTCCAGTAATGAATCTGGAAGCTCTTTTTTGAATTTCTTCTAGTTTATCAATGTTTTCTTTGTTTGATGGGTCCCATAAAGAAGATGCATATTCCAGTACAGGTCTTACCAAAGTGAGGTAGCATTTTAGTTTTATAGTCTTTACTATTATATCTGGATCAGGAACGATATAAAAACAACCTGGGCACAGGATTCATTATCTTCAGTGAAACCATATACATGTAATGTCAGATCAAATATTACTTTTGTTTTGTTGGGTTGTCTTATTTAAAAAAAATAATTTGGTACTTTTCTTATTATCTTATCGCATAGATTACAGAAGCTCATTTTATATTTATTTATACAGAAGATTACTGCGCCCTGAGCTTATCCATTAAAATGGTTATACTCTTTCAATGACATAATTTACAAATTATACATAATACTAATCATATCAAAAGTAATCTTGTCAAAACGTAATTTATTTTCAGGGAGTTCAATATCAGTTTACTGATACACACTGCGAAAAATCAAGTGTAGGCTCCATGCAGAGGCAGTGTATCCCGGGTAAATTAGAAGGATTAAATATTTAGATAGTTGGATTAAAGTGAGAATAATCAGTGGGGAGCAAGATAAAAGCTAAAAGATAGACAATACACAAGAAAATGAGAGAGACAGTTAATTTAACAATGCCCCTTCTTTTTGCGTTGGTACATGCTCATAATGAATGCTCAAAGCTAGCAAAATAGTAAACGGTAAGGAGAAAAAAGACAAATGTGTTACACGACTGAAGAGAGAGAAAGTGAGTTAGCAAGAGAGTTAGAGACTAGTGTAATGTCGAGTAATGCAGTCTATGAAAGTCGGTACCATTGAACAAATGAGTTTTCCGTCTATTTTTTGAAAGATCTGAAGTCTCCGAGAGAGAGAGAGCGAGGGAGAGACAGGGAGAGAGAGAGAGAGAGAGAGATAGTGAGAGGGTGAATAATTGAAAGTGAAAGAAAGTGAGAGAGGAAGTAAAACATTCACCCCCGTCCAAAAAAAAACCCATTTGTTTTCTATTTATATTTATCCACTAGATAACGCAATTAAAGAGAACAGTGGATTTTTCGGCAACAACCAAACCAAGGTCGTGACCTTTCAGTTCACACTTTCCGGCACTAAGCTGACCTACCTGGTCACTATTGACCCGTCCAGTAAGTGGATTTTTTTTTAATTTTTTTTTACTTTCATGACCATTACGCATTGCTTCGATGCAAGACTGGGTTAACAGACGCACAAGTTCGGTATAGAGTTTTGATTCCTTGTCCGTTATAATATTTGCGTCCGCATTGTCCATACTTTCTACTCAGCTTGTCTTTCCAGCTTGTCAGGACATTTGACAGCGACCATTTGCTTGCCTTATTATTATTATTTATTTTTTTTAGTACAAGCGGACAAATCCTTTTCCTACACATAATTCTGAAAGGTGCATTCAGGGTGGCAGATGCAGGTACCGAATGAATGACATTGTTTACCCTAACAACGGTCGATGCCAAGATGACTTGATTGATAATATGGTGATTTTTGAATCATGGGATTGATAGGTTGCGCTAGTATGATTGAAAAGAAAACCTGGGAGTTTAACCCACTGAGGCCGGGGTTAAAATTTTAAAAAAAGTTAGAGGTGGTAGCGCTGGGAATCATTGAGACACGTGAGAACGCGATATGTGAACTAGCCGGGAAAAAGGTGAACGGAATCGTATTTAAGGGCGGTCCATAAAGTACTTCACACTATTTTTGACTATTTTTACCCCCCCCCCTGTCAAAAACTGTCATACATCTCGGAACACCCCCCCCCCTAAAGTACGTCACACTTTCGAACAAAAATTTTGTTTTTTTAAACAAAATAATCAAAATTTAATATAAAACAGCGTGACGTCAATTGGGGCCTGACCCCCCTCCCCCTGTCACAAACGGTCACACTTTCTTACACCCCATCCCCCCTCTGGAGCGTGACGTACTTTATGGACGGCTTCTTAGCTAGATGAAGATGTGTTTGTTACTATAGCACAGAACATGAATTTCGACAGTCCAGACGGATTCGATCACAAATCACTTTTTTCCGAAAAGCGAAATTTTTGTTGTTGTTTTACAACCACAATTATTTTATCAAAACATTACACTTTTTCACTGCCTTCTATGACACATAGGTACGCATGGATCCATATTCTAATGTTAAATTATATTGACTGAAGTATACTCGCAGCTCAATATTTCTTGCGAGGGGCTTTGAATCAGTTTGAAATGGTGTCTTTTAAAAAAATATATATAATTACTTGTGACATTTGATCTTATAACTTTACAGCTGCTTTGCAGCACCGCAATATCCAAACTATCGTTATCTTATTACCTTCACCAGTGTGTATGCCAGTAGTGGAGGTCTTTGTCGCAGGTGACGTCGTGCCGGACAGTGGGTCCATCAACAACGTCCTGGTGTCAGACGTAACAACTGGGATCAAAGATCCCACCATCTTTGACCCACCGCAAATTTGTTTGACTAAATCCAACAGACGTGAAAACGTAAGTTGCCTTTTTCTCTTTCTCTTAATATCACTAATAGTGGATTACCTGACTAAATGGCTTTCGAGGAAAGGGGTGGGGGGTTGTTTGGTTTGATTCGATCAGCGTTTAAAAGTTGAAAAAATACAGGAGTTACACCAAATAATATATCGCTATCAAGAAAACAGTCAACATTATGATATCCCATACGGCCACGCTTTAAGAAATTGACTGAGAAATGATCTCCACAACGCACAAACCCTTTTAACTAAGATTCAGCGTGACCATATCAGTCGAAACATTTTACTTTTTAATTTGATAATTCGATTTTTTTAAAAGACGAAAGTAAGAAAAGAAAATTTAAAAAATCGTTCAAGTTTTAAAGAAAATTGTCATTATTTTTTTATATTTTAAATCAACAACACAAAATAAGGATTTGTAAGAAATATCCTCATAGAATGAGCCACTTGTCAATGTTGTTCTATTACAGGCTGTCAGTCCACATGTGAAAAAACTGCTGAGGAATATCATGAAGACCTTCCCATTCTACATGAAACATTGACACGATCAGCTCTTCCAGTTCGATTTCCGCGATCTAAAACAATAAACGTCCTCCTAAGAAATATCTTATTTCTATTTCTAGCACTTTCAAAGTTTATCTGTTTACTTTATTTGATTAAATAAAATCTGTTTGAAATTATAAGGAAATTAAAAAAAAACAAATAATACAAATGAATTTTACGAATAATACCAATTCAATTTAAAAAATAATAATTAAAATAATAAAAATAAAAATAAACAATAATAATAATATTAAAAAAATAAAAATAAATTACACATTTCATTTATAAAATGTTGAAAAGCCTTGAAAGTGTAATAAAACCAATAGAGACATGACAATTAATTATGAATGGGAACTCATATTTTTTTCACGCTATTCTCTGGTGTTTGTTTTATCAAAACATGAATTATAAAAACGTTTTCCGTTACCGTTGAGTTATTTACTACGGGTAACATGATTGAAAGTTAAATGATGTATCTAATTGTACTTTATTTATTATTCGTATTTTTATTCTCCCTCACTCTCTCTTTCCCTCTCCACCCTCTCTCTTTCTCTCTCTCTCTCTCTCTCTCTCTCTCTCTCTCTCTCTCTCTCTCTCTCTCTCTCTCTCTCCTCCCCCCCCCCTCTCTCTCTCTCTCTCTCTCTCTCTCTCTCTCTCTCTCTCTCTCTCTCTCTCTCTCTCTCTCTCTCTCTCTCTCTCTCTCTTCGACCCCAAACACAATAACACATTATTTCACAACCCCCATCCCCATATTTTTCTCACTCATTAACAAGAATATTTTAACAAATTCAATAAAAGCAAAAATGTTAATCAGTTGTCTCACTGGTACAAGTGGACCATTGGTTAGTTCAGTTAAGTACGAAACTAGTCCCAATTTCACAATTAGTTCATGATACCTAGACGGCAACACAGGGCAACATCTGCCTTAGCACAATGCGAGCAAAAACAGGAAAAATGAAATGAAGATTAAAATAATTTATAAAAAAAACTAGATCAATTTTGATCTAGATACATAGATAGGAGTAAAATCAGGGCTATCAAACTGACCGTACTCTTGGAGAACTAACATAACAAGAGATTAGGGGGTTCTCAAACTAAAGACTATGTTTTCATCTGAGAAGGAAAAAAATGTTTATAATTTAACAACATGAATATGTTTTTTAAATGGGCTGGGGTTTGTTGTTTAAAATGTTATTTGAATAGATAGCAGTTTTCCAGTACATAAAGTATCTTATTGCACTTCTTTATCTTTTCCAGTAATTGGAATTAACATTTAAATCTGTATAAATGTTATATAATTTACATGGCAATTGTTTTCATGAAAGGGAATGCAGTCTGATTTAAAAGAAAACAAACCAACAACGAACAAAAACACAAATTAATAAGATCTTAGGATTTATAAGTCTGATGTTTTTAACGCAATTTCCCTTGGGAATTGCGTTTATAGATTCGAAATGTCTGGCGAGCTTTGAACAGCAACGCCTCCTGAACCATACCAGATAGAGGGTTCGGGTCTTTTGCAAATATGTTAAGGAGGTCCCAAGGATATGCACGGGCCAAAAAAGTACCAAAAAGATTTAGTGGATTTCTTGGAAAATCCAAAGAACCCGAAAAAAGATCAGTATTTTGTCAATTTCTCACCAACCATAACATCTATCGGGTTGAAACAAACGCCAAACGGTAGCTAATAATATTTAGAACAATGTTCTAAGGAATTTTTGAAAAAATGTATTTTCATTCGACTACCGTAATTTTATCAGTGATTTGTAGATAGCAATTGTTTTGTTTAGTTTCAAAATTATTAATTTGAAATGACTTTTAATGTAATCTAGGATGATAGTTCATGAGGTTTTCCCGCTTTGTGAATGCTTATGTTAGATTGTTGCGCGGTGCGCATTATATTGACACATTCTTGGTGTGATGTAGGGTGAGGGGATATGACGTCATATTGTGTTTGGTTTCAGAATTACTTGTTTGAATCGACTTTTAATGTAATCTAGAACGATGTCCCTTGAATAAAAAAAATCGGAAATTCTTTGTTGGAAATTGCGTTTAAATACTCATTCAATTTTTATTACTTGTTTTTAAAAGGACGTCATAAAAAGTATCATTTAATGTAGCTTTAAAAAAATAATTTTACAAATTAATAAAAATACTTGCCCTCAACAATGACCCATCAATCAATTCGGTTCATAGAGGGTCAGTTACCTTGATGTTGGTAATGCCATCATGCGCACTGCTGCCTCAGTCTGTCCGACTGCTGATGGGACTCACCAGTGTCCTAACCAAACATGTGGATGCCCTTGAGGTAGGTCTCGCCGTGGGGCTCTGAATGGATGTTGAATGAAAGGCATTTATATAGGAAGAAAAGACAAGACATAATCGTAGTGAGCCTTGGAGACCGGGGAAGAAAAGACAAGACATAATCGTAGTGAGCCTTGAAGACCGGGGAAGCCACTTGCTAACAGAGGGGCTCAACCGTCTGGCGTCAAGTTTCATTGCATTAAACAATGCTTTAAAGTCCATGACAGTTTAAAATAAAGATGCAAACGTTTTTCTTTATATTCTCCCCCGCCCCCCGCCCCTCCGGCATATTCCCGCAGTTAACCATTTTAAAAGAAAGTTATAAACAGAAACTACTGGAAGAGATGTATATATTTTTAAAAACGTATTTTACACTTCCCCTATCACCTCTTTCTCTCAACACCATTCTGTTTCTTCTCTAAATCAACGCCCATATTAAACAGCCTATTTATAACTTCGAATTTATAAAAAGGGATCATATGAAATAGAATTTATGCTTTGATCATATGAAATATAATTTATGAAAGGGATTATATGAAATAGAATTTATAAAAAGGGATCATATGAAATAGAATTTTATGAAAGGGATCATATGAAATAGAATTTATTTAAGGGATCATATGAAATAGAATTAATAAAGGGATCATATGAAATAGAATTTATAAAAAGGGATCATATGATATATAATTTGTGAAAGGGATCATATGAAATAGAATTTATGAAAGGGATAATATGAAATAGAATTTATGAAAGGGATCATATGAAATAGAATTTATGAAAGGGATCATATGAAATAGAATTTATGAAAGGGATCATATGAAATAGAATTTATGAAAGGGATCATATGAAATAGAATTTATGAAAGATGATCATATGAAATAGAATTTATGAAAGGGATCATATGAAATAGAATTTATGAAAGTGAGCATATGAAATAGAATTTATGAAAGTTATCATATGAAATAGAATTTATGAAAGTTATCATATGAAATATAATTTATGAAAGTTATCATATGAAATAGAATATGTTTTTTCACTGGCGTTAGAGGTAGCCTTTCACTCATTAATGAGGTGTTGCCCATTAATAAGATCAGTTCAGTAGAAACCATCGTGTCCTAAGTTTTTTGTTATACCTCCAATATGTAACACAATATAACAACTGCGCAAGAACTAGAACTATAGATGCAGAAAAGATTTTTTTAAAATCAATTTTAAACACACTTTTGAAAGGGAAGGCTCAATGGCAAGTTTGAACGAGTTAGAAATATGACGATACTAGAATTTTATCACCCATCAAAAATGACGGAAGTTTTCAAAATAAATACACATCAGATTAAAAAATAACGTAATACAGATCTTTCATTTGTTTTATTTCTTTTTATTTGATTAATTTATTATCATATAGAACAATTTTATGCGTAACGTTCGAAAAGAGTTATTTTTGGTGCAGTAATTTGGTGCGCTGCTTTCTAAAAAAATTTACACACACACACACACACACACGCACGCACGCACGCACGCACACACACACGCACACAAGCTAGCACGCACGCACGAACGAACGCACGCACGCACGCACGCACATATTTTCTTTACGTAATAGATTTTAAGAATAATATTTAATTTTTGATACGTTTAATTAAACACTTTTCGAAAATAATTTCTAATATGTATTTTGTTACGACAACAAAATATTTAAACACCCACCGATGTACTGAATTATCTATTTACCAATGTATGTTGAGTCAAACGAATGTCGTCCGTTAATTAAAAAAATTACTTTTAAAAATGTACTGTCCCCATATCACTCCTTTAGCCTTAACCCATCCATATCCTAAGGTTAGGACCTTATGGGTTCTGGTAAAGTAAGTTTTAATTTTGCTTTCTCCAATGCCATGTTCTAATTCCCCATAACTCACCACCCCGTACGCGCCTGCTTAGACCCAGAATACCTTAGCTGCAACTCTATGTCATTAACACAGACCGTACAGTTTAGCACGCGGAATACTGCGCCGAAAGTCACTCATCAACTAAAAAATGGCCGACAGCATCAGCGCAGTTAAATTTAAACACATAACTAGAAAGTTGAGCAAAAATTTTGTTTTTAAGCTAACTGCGGATGGCAAAATCGAAGATGGTGAAAAAGTTTACTGTGTTCACTGCCATAAACAATTCTCTTTTAAAGGATCAAATATATCGCTGACGTACCACCTTCAGCACAAACATCCGATCAAGTTCAACACATTGTCATAAAATTTAGTTCAAAATATTCTTAATTTTCATTGTCCGGGAGAAATGTTCAGTTTAATGACGTCATAAATTTCTATTTTTAGCTTTAATCGAAATTATCGATTAATTAATCGATAATTTTTCAAAAGTTAACGATTAAATTTAAATTAATCGATAAGGTATGCGAGGGCACACAAGCTGCGGAAGCGACCCTCACAGCTAGGAGTGAAGAGAGAAGAGCAAGGAGAAAGGCAGGGGGGGGCAGAGGAGCAGGAGTCAACGCCATCGTCCCTTGATTACGGACGCATGCCATACTAAAGGATTCTAAATCAAGTTCAATTATTCAAAGACATCACATAGATAAAAATATATTTTTTAAAATGAATATAAATTTAAAAAAAAACAAAATAAACTTGCTACATCCGGACCATTGACCGGGCCGTACTTTTGGAGGCCAGAAAAAAAACACAACAAAAAACGAGGGAGTTCTCAAACAAAAGCAGAATGGAATAAAAAAAATTGAGATATTTCAAGATGGGTTAATAATAGCACAGATATTTATCTGGGGTTATAGTAAACATACGATACTTATGGTCACGTAAGTTCTTAAGTGCTGCAAAAATGCCCACAAATTTATATTCAAATTATTTACACACACACAGACACACACACACATACACACACGTATATATAATATATATATATATATATATATATATATATATATATATATATATATTTACTAGCGTATCACCCGTCAAAAATGACGGAAGTTTTCAAAATAAATACACATCAGATTAAAAAATAACGTAATACAGAACTTTCGTTTATTTTATTTTTTTTAAAATTCATTTATTATCATATTGAACAATTTTATGCGGAACGTTCGAAAAGTTTTATTTTTGGTGCAGTAATTTGGTGCGCTGCTTTCTAAAATTAGAAAAGCATTACATTACAGCCATACCTACGACGGGAATTATGTATATTTATTAACATAAGTAACTTATCTTTGTTTTATAAATACGAAATATTAAACATGCTGAAATGTACACAAAGTATTTCATAATAATTATAAATCCTCAAATCCTATTTTTACATCGTTCCCTTTTCAAAATTAAAATATAAGTTAAAACAATGACGTAATATAATAGTTTTATACAAAATCGATCGCAGCCACTTAACAGCACTTACATCCATACAGACAACGGGAATCAATATACATAATTAACATAAGTAACTTATCCGTGTTTGATAAATACGAAATATTAAACTTGCTGAAATGTACAGAAAGTATTTCATAATAATTATAAATCCTCAAATCCTATTTTTACGTCGTTCCCTTTTCAAAAATTAAAATATAAGCCTAAAACAATGACGTCATATAATATTTTAATACAAAATCGATCGCAGCGCCACCTAACAGCATTTTTCCATACTTACATACATACCTACATATATACATACAGACAACGGGAATTATGTACATTGATATACATATATATACATACATATTTTTTGGGAGGGAAGGACCCAATGACCTTTAAAAAATAAATTTTCGATGAAAGATTAACTGTTATAATAATGGGCATAAAAACTTGTAACTACACGCTGCCTAAAAGAAAAATGAGATAAATGCACTAAATGTTGAGTTTTACTTGTCTCGTAATCGTTACAAAAAGGCTTTTTTAGTTTAAAAAAAGTAAGTGAGAACTTTTTTTTATAATACCGCAAAGTTTCAATCACTGAACTACGACCAACTTAATCCCAAGAGTTCAAGAAAGTCGGTCTGCAATGTCATAATCAGACTATATAAGTCGTAATTCTGGTGTCTATGCCAAATAATTGGAAGGTGGTTGTCACGCACACTAAGGAAGAGAATGAAAGCTTTAATTGCCCTTCTGATGGGACTCACCTGCGTCCTAGCTGCACCGTTGGATGTTGTTGAAGTAGGTATTGGTGTGGTACACGAAACGGGTAGGCTATAAATAAACACATTACATGAAAGGCGTAAGAAGGAGCCAAGTGATATAAGGAGGCTGGAACTCATGTTATTGAATCAAGTCTCTTAAATTTATAAAAAATAATAATAATAATAATAATTGATAATTTATATAGCGCTGTATCCCAGCAAGGAACCGGGCTCACAGCGCTTTACTTGGAGATCATAAAATACATATACTAATTAAATAACCATTCACACCATAATAACAACATAAAGGACAGCACATTACACATAAGATTCACAAATTACTTGTACATTTTCAGTTTTTATTGAATTACAAAATGTTTTGGAGGTTATGAGAAAATCAAAACACAAAGTCAACATTTTTGTGTTTAATCACCATTCATTAATTTTTTTTTAAAATGTAAATAAATCGACACATTTAAAAAGTTTACCATTTAATAAGCAGTCAAAAATTGCTTGCGTAGGTGGTGAGTTCAAAGGTTATGTTTTCTTAAGTTTTCCATGTAAAATTAAGTATTAACCAATATTTTGTATCATTTATTTTTTAGAAATAAAAGAATGGAAACTCGCTCTTTCTTTATTACTTTGCTAAGACTAGAGCGGAATACTATACTAAATAATAGTTGTCAACATTACACTAGAGTACAAAAACAAAACAATTCGTTTTCTCTTCAACGTCAAAAAGATCTTGAATTTTGCTTCAAACTGCATGGAACAATATGAACTACTTAGTGCTAATACAGAAGGGAAAACTTTAAAACAAAATCTAATTGCACTTTGAAGTAAAGGACATGAACTTAAAAGTTATTATTTTTTTAAAATGTATAATGCCAGGTCAGGCCAGGTCTCGCGGTAGCGCGCTGGACTGCCGAACCGAGGCAGAAGATAGTCACTGGTTCTATTCTCGGTTCTGGCAAGGCCCCCGGGGCATTGTGCTAGCCACACAATCCCTTGCTCGTTAGTGGTGGCTAAATAAAACTTGTGAACGCTACTTCACTTGCCCCATAGTCCGTCTTGTAACGCCAATGAGTTAAATTTTTATATAGAACTATTTTTTAAAATATCTTTTTTTTTATTTTGGTGCCCACCTGAGGATTTACTATAGAATAAATATTTGAGAACATCCCCAAAGGCCTTAAGGAAGCAGGCCCGCATGGCACAAGGTTACCCTAAAATTGAAGATTCTTAAAATTACTAAGACTGATGTAGACCACATAGCTGGATTCAAGCAGTTGATTTGTATTGCCCGAGATGACATTAAACTTAGTAAATCAATGCATGTAGCTTCTACATATTCACGATAACTACAAATGTCACATTTGGAAAATAGTTTAACCTTAAGAACTTTATCAAAAGGAAAAACGTTAAGTAGCCTATAATAGCTTTTAAAATATGACGTAAAATATTTAGAATGTTTGTTTAAAATATTAGAATGAATATCATTTATAACTTCTAATATTATACATATAACACCAAAAAAAAGTTATAAAAAGGCAACCGATTTAAGAGGGAAAAAATCTAATTTCTTAAATTTTTATGCTTTAAATTATTTCAGGTAACAGTCATTGACTACGGTAGGTTCATTTGTTCTCTTTTAGTTTGTGCATACAATTATTCTTGTTTAAAGTGTTTTTAAGTATAAGACGTAAATTATATGTTAAAATTCCGATACTGAAAGTAATTTCTATTTTAAAGTCCAATGTTTGTTAAGACATAAAATTATTACCTCTAAATTTATATTGAAGTATGTTTCAAAAATCGGAATTGTTATGTGAATAAATTGCCATAGACTATTAATAATTAATAATAAAAAAAAGAATAAGATCGCCGGCTGAATTTTAAAATATATTATATATACATTCGTTGTTATTGTTTTTTTTAAATTTTATTTATCTAAACCCCCAAACAGACAATCCGGACTTTGCTGCACCATCTAACGGTGGAATAGTGTACACAGATCGCGGGACTGTTATAGTCGATGACATGGAGTTTGATCTGGTCAGTCTGAACTATTGAGCGAATCGAGAAAACTCCATAACTTTGTATAGTTAAAATTATTAAATTAATTATTCATGATATATGCCGGAATATAAAAGTATGCTCGAAGGTTGACCTGTCAGGTTATGTTCAACATGTTCAGTTGTACTGTTTTTGACATTCTGGTAGGTAAAATAATACTTTTGTTGTATTTTTTTACACTCAGCACAGAAATGCCTTATCCAACGCTAATAGTCGATGGCCAAACGGCCAAGTTCCATACGTCATCAACAGCACATACTGTAAGTTAACGATTCGTATTTTTGTTTTTAAAAATTCTGAATTGATTGTTCATTTTCTATCTCTATTTTAAACGATGTTTCTTTCAATTACCCAGAGCATGCATTTTAAACCTTTGTCTCTACTTCTAAAATCACTTGAAAAAAATTGCATGTTTTTTTTTATGCTAACGCGAGTAACAACCAATCTGTACCAATTGGATCTATATTTACAACTTAAAAAGGCGATTACACATCTTTTACATGAATTATTCTTAGACTCCCTTCTCGATGGTTTATCACTCACTAAACAAAATTTGAGAATAATAGACAAAAGTTTCGATAGTTGGGAAAGCCGTCCTGGTATTTACTTTTAGCACTTTTCTTTAGATAAGGGGCCGTCCATCAATGAATCTACGCTTCCAAAGGGGGAGGGGGGTCGGCCATTTGTGACGAATTGTGACGAGGGGGAGAGGGGTGTTAAAAATGTGACGTCACATCAAAACACGCAACTTTAAATGAAAGTTCCACTTAAATATTTGATTGCTTACAATTTATTTAATGACGTTTTAGGCGGCTTCACGCGTGTTACGATATTACAGAGAAGCCTTACACTAAATACATACTAAAATGATAAAAAAAAAGTGATTTGAAACGTGCTCATTTTCAAATAGAAAATACCGTGTTTAGGGGGAGGGGGGGTCAACGTTTTTTAACGTCATATTGGAGGGGGGGTCTATGTTTTTGTGACGACGTGTGACGAGGGGGGAGGGGGTAAAAATCGGCCAAAATCGCTAGACGTCATTTATGGACGGCCCCTAAATTAATTAAAACATTATCCATATCGTTGCCACAGCGGCTGCAGTCCATGACCTCATCATAGCCGCCATGAGAGAGTTGGAGCATGACGTCAATGGACCTGCCACTTGCATCAAATTCGTACCAAGGACAACGCAGGCAAACTACATAGAGGTCACTTCGGGAAAAGGGTCAGTTTGTGTCCGGTGAAATCGTTTGTTGTAAGGTGTTGTTATATCTGTGAAGGGACAAAATTTAGGAATTTACTTGCAAAATTAACTGTTAATCTCGGTGTGTAGTTTTGAAATGACACACTTAAATATCACACGATACAAACTGAATCGTTGCACCATATCTACTAATTTTGGGAGGTTAACCACGTGTAAGAGGAATGCTTATCTTCACACGTAAGCTACTTTATGAATTTACCATTGTGTTTGAACTAAATGTTAAAAAAAATAAAAGTCTTTAAATCCAATCCAAATTTCCATAAACTTACACGCATTAATTGCACAATTGAAAAAGTTAGAATGGAGCGGTTTTAAACCAATTTAAACCCCTTTTAAAACCTAAAACGAGGGTTTAAAAATTAGATACATGAGCATTTGTATTCCGAAGAGCTAATTAATTAAACATATATTAATCCGAATCACTCCTCCAGACAATTATGGAGGAGTGCTGCTTGCAATCAAATCAAATATCATAGCTGAAGAAATTACTACACAATCAAATTTTAATATAGAGTCTGTTTTTTGTAAAATAGTTACACCAAACTCAACAACACTTATTGTAGGCAGTATATATAGACCACCGAATACCAACCTAGAATACATGAAAAATCTTTGTAGTCAATTAAATTTCATTAAAGAAAATCATAAAAACTCTGCAATTTGGATTATGGGGGACTTCAACCTTCCAGATATACATTGGAAAAACTATACAACTGATAACCATCAAACAAATAAAGATATTAACGATCACTTTATAAACACTATAAACAACTTAAACCTAGAACAGATAGTAAAAAAAACAACAAGGAAAAATAAAACACTAGATTTATTCCTAACAAATAGACCAGGACTAGTGTTAGACTATAAAATAATTCCTGGACTGTCTGACCATGATATTGTTAGGGTCACCAATACAATAAAAACTAAAATTAATAAGATACTTAGAAGAATAATATATCTTTGGAATAAATGTAATTCCATAAAACTACATCAATCAGCGGCTAACTTTCAACAAAATTTCATATGTAAATTTAATACAAATAGCCCAGTAGAATAAATTTGGAAAGATATAAAAACAAATCTAAAAACTATTATGGATGAGAATGTTCCAACAAAATTAACATCAAATAAAATTAACAAATGCTGGTTCAATTTTAAATTAAAAAAGCTATGCAAACAAAAAGAGAACTTATTTAAGAAATTTAAGGCTACCAATTCAAAAAGGATACACAAAAAGTTCTTAAAGATTAAACACTTGACACAAAAACTTAGTCGATAACCTCCAAATGAATATATAAACAATTTAATTTCTAAAGATAACAATAAAAACTTATGGTCCTTTATCAAATCTAAAAAATGGAACCTACAGGAATAGCCACACTAAAAGGCTCAAATGATAAAACCTATAATGATAATGAGACTAAAGCTAATATCCTTAACACATACTTTGCATCATCATTCTCTGCCTCAGGCGACAAGGAAGTTTTAATAAATTTAAATAAAATGGAGGAAATAGACAACATAACTGTAGACGAGATAGGTATACATTCACTCCTAAAAAACTTTAAAAATAAACAAAGCCACTGGCCCAGATGAATTGCCTGCAAGGTTATTAAAAGAACTAAGCAATGAACTGTCCCCAATCCTTGTAGTTCTTTTCAAGCCTCTCTAAACCAGGGTAAAGTGCCCCAGGATTGGAAATTAGCTAACGTAACTCCACTCTTTAAGAAAGGTGATAAATCAGACCCTGGTAATTACAGACCTGTATCACTTACTAGTATCACCTGTAAATTGCTAGAACACATAATATATAGTAAAATAATTAGCCACCTAGACAAATATAATGCCCTATGCCCACATCAACACGGCTTTAGAAAAAAACAGATCATGTGAAACACAATTAATAGGTTTAATAGATGAATTATCAAAAGGCTTAGACAATAATGATCAAATAGACACAATATTACTTGACTTCTCAAAAGCATTTGACAAAGTTCACCACCTTAGTTTACTTAAAAAACTTAACTACTTTGGAATCTCAGGTTCCTTACATCACTGGATCCAAGACTTCCTTTTGGGCAGGGAGCAAACTGTAATAATTAATGGATCTAAATCTGCACCAATAAAGGTTAACTCAGGAGTTCCACAAGGAACTGTGCTAGGTCCCTTACTCTTTTTAATTTATATAAATGATTTACCCAACAACATCTCAACAGGTACAAAAGTTAGGCTATTTGCTGATGATTGTATAATCTATAGAACAATTAAATCAGAACAAGATAGCAAAATTTTACAAAAAGACTTAGATGAATTGATAAAATGGGAAACTAACTGGAGTATGTCTTTCCACCCAGAAAAGTGTCAACTGTTAAGAGTAACAAAGAAAAAGAAACAAATAAATTCAAAATATTACATTCATGGAAAAGAACTGACCCAAACTAAAGATGCAAAATACTTAGGAGTCTTAATAAATGAGAAACTATCATGGAATCCCCATGTCAATGAAGTTATTAAAAAATCAAACAAAACCTTAGGCTTTATAAAAATGAACTTTAACAAATGTAATAGAGATATAAAACTAAAATGCTACCTCACTTTGGTGAGACCTGTACTAGAATATGCATCTTCTGTATGGGACCCATCCACCAAAGAAAACATTGATAAACTAGAACAAATTCAAAAAAGAGCTGCCAGATTCATTACTGGAGAATATTCGAAACTGACAAGAATAACACCATTAGTTAAATCATTAAACCTTGAAACACTAGAGGATAGAAGAACCAAGAGCAAAGTAGTAATCATACATAAAGCAATTAATTCTAATTTAGAAATACAACACAAAGATAACTTAATACAACCCTCAGATAGACATAAGGATAAAAACACCTTTCTTATTCCGTATGCAAGAACAAACACATACAAGTTTTCCTTCTTCCCGTCCGGAATTCGGGCGTGGAATGGGTTGCCTGAAGAATCCAGGAAAACCAACACTTTATCAACATTTAAATCTCTAATAAAAATGCAGGACTAAACACAAACCATAGATAAGCGTAGGACGCAATAATCTTCTGTATAGAAGGAGCGTCTGTAAACAGATAAGATAAGATAAGATAACGTCATGTCACCCCCCAATCAGGTGCCACTCCGCTGTTGGTAACATGAACAAGGGCAAACAGGAAGTGTCCATCGGTCCAGGATGCGTGGCTAAAGGTACCATCATGCACGAGCTCATCCATAGCCTCGGCTTCAATCACGAACACGAGCGCACGGACAGAGACAACTTCATCAACATCAATTTACAAAATGTCTTAGCAGGTAATGCAGGGGGTCAGGTTAGTTTCAATATTATAAGTTAAAAAAAATTTCAAACAAGGAATTTTCAAGGGAGAGAAAAATTACATTTTAGGGAGCTTATCGAATACATCTTTTGACATTCTTTATAACCCTGAAATATGACATTAATATTTAATAATAAATCTTGATAATTAGTTATTGATTATACTAGTAAAAATTTAAACGTTAGTTTTAGATTATCTTTGCTCTAAGGCAAATATATTTAAATATGCTATAATTGTGTTATTAATATAATTACATGTAATGCGAAACCATGCGAAAGTTACATTTAAGATTTTAACTATACCCTTGACTTCTTTTAGGACAATGCTAGGTTATGATTAATCGTAATACAGTCAGTAAGGGTAGCACTGGTTAATATGTATGACCCGAGAATAATTAATAATAAATAATAATAAAACATTATAAAATTATAAAAGAAATCGCCTTCAACTAATGTTCCCTTCAATCTGCGCGGTCGGGTAGACATCGTGATGTTTCGTCAGTCAGTCTTTTAAAAAAAGACATCTCTATAAACGTAAAAACACACAGATAAAAAGCATGTCCTTTATCATATGTGCACACTGAAATAATTTTTTTTTACCTCAACGCTTCAGAGTACCGCTTTGCCTTTGCCGTCTCGGACGCCGCCAGGGTAACCAACCAGAACACGGCGTACGACTTCAACTCCATCATGCACTACGGCCCTTACGCCTTCGCCATCGACCACACCAAGCCCGTGATCACCCCCAAGGCGGGGAAAGCGCCACCCAACGCCAGGCTGGGGCAGAGGATCAACCTGTCCCCTACCGATGTGCTGGAGATACAGCGACTCTACGGGTGTCATGAAGGTACGCTCTGGTGGGACAACTGTTCGTTTTTTTTAAATTTATTATTTAGTTGCTTTAATACACATTAATACAGACGCTCCTTCTATTGTGGAAGATTCTTGCATCCTACGCTTTCATAAGAACGCACAGACATATTTGGTCCGTTAGCAAGTGACACAACGTTCACAGGGGGAAGTTACTGTAAAAGAGAATTGGCGAGGTTGCGAACTTGTTGAATTTTAAAAATAAGCCAGTGGTTTTAATATGACAGGAAGTCAACCCTGAGCCGTCTATACAATGCAATTCATAATTTTACTCCGTTTGTTCCCATATGTTAAAGTATTTAGATATAGAGTTGTTGAGAATAATCGAAGTGTCCATGGCGTCTACCCAAATCTTAACTTGTAAATAAAAAAATATTTTAAAAATATAGAAAAGATATAAACAGAATTAAAATATCTGCTGCAAGATTTAACATAAAGAATTATATTTAAAGAAGAAATGTAATAGGTGTTTGCTTGTTTTATTCATCTGTCTTATTTTATTTTCTTCTCTTTTTAATAGATACGACACACATCACGCAACCAAGTAAGTCACATGACTTGATTTTTTAACATTAAAATTCAAATATTTTCCAGTGGCTTATGACAGAAAATGAACGAAAAGTGATTTAATAAGAATTTTTTCTTTTAAAAAATATTATTTAACTCCCAAAAGACAAATTAAAAACTGAACTCCGCCTTTGTGCCTTTCGGTTTTTCTTTTTTCCAGCCGCACAAGCCAGATGTCATTTTGAAAACTCCATGTGTAGTTTGGTGGCGGAAGCTTCCCCAACATACAAGTTCTCGTATGGGAAGGCCCCTACCGCAGCTGGACCATACGCTGGACACACCAACGGCGCAGGTTTGAGTCGTACATTAAATATTAACTTCAAATAAATACAGGCGTGGAGATATGCACATCAGAAAATCTGTTCCTTTTTATTGTCCCAACAGTCACCTTGTCCTGATCGGCATCAGCCCTTTATATACATACGAGAATTAAATTAAAACTAAATATTTGATGGATTTAAAAATTTTGTCTTTCGAAATCCATTTAGAACCGGAAAGTAGCCATTTAACACGTTGATTATTCCATAGAAAACATAAAATTACAAAGCACCAATTCTGAAATGAAAGGAATAGCCAACTCATCAATAACCGACATATAACCCAGAGTTAGAGAATTGCTATGGTTGCTTTTACTTTTTTAAATTTTGGCTTCGTCAGAGTCCACCAAATAGATTATACGTACAGAATATTACCGTCACAAACATCTATCTATCTACGCAAATTCATGTAATTCATTTAAGTAAAGACACATTTGTCCACTTTCCCATTGCCAGATTCCTTTCTCGTCATCCACGCGGTTCCTGGAAAAACGGGTATCATCAGTTTCCACACGGCCTCCTTCCACAACGGACCGGTGTGCATAGCATTTTCCCTGGTACAGAAAGGTGCGTCCTACTTGCAGCTCCTCCACACGGGCCCAACGACAGCACCGGCGGTCTTTAAGAACTACCACAACAGCAATTTTACGGCGTGGTCTGAAAGCAAGACTTACCTCGACATACCCGCTGGTGTGGGATTCTCGGTGAGTCCAGCAAAAAACGAAACAAATAATTCAAAACTGTTAAAAACACGGTATTAATCTACACATTTTAGATATATTAATAATCATTATTTTAGTCAGTCATATTTTTGAAGTGTAATTACGATTCAAGTAAAAATCGTCATTTATGTAATGTAAAGATATTTTCTTATTTCAAATAGATCACATTCCAGGCCCACATGTCTACCGGTGACATAGCAATAGACGACCTCTATATTTACAACGGCCATTGCTTGTAATTTATCTCTTAGAATAATTATTTTTGAATGCATATAAAAATAAAACTATGAAACTGACGATTCTGATTTTGTTGTTTTTTTTTGTTTGTTTGTTTGTTGTGTTTTTTTTTGTTTTTTTTTGTTTTGTAGTTGTTTCATCAATTGAAGTCGAATTCTAAAATTTTCATTAGCGCAAATTTTCATCGGTGATTTTTGTTTTAAAGACATGATGAAGGGGAAATTGTCACGGTTTTATGACCTTAAAAGGGTGAGACTGAATTCAGGCAAGGTGGAAAGAAATCACTCAAAAAGTGCAAAAATCAAAATAATTTTAAAAAAAGAAAATAAAGAAAGAAAGAAAATAATTTTTTAAAAAATCGAGCGTTTCGGTAAAAAGCTTTCTTTAGCTAATAAAAAAAAGACACAGTGGATTTTCAATAATAAACAAAAAAAATTGCAATTTATATTCCTGACAACAATCTGTCATGTTTGACTAAACATGTCATTGTTTATTATTTCTATTTCTTAAGCGCCGTACTTCGTCTCTTAATTTCTGTTAACAGTTTAGTCCACTCGGGGGAACAACTTCCAAGACGTTTATGTTTTGCTGATTTTTAGTCTTGCACTCTATAATCCCATACCGTGAACGTTTTCTGGCGTCGATCATTTGTGGATAGCACGAACTGAAACGTGACTTTAGAAAGTCAACAAAAACAAAACTTTTGGGAGCTTATTGGAAATTGAGGATCTCAATGGTGAAACAAGTTACGTTTGTGAGCATAAATTGTAGTGTACTTCAAATACACAATACAAATGACACTCCATTTATTAAATTTAGTATCGAACATAAAATTATATCACTAATTAAGATATTTCAGTCCAAGGAACGTAGAAATGGATCGAAATATGAGTGAGACTTTCTTAAAAAAAAAGTGATGCGGCGTAAACCTTGGCCAGAAGTACACACCAGCCTCACTCAAAGACCTGGCTCCTTCACTGAGCCGTCAAACCAACCGTTGCACACATTACTGATGCTGGTTTATTGGAAGGGGTCTTTTTTATTTAAAAAATGAAAAAAGGAATCTTTATTTGAAACTACTCTACCATTACCTTTATAAGGTAGGGAGGGTAATCAACGAAAGGCACGAGAACCGGTGGAGGAAAGCAGACCACGACTATTGGAAATACGGTATACAGAGAAGCATTCGAAGGTTATATAAGCGTATCTCGGACTATTTAAAACAAAATCCTGATAAGTCTTTCGTTGTGCTGTACACAGTGTCGTCACTAGGTTTGATGTCACCCGTTGCGGTAGGTCATGGTGCCACCCCCTCACGACTTACCCCATAGACCTTCTCCGAGTCTGCCAGTGCCAAATAACGGGACCATATAGAATTTTAGATTTTGGTGTCACCCCTTGTGATTGTGTCACCCGGTGCGGTCCAAACCACCCGCACCCCCCTAGTAACGCCTCTGGTTGTACATTTTAAAAAAAGTTCAATTTATTTCTACTCGTCAGTGCGAAAAAAAGGAGCTTTATTATTTTTTTAAAGTTGCATACATTTTATTATTGCTATTTCAAATTTCATACAGTTCTTTTCAGATAAAAATATATGCATTAAAAGGAGAGTAAAATTTTCACACATGCACTTTTGTCACAGCAACACAGCTTAGGTTAATTTAGTGGAAAACTTTGAGTACCAAGTTCGCATTGCGTTCATGTATCCTCAATTGTAACGCAACGTAACATCTGCTCTATCACAAAGTACGCAGAGAAAAAATAAAAAAAATAATACAAATAATCTTATTTAATTTCATAGCCATTCATTGATCACACAGATAGAGAGAGAGAGAGAGCTCTTTATGACATCCTAACAGAGGACGGGGCCAGTCTTATCAACTATATACATCTTGCCCAAACGCACAGTGCACAGTGTTTGTTGAAAAATGCCCCACAACCCCTTGGTTTGTTCATTTTCCTAAGTTGTGGAACCAGAGTATGTTAGGTTAAGGGAGGGGGGGGTAGGGTGGTGACTGTTGATTGATAGGGAACTAAATGATTTTTAAAAAAATATATTTTTCGTTGACAGTACATGCATTGTTGTTTGGAATGGGAAAGGTTTTGGGATTTCGGTATTTAGACTCTCTCTTTTAGCGGCTGAAGGGTACTCCGTTAAATTCTTCATTTTAGTTACATTTTAATTAAATAATTTCAACATGTGAATTGTTAAAGAGAAAGTCCTCATGCCAACGATCGACAGATGGAAATTCACAAACTAAAATGAACAAAATATTTTATTTTTTTAAAAATCAAATTCAAAGTATTTTTACAACAAAAAAAATTAATTTAGACATAGATAAAATAGTTGGGGGCCGTCCATAAAGTACGTCACGCTCCAGAGGGGGAGGGGGTGTAAGAAAGTGTGACACTTTGTGACAGGGAGGAGGGGGAGTCCGGCCACGTGTGACGTCACGCTGTTTTATATTAAATTTTAATAATTTTTGTTCGAAAGTGTGACGTACTTTAGGGGGGGGGGTCCGAGATTTGTGACAGTTTGTGACAGGGGGAGGGGGGAGTTAAAAATGGTCAAAAATAGCGTGACGTACTTTATGGACGGCCCCTTGATGGTAAAATCACTTTAAAAATCTTTCAATTCCTCAAAAGTAACTAGGTTAAAAAAAAGTCTGATATAAAAAAGATAATTGGGAGAAAAATATTTTATCTCTAGATTTAATTGGAGCATGTGGTCAACAGTATGCTTTTCTTTATTCAAAAAGTGACTATTAAAACTCTACTTCGAAAGAAATTATTAAGAATTTTAAAACATTTTCTATTTGAAAATTTGACACAACTACAAGCGTAAACCCACGATGCTAAATTTTGTTTAAAAAATATAACATAAGTGATTCACACACGAAAGACGTTGATCCAATGGCGTAGCTAGGGGAGGGGTCCTAATTCGAAAGGGGTGTCCGCATTTTTGTACATTAAATATTACGCCAACGCCATGTATGCAGGCCCCCCTTAAAGAGGCCAATCCCCCGCCCCACATAAATCTCTACAAATCCCACTGCGTTGATCATTAAATATTTAATAATCAGCCCCAAATTTAGTTATGATTTCATAAGATGTGAGGCAGGAGGCGGAGAGAGAAACGATCGATAATTTATTTCAGCCCATTTCATGTATATTGAACTACGTTATAATGTGTTACAGTAACAAATGTTGAAATAATTAATTCAACCTGATCTTTTACATGGAGTTATGTGATATTATTTTTTCCAGGAACATTCGTGAGTTAACTTGAGTCACTCGCATCCTGCTCACTGGTTTTGTTCTGATTTACGTTTACTTTTAAAATTCTGAGTATATGGGACACCTCCTACTCAACTCCATGTCATTAAATAAATCTCTTTTTTTCTTTTTTTTTCGCACGATCCAACAGAAATCCCAGACTTAATGAAAGTCGGTCTGCAAATGATAAGCGATTGATAAGACCACGACTGCATCAAAATACATCAGAACAGCACTTTGTATTCGTGTCAGGCAAGCTTGAAGGTAGTGGTCACGCACACTGAAGGGAGAGAATGGTACCTTTGTTTGCCCTTCTGATGGGGCTCACCAGCGTCCTAGCCGCACCGTTGGATGTTGTTGAAGTAGGTATTCTATTGGTGTGGTACACGGTATGGATATTTATGTGTTAAACAAGTGTTCCCAAACATCTGTCGAATTTTCTTTAACTATAATTAGTATGCAAATACATTTTAATTGATTTCACAAGATTTTAATATATGTATACCAATTTCGTTAAGGTTTGTTTTAACAAAACTAAAACATTCCATAGACAGTGTTTGCTTCTAAGGAATAGCGGCGGCTAACAGAAAACAACGTCAGTAGTATTAAATCTAGTTCAAAGTATTTTAAAAATTCAAGAAAAGAAAAAAACCGATTTATATAAAACCACAATCGCACCAATAGTTAGAGACTTCAGTGAAGCAGCAAAAACATTAGAGATAAAGGTTCTCTAGAGAATGATGGGGCAACAAATGGTGAATATAGAGGGGGAACACAAACCAATCAGAAAATATGTGAAAGACACAAGTAAAAATGTTTTTAAAAAGTTAGTTCAAGGTGTAGGCTGCTCTAGGAGAAAACCTTGAAAAGAATATTCTCGAAAATCATCATAAACTGAAAGCACCAAAAAGCCCCTTAGGAAATTGGCTCAAATGCTGACCCAGGCTTATATGGATTGAGGGTGTGGAGAAAGAACAAACAGAGGAACCCAATATTGAATAGAAAATCATCAGCTTGGACCGAGTGGAGGAACGTGGTGAAGACTTACAAAGGCTCTAGCGTCCACAGGATGTGATGGATGGGAAAAAAGTAATAATATAATCACTTGAAACAATTGAACAGGAGAGATCTTCCTTGTCTATTTTAATGAAAGAATGCATTAATGGTATTCAAGTCTTAATATAAACAAGCTGACAGACTCAGCATCTCCTATAAAGAAAAAGAAAAAAAGGAAGGAAAAAAAACCACATAAAAAAAACAACCTCATCGGGATCATATCCCAATAATAATGACACTGTCAGACACCCGGAGGAAGCAGTAACACTACACAACATCATGTAGCGACAGCTGTTCACTTGATGCCTCTGGTTATAATCACCATAAAATATCATATATAACCATTAACAAAAAATTAAAAATTTTAAAAAAAAGGTTACTTCTCCTTTTTTCTGAAAGTAATCCCCTTGAATGAAGCAGTTTACGGGGAAATACAATCAGTTATAATTAAGAAATTGAATAATTAAATTAAGTTATTAAATATTGATTTACATTTTCTTTTTAAAATTTCATTTTAGGTGACAGTCATTGACTATGGTAGGTGACCAATTATTAAACAATAACAGCATCTTCCAATTTTTAAAATTTTAAAATTATGACATTAAAAAAAATAATTTGTGGATTTCAAAAGCCATTATTTTCAAAATAAGCCATGACGTTTTTTTATTTAAAAAAAACAACAACATTTGCTGCTTGAATTTAGCCAGCGCTATCTACCATGTAAAAACTGTTTAGGAACCTATTCTTGTGATCTTGAAAAGTCAATATTATTTTAATTGGGTTGAAAGAAGAGCTGAGATTTGGAGAAAAACAAAGATATTTCCAAGTAAAATTCAATAAAATAAAAAGACTTTTTTAAGCTGTTAAGTATTATCTCCATAAACATAATTATACATTCTTAACACCATCAGACAGACCGGAGGTGACTGATCCCAATAACGGGGCAACGGTGTTTACAGATCGGGGGACCGTCATTGTCGGAGACATGGAGTTTGACCTGGTAAGTTGAAGACTAATTTCTAATTGAGAAAGATTTTCGGAAGCAAAATTTACAGGAATTTTATGCCATCAAAAGCTAGTTTTACAAAGGTTATCCTTCTAAGTGTGGTTTTGTATTAAATATTTTAAAAAATTGAACATTGAGTTGCCAATTTAATAAGGTACATGTTTTTTCCAGTTTGGGAATTATTTCAGCGATTTTCTATTTATTTTTTTCTAGCTAACTACCTTAAATAAATTGTTTGTGAAAAAGGACAAATGTGTGTTAAACATAGAATAGGATTGTCTAAGTTAAATTAAATGTCGTTTTATTAAGAAATACTTGGACTAATTGTACTAATCTCGTTAAACGCCATTTATTTCGCTCGCTCTCAGCACAGGAACGCAGTGCTAAATCCTAACAACCGCTGGCCGCATGGCCAAGTGCCGTATGTCATTGACAGCACTTACTGTAAGTAGACACGATATTAGCACCAGAAAAGTTACAGTGCTCCATGTTACTTAGTAGTATACTAATACCGAGTTATTTCTTTAAGAAAATAATAATTTAAATAAGGGATTATTCGAAGATTCAAGAGGGTCAATTTCTGTTATTTTTCTTTCAACCCACCACATGTCTTCTTCTTTCTGTCCTGTGCTCAGCTCATTCAAAGAAAACGAATATTTTATTAGGTGTTTATACTTTACCATTGTAATCCTAACCTCAAAATTTATTCATCAATGTTGTTTTTTTTCCTCTTGGACTTTGACTTGCCAAATAAAGTAATAATTATTTGTATTTGTGTGGCTGTGTATGTGTATGTATATATATATATATGTATGTATTTAATGACAACAGCGACCGCAATCCACGACACCATCATTGCGGCCATGAGAGAACTGGAGCACGATGTCAACGGACCTGGGACCTGCATCCAGTTTGTGCCCCGTACCACACAGCCAAACTACATCCAGGTCACTGCGGGTACAGGGTGAGTCTTCCTTCATGGTCGGACCGCTACAAGACTTTTGAAAGGTCGTCCTTAAATATAATATCGATTTTAGGGGCATCACTTACATCCAACAATTCGGCAATAATTTTTTTTAAAAAAAAAGCTAAAGGATTTGGTGTTAAAGAAGAATAACTTCTAGAGAATTGTGCCGCAAACAATGGGTTAAATTGGATGTTCGGTCATTTCAACGATCGCAATCTATATTCTTCATTACACTTTCGGAATTCTTGCAAAAGTTCATTTTCAGCATTGAGCGCAAAATAGATCTATATAGACAACTAAAATTAATCGTACTTTGTTCCGTTGTATTTGTTTGTGTGATTAAAACTTCACATATTTTCTGAATATTACATCGGCAAATCTTAGCAATTATATTATTAAATTGGCGAGTTTCGCTTTTTTTGTTGTTGTTGAAAAAGTAAGTATAAAGTAGATTAACTAGGATAACAGATACGGCAGAAAGTTAAAGTCAAATGTTGTCGCACCCCACCCCCACCCCTCACTCAACCAGGTGCCACTCCATTGTTGGCTACAACAACCACGGCAGACAGGAAGTGTCCATCGGCAGCGGCTGCGAGTACAAGGGTATCATCATGCACGAGCTCATCCACACCCTCGGATTCTGGCACGAGCACAACCGTCTGGACAGGGACAGCTACATCAACATTGACCTGCACAACGTTCAAGCAAGTAAGGGCAACTAACGTTCGGGCGGGGTTTGATAGAGTTGGGTTACAATAGTCATTAAAAAAAAACGTTACTTACATAGAACACCACATGTTGAAACGGGACTGCTTCTAAAGTGAACCGAAAATGCTTGTTATATTTTAAGAGTTTAAATTCAGCTCGATATTTCATGGCTGTTCGAAGATTAGAAAAGAGAAACTTCACTCTAAGCAATCCACAAAATAAGCATAATTCTAGTTCTAAACATTCAAAGATCTTCATCGAGCAAAAAGACAGAATTGGAGAACACAAATGTCCGGCCTATGAGCATTATAGACTCCTAGGCCCCCAGTCAATCAGGCAAAATTTCCAGGGACTTTCGAGAAATCTCTTATTTAACTTAGAAAGATACATCCGTGTGATCTGTAGAAAGACTTATACGTTTTATTTTTAATGCTTCAAGTGTCGATGCTGACGTGGCAAGGTTACTAACATTGCAGGACATTGTTTTTTATTGACTGTATTCATGTCCATACATTTGGTTAACGTTTATATCCATATACGTCAAATCATGAAAAGACACGTACTAGAATTTGACATTTCGTTGGCTTCCTCAGTAATAAAACATATGTTCAATTTTATTACATGTAATTTAATGTTTAAATTTTAGCTTTTTTTAAAGTATACGTCATTTGGGAAAGCTAAACGGCTCTCGCCAAGTAAGAATTTATCTCCCTTCATACGAGACTGTTTTGACCACCCCCCCCCCTTTTTACCCTCCAGGCTCCCAGCATGACTTCACCATCACCACCGCAGCCAAGTCGACCACTCTGAACACCGGCTACGACTTCAACTCCATCATGCACTACAGCCCGTACACCTTCGCCATCGACAAGCTCAAGCCCGTGATCACCCCCAAGCCGGGGAAGGCGCCGGTCAACGCCAGGCTCGGACAGCGCATCAACCTGACCCCCACTGACGTGCTCAAGATCCAGAGACTGTACGGGTGTCGTGAAGGTACGCTCCGGGACCGGGTGGGGGTGGAGGAGGGAAAACAGTTATGGGTCTATTTTTTAAAAAAAAGGCGTTAAGGTTTCTTACGGTTATCTTATCTCACTTTATTCGAAGATTATTTTGATCTTGGGATGCCTGAAGCCATTCCCAGATATTTTCCTTAATTGCTTCTTGCTTAACCTTGCGCTTGTTTTGCGACATCTTATCACTACTTTGCATACTTACATTTATTATTATTTTTATTATTTATTTTAATGATTAAAAAAAAATCTTTCAAGTCAATAGATCTCAACTAATACCCCACAGAACCTTTTTGAGTATTGTAAACAAAATGAAAGCAGGGCTGCATTGTTGTACGAAAAATTAATTATTTTATTTTTAAAACTAAGAACAACCTATTTAGTTAGATGAGTCAGTGATAAAATCAGAAGTTCACTAACTTGTACCATTGTTGTTTTTTGTTTTGTTTTGTTTTTTGTTGTTTTTTTCAATTAATTTTTCTGTTTCCAGATACCACACATATTACTCAACCAAGTAAGTCACGTCGACTTAAAATTTGTATTTAAAACTTAAGTCATTGTCTAAATATACAATTATGTAGATTAATAATTTCTTTAGTGATAATTAAAATGATATAATTTAAGAAAGCATTCTCATATATTTAAAAAAAATAAAAAATAAATGGCACATTGCGAACTTGCTCTATTTCTTTCAGTCACACAAGCCAAGTGCCCGTTTGAGAACTCCATGTGTAGTTTGGTGCTAGAAGCTTCACCCACTTACAGAGCTGTGTTTGGAAAGGCCGCCACCACATCGGGCCCCTACGCTGGGAACACGAACGGCGCAGGTTTGAGTCTGAAATCATAACGACAGAGGCCATAACGACAGAGGCCATAAGGACAGAGGCCATAACGACAGAGGCCATAACGACAGATGCCATAACGACAGAGGCAATAACGACAGAGGCCATAACGACAGAGGCCATAAGGACAGAGACCATAACGACAGAGGCCATAACGACAGATGCCATAACGACAGAGGCCATAACGACAGAGGCCATAACGACAGAGGCCATAACGACAGAGGCCATAACGACAGAGGCCATAACGACAGAGGCCATAACGACAGAGGCCATAACGACAGAGGCCATAACGACAGAGGCCATAGCGACAGAGGCCATAACGACAGAGGCCATAACGACAGAGGCCATAACGACAGAGGCCATAACGACAGAGGCCATAACGACAGAGGCCATAACGACAGAGGCCACAACGACAGTTTGTTTAAGGATCACACGAGATCTTATCAGTTTTGTGGGCCCTATTAAGTTATATTTTTGCCAATTTGGCCATGGGTGAAATAAAATAAAAACGTTTGAAACCACCAGGAAGGTCCCGCCTCGAAAAGATTAATACGAAGTTACGTAGTGGAGAGTCAAACACACACACACAATCCTTTCAACGAAAAAGTCGACAGTTGGCCAAATATGACGATTTTCTCTTTAAAAAATGCCACTTCCGCTGGACATATTAGTTGCCAAACCAGTGAGCTGATATACGAACTTTAAAAAAAAGACAATAGACGAAATCCCTACGCCAATGTCTGACAATATAAATAAATAAACAAATAGAATTCCTCCAATTACGTATTTCTAGATTCCTTCCTGATATTATTTTTCATTCTGTTTATCCAAGCTGTCATTAAAAAAAGACAACACACGAAATTCCTACGCCAGAGTCTGAAAAATATAAATAAATAAACAAATAGAATTCCTCTGATTACTTATTTCTAGATTCCTTCCTGGTCATCCACGAGGTACCTGGACACACAGGGGTCGTTCGTTTCCACACGGCCTCCTTCCGCAATGGCCCGGTGTGCATCGAGTTCTACCTGTTCCAGAAGGGCCCATCGTCCTACATAGATCTCGTCTACAAGGGCCCCAACATTGCGACGACCGTCTTCAAGAGCTACCACAACAGCAACCACGCGACGTGGTACCACAGCAAGACCTACCTCAACGTCAGTCCGGGGGTGGAATTTTCAGTGAGATATTATTTTTTTAAAGCAATGTTTTTTTTTCCTTCTGCCTCTTCGGTCAAGGTTTCTGAATGATGTAGCGTCATCAACATCTATGTATTATAAATACATATTTTTGTACTATAAATTTAGCAGATTGTGACTTAATGACAAGGACAATTAGTAGCAACAAAGACATTAATTTTTTTAAAAATATTTTTAAAAAAGTAAAATGGCTAATTTTCCTTTTGATCATACATATAATTTATTTAAAACATAAACTTCAGACCAAATCAGGGCTATTTTTTTTAAAGCTCTAAGAGCCGCCACGTTACTTTTATGCAATGTCATCGTGGATCAGACGTTGTTGAGGGTGTGGAACGAGGCGGGGTTTAGAGACGATGACATGTCGTAAATGTCACGTTGGCACACAACAAAGCTGTCTACAAAACCAGACGGGTATCCAGCTGCCAGAAACATTACCTTGTAATTCGGTTTCATGAAGCAACGCTCAATAGTTCTCATTTATTCTATAGCCAAAGAAATTCAATGTTACAGCCTCTTGACATTGATTACAAAAATATTTTTAAAAACAAATATCATCATAAATCCAAGAGACACATTTTTTAAAATTAATTTTGTAAAATTTCTATTACATTCTCATTTAGATCACATTCCAAGCTCACATGGCTGCCGGGGACATCGCGATTGATGACCTCTACATCTACAACGGTCATTGCTTGTAATAACTGCTCTGGAATAATAACGCAAACAAATATTTAATAAAACTAATGATGAAAGTTTCGATGGCTTTGAAGTCTGCTTTTATTTTTTATTAAATCCTTTATATTAACTCGTGGTGTCTGGTTGCTTGATTGCTTGTCGGTCGCCAAAACTTTGGATCGATTTTTAACCCACTTGCTCGTAAGCTAGCGAGCTGAAATTTAGCAGGCAGTTTTGTGGCGATGATAAAAACTATGTATCAAAACTTCAGTTCGATCGCATGTACTGTAATTAAATTATTGAATTTTTAGATTATTTTATTTATTCCTATGTATCATGTTATTTTTTGAGATAGAGTGTAAGGGTGCGCATTATATTGAACAACCTTTCTGTCACGCAATAAGGTGCTTATTTTATTGACAACACTTTTTATAAACATATTCCTCATCGGTGCGCATTATATTACACATGTTTTACGACACAACTACAATTTTGTATTTTTGGATGGTCTTGCACTGCGTATTATAATGAACATTCTTTTAGTTACGTCTCCTACATAAAGGATTTATAGTGAAAAACTTGGTTTTTTACGGGTTTTTAAAAATTAAATCCTTTTGTATTAACTCGTAGTGTCTGGTTGCTTGCTTGTGCCCTTGCTTGTCGCCAAAACTTTGGATCAGTTTTTAACCCCCTTCCTCGTAAGCTAGCGAGCTGAAATTTTGAAGGCAGTTTTGTACTGATGATAAAAACAATGTATCAAAATTTCAGATCGATCGAATGTACCGTAATTAAATTATTGATTTTTTAGATTATTTTATTTATTCCTATGTATCATGTTATTTTTTTAGATAGAGTGTCGCGGTGCGTATTATATTTAACAACCTTTCTGTCGCGCAATAAGGTGCGTATTTTATTGACAGCACGACTTTTTATAAACATATTCCTGATCGGTGCGCATTATATTAAACATGTTTTACGACACAACTGCAATTTTGTATTTTTGGATGGTCTTGCGCTGCGTATTAAAATGAACATTCTTTTAGTTATGTCTCGTACATAAAGGATTTATAGTCAAAAACTTGGTTTTTTACGTTTAAAAAAAAATAAATTTAAATCTGAAAATTATACGATTTAAGAATATTATGAATTTACGACAAAACAAAAGCCAACAGAAGAACACAAAATTATGAATAAAATATAATTAAATTAAAAAATAGTTAAGAAACAAAGTTTTAACGACATAAATAGATTTGAAAGAATTAAAACGAAAATATCACAAACTCATAAGTGAGATAATCCCTTCTTTGTTGAAACATACTCAAATTCAAACTTCTGTAGCACCATAGCGTGTCAAATTTGTGAATATCACTTTGTTCTTTCACAAATGATTTTGTTTGAAAACGTTAACTGGGAGGTCAGTCCCTGACGTCCCGTTAAGAATGTAAATAGAACACCACGAACCCCTGTTTCCAGGACGTTAGATAAAGCTCAAGGGCAGCGTAACGGGAGAGAGCGTTGCCAGATCGTTAAAAAAAAACGTCTAGAAATCCTAATTCACTTCTGCATTATATCACTTCACATCTATGTGGCCGTCGTTAGAGTCCCCTGATGGATCCCAAACGTAGCAATTCTATGTAATAAATATTTCATTCATGTATAAACGGAAGGGTCATCATCAGCGGATTAACTATCTTACGATACAAGCGCGTGATGGACACAAGAAAGTGGGTATTACAAATCTTTTTTTGAAAAGTTAGTTTAATTTTTTTTCTCTTCAAGTTAATTCGTGAAATTGGATGGTAATTGAAAACTTGATTTTCATTCAGTGTTTTAATTTTCAAAGAAAGATTCAATAGAATAAGCAAAAATTCCAATTTTAAAAAAGAATTAACTAAAAAACCATTTTTACACTATAAAAATACGCCACAGATCAATGACTATCACGATGTATTCTAAATATAAATTAAATAAACACATTTTTATATATAAGGTTTAATCAAACCTCATCACTCTTCGATTGGCCTTTGAATGGTGCTTGCTTTGCGTGCCTGGTATTTAATATTTTACAGTACATAAGACCAACATATCTTTCTAAAGAACCCAAATTTATTATACACACGATTACGGAGACTGCAAGAGATGTTAGTTAATTGCCGCGGCTATGTTAAAAAATAATTATTGTTAATTAAAGTACGCAAACATGAAACCCACAGAAAACAAAATCATTTGGAAAAAAAATTCCTGGGGAAAATATACGTTTCCCAGTTTTAAGAAAATGTGTACACCACTTGCTTCAAATCTTAACATCTGCTCTAAAGCCACGCACGCTTTTTCTTCTACATTTGTTTGCGTGCCATGAAACATAGTGTACATTCATTACTTCCGGGTCACTGATGACCAACATAACTTTTAGCAGCCCCCTAGCAAGTGTACGAATAGATTAAATTATCTAATTATTTTATAATTTTTTTTAAAAAATGATTTTTGGCGTGTTAGAAATATTTTTATAATTACTTTTTTTTAAAATGGAAACATCAGAACCCCCTAAGACCACGAGGTTATTGGACCAAAAAAAATTTATACAATCGAGTTTTCATGTGCAATGATTTCTTCTGTTTCAAGGAGAGCTTCATACTTATGTAATAAAATATGCAATTTAAGTTAACAATTTTTAAAAATACAGTTCAGGGGCGTGAAACTATGGCACATTTCTTCTGTGTACGAATTGGGATTGAACTGTGGCGCAAATAAAGATAGAGTGCGTTACTAAAATACATCTTTTGTCAAGTATTTTATGCGACTGAAAAGTTCATCAAATACTCCCGCCATAGTAGCAGTAGTGTGGGGGAATCTTCAGAGTCATATAACCAGCAAATCAACAATTTTTAATTTACGATTTGGCTTCCTCTAATGATGACCCAACCCCAACTTTCGAACTGTGTAAATGTGTGTTGAGAAAAGACGTATGGGTTGTTATGCATTTTTGCAATATAGATTTGAAATGGAATATATTCATTTGTTTTATTTCCATCTTCAGTGATAAGGGATTAGATAAGAACTCGACCGTTGTTTAAAAAAGAACAACATATAGGACAAAGATCCTGCTATTAGTGCCTGGCACCTGGAAGGCGGTGGTCGCACTAAATGGAGAAAATGTTACCTTTTCTTGTCCTCTTGGTGGGTTTCACCTGTGGCCTTGCCGCTCCCGTGGATTTTCGATGAAGTAGGTACTGGTGTGGTTGTGGGTGAAGTATGTAATGGTGTGGTTGTGGGTGAAGTAGGTACTGGTGAGGTTGTGGGTGAAGTAGGTAATGGTGTGGTTGTGGGTGAAGTAGGTACTGGTGTGGTTGTGGGTGAAGCAGCTACTGGTGTGGTTGTGGGTGAAGTAGGTACTGGTGCGGTAGTAAAAACACGTTTACATATTATATAGGTGTAAGAATGTGCGAAGTGATGTTCGAGACCCCTCCCAAGCAGTAAGTCACACCTGAATAGCAGGCCCAACGAGAGTTATCTTTGTATCATCATATCCTGTGGGGTGCCTGAAGGCAAGTGAATCCCATGGAAACAAAATAACAGACACACTTTTCAAATATTGCATAGCTTTTAAAATTTAAAAAAAAATTAGTATCTAGAATTTATTTTAAAAAGTTTTTCGACAAAAAAGTGATTGTGTATTTTCTTTTACAACTTCTCCTCGCCCAGACGCTTTAGGTGCTAAGAGAATGTAAATTTTAAGAAATTAATTTGAAGATGTTTGCATGATGTTGCTGAGTTTGGATTGTAATAAACTGCCATCTTAACTTTGGAAGATTATGCCGTCAACAAAAGTTTTTTCTTCGTAAGGTTTTCGAGTTGTTTCTTTTTGTTTTCATATCTATGTACATATATATATATATACTATATAGTATATATATACCTAGTCTAAAAATGACGGAAGTTTTCAACATAAATACATTTCCGCTGAAATCTATTTATTTTGATAAAATACCCATCAGAATAAAAAGTAATGTAATACAGAACTTTTTTATTTATTTTTTTATTTTATTCATTTATTTTCATACTGCACAATTTTATGTGGAGCGTTCGAAAAGAGTTATTTTTGGTGAAGTAATTTGGTGCGCTACTTTCTAAAATTAGTAGCGTCACGGACAGACAGATGTGACATACATTGCAAATTATGTATGTTGATATTTATATATATAGAGGCATTACCATCCAAACCAAGCTGAAAGTGTACAGGGTGGTGGTGCTCCCCACACTGCTATATTATGCGTGTGAAACATGGACTGTGTATCAGCGCCATGCTAGGAAGCTTAACCACTTTCATTCAACAAGCCTCAGGAAGATCATCGGCATAAAGTGGCAGGATAAAATACCAGACACAGTGGTACTGACTGTAACTATAACTATATTTTATATGTAACTCTTTAGTATGCGTTCTCACAATACAGAATCTTGTGCACAATAATCCACTGAAGAACTTGTTTCAACAAAACAACTTTAATATGTATATTTTGTACACAGAAATATCATTTGAGGTTATACAACGTGGAAATCTTGAGGCACACACACATTCCGTCCTTACACTACGGAACTCCACTGACAACTGATCGCCCAACCCTTTCAACCAATAGGAAGGCTCCTTTCTTCCCGCGTCCACCATTCACGTGACCTCTTCGTCACAAATCATGCCAATCACACGTGACACTGACCAAGACAGGTCTCCCCAGCATATTCACACTCCTGATGCAGTCCCAGCTTCGTTGGGCAGGGCACGTGGTCAGAATGCCAGACGTGAGACTGCCAAAGAGACTCTTCTATGGTGAGCTCCAGGATGGCCAGCTATTAAACTATTTAAACTATTGACTGGCGGGAATGTGCAAGATGTTTATAAAGTTAATTGCATCCATTGTGAGAAATCGTTTGCCTACCATGGTTCGCCTACTTATCCAACAAAATGAAAAGCTTATGGCAGTAATGCAATTAATCAGAGACAGAAAATGACGACAGCTCTTTTGATGAATTATTGAGTTACAAAATGGAGATGAAAGTTCCTAAATCCATTAACCCTCTACAATGGTGGAAACTAAATGAACAACGATATCTGATAATGTGATTCCTTGCTAAGACCGTTTTGTGCATACCAGATACCTCAGTTCCATGTGAACGATTTTTCAGCTCGGCTGGTTATGTTTTCAATTAGACCCGCTCATTAATTGAACCAAATAATGTCAACACACTTGTCTTTTTGCGTAGTTGGTTAAATATGACATATGAAGGAGACATTCCAGTGTTATCTAGATTTTCAACAAGATCGTTTAAAAAGTGTTACTTATGACATCATACATTGTAATTTTTGGCTTTGATCGAAATTATCGATTAATTGATCGTTAATCTTTGAAAAGTTAACGATTAATTTTAAATTAATCGTTAACAGCCCTAATATATATATATATATATATATATATATATATATATATATATATATATATATATATATATATTAGGGCTGTTATCGATTAATTTAAATTTAAACGTTAACTTTTGAAAATTAACGATTAATTAATCGTTAATTTCGATTAAAGCCAAAAATAGAAATGTATGACGTCATTAAACTGAAATTTTCAAGGGAAGTAACAAAAACAGGTAATTGACTTTTTAAAATATTTTTTTGAGTTATTTCCTCTGTCTCACATACATTGAAAATTAAGAATATTTTAAAGTAAATTTTATGACAATGTGTTGATACTTGATCGGATGTTTGTGCTGAAGGTGGTACGTCAGCGATGTATTTGATCCTTTAAAAGAGAATTATTTATGGCAGTGAACACAGTAAACCTTTTCACCATCTTCGACTTTGCCATCCACAGTTAGCTTAAAAACAAAATCGTTGCTTACCTCTCTGGTTGTATGTTTAAATGTAACTGCGCTGATGCTGTCAGCCATTTCTTAGTTGACGTCTGCCGGCCCACATAAGTTAATAAAATAAATGATACTATTATGTGGGAGAAGTTTGTACGTAAAAAAAATATTATTATTAATTATTCCTAATTAATTATTTATTAATAAAAAATTTAAAAAATATCATTAAATATCTTCTTTAATTTTAATCGAATTTTTATCGATTAAAATTATTTTAATCGATAAAAAAAATTTAACGATTAATCGAGAAATTAATCGTTAATTTCCGCAGCCCTAATATATATATATATATATATATATATATATATATATATATATATATATATATATATATATGTTTGTGTGTGTGTGTGTGTGTGTGTGTGTATATATATTTATCAGACTATTCTAAAATACACTTGCTGAAAGTCACAAAAAACACAACACATAGCATCACCTTAAATAATACATGTGTGTCTTTTTTGTTCTCCAGGTCACTGTTGTTGAGTACGGTATGTACCAATGTAATCATTTCATTGTTTAGTTTCAATATAATTTAATTATGGAGCATGAAAACTATAATTTTTAGGGTACATGTTAAAATACAATGTCCTTCCTAGTCCAAGGGTCAGAAAATGAAATACTTCAGCATCATTAACAGTGACAAGTGATGATATGCCTACGAGTAAGGAATATATTTCAATTTAGCCAAAACATTTGGGCATAAACTTAAAAGGCATTTTGTTGGCGTTTGAACATAGTGAATATATATTTTTGTAACACTATGAAAGGGAAATGAGGTCTAGTTGAAGCAACAACTATAAAATGTAGAATGTTGATTGCCTGGGCACTTCAAATGTGTGACGTTCAAACCTAAGGTGTATCGAGATACGAGTTAAACATTGATTATCTTTACAATTACTTTACAAATGGGTAAATCTGTTAGAGTCTTGTTAAAATTTGTACGTAGAAAGCCTGTATTTTAGTTGTGTTTTAAAGTGGTTTCTTCACGTTCACAGCGCAGCAGGAAGTGAAGGACCCCAGCAATGGGTCTTTGGTGTTTACGGATCGCGGGACCGTCATAGTCGGGGACATGGAGCTTGACCTGGTCAGTAGGGCTAACAGTTTCCTTGTGTAGGTTTCCAAAATATATGGTGGTTTACCACATCAAACTTTTATAGTGGTCTAATATCAAACCTTTATAGTGGTCAAATATATCAATCATTTATAGTTGATTAGACCAGTTGGCTTACATAGTCATTTCTTGACTAACGGTATTGGGCATTTTAATAACCTGAAAGTCAGCCAGTTTGAGATCTGATTGTCGGTTGCCCAATTTCTTTGAGAAGAAACATCCCTAAAAGAAGATATTCCATAATCAAGCTAATGAAATTAAACAATTTTCCTTAAACAATAAACCATGGATTAAACTTTGATACTAGATCTTTTGGGGGAAGTAAAAATGAATGAGAATTTTTTTTTAATTGTTGGAAATATTATTTTAGAAATTTAAAAAAAAGGAGTATTATTGTTTTATTCATTTTTTTTCTTCTGACAGCACAGAAATGGCGTCTTGAATCCAAACAGTCGGTGGCCCCACGGTCAAGTTCCTTACGTCATAAGTGGCACTTACTGTAAGTCAATGAAAACGTTATCCCCATGGTGTGTTATTTTATCAGCGATGCATTTGATCCCCAATGAACGCTTCTCGTCAAACGGGTTGCTATAAGAAGAGTTGTTTGCTTGCTCGTCCATAACACTACGTGAAGGTTTTACCACCAGTAGAACCCAGAAAACAAAAAAAGTCAAGTTTAAAAAAATATGAATATACATTGTAAGAGATCGCTCTTTTCTTACATTAATTTTAAAGACATTATATGTTTTGAGGAGATACTGCAAGACCCCCACAACAGACATTTTGTACTGGGTTGTTATTGTCCTTTTATTTATAGTTGCTCATCAGAAATTAATCTAATCTAAAGTTATTTTTGTTCCGTCGTGAATTCACTAACATTTCTAAGGGCGTTTATGGCTTAGTGAATCCTAGAGTCAAACGAGAATTCAGTCGACCGCCATTTTTTTTAACGGATAAATCTTGGCGAATTTAAGTAAATGCCACCACTTCATACCAAAAAGTGCCACCCCGGGTAAAGTCCTTCCTGTGTCATGGGTTTGACTGACCGACGAATCTGTTTTGCTTGTGGTGTTGGGGTAGAGACTACTGGACTACTTGGATTTCACCGCAGCTAAGTTTTTAAAAATTATTATTTCGTTTTATTCGTTTCATTTGTGTACTATTTGTCCGTTGAGGAAGGCTCTTTGCCGAAACGTTCGCTGTTGTGTTACGTCCTGTCAGGCCTACTAATACCCTGTTTTTTATATTATACATTTACCTGATAAATAGTTGACAGAGAAGTTTTGTTTAGGGCTGGCAATGTGCTTCTGTGTTTAAATAAACGAATACATGTAAATAGACGAAATCTACATTAAAGTGATGCAGTGAACACCTCATGAGATGCACACGTGGGCAAAAGTAGGTGGCGTGGTTTGGAGACACCGGTACGAGTGTGGAGTCAAGCAACTTTAGTAGATGGTATTTTCACTCTTCACCACCGTCTTAGTTAAAGATGTTGTTTCTAGAAGTTGAATACGTTCCTAATTAGAAGGACCGCTTTGTGCCCACAGCTGCTGGCAGCCACAACACCATCATCGAGGCCCTGAGAGAACTGGAGCATGACGTCAACGGCCCTGGGGGCACGTGTATCCAGTTTGTTCCACGGACAACACAGCCGACATATATTGACATCACCCCTGGGACCGGGTTCGCTTTATTATTTACTTTTTAATTTTTTAAAGTGATTCTATTTATTCATTTGTTTATGATAGGGGCCGTCCATAAATTACGTCACGCTATTTTTTACCATTTATACCCCCGCCTCCCCCCACTGGTCACAAACTGTCACAAATCTCGCCCTCCCCCTAAAGTACGTCACACTTTTGAACAAAAAATTTGTTTTTATTTAATAAATAATTAAAATTTAATATAAAGCACCATGACGTCACACATGGCCGGAACCCCCCTTTCCCCCCATGTCACAAACTGTCACACTTTCTTACACACCTCCTCCACAGCTCCCCCCTTCCCTCTGGAGCGTGACGTACTTTATGGACGGCCCCATAGACGAAATTTGTTGTTTGCAAAATATTTTTTAAAAAGAAAGAAAAAACACTGTGAACTCATTGAAACATAATGCAAATGAATTTCATCTCTACAACTAAAAAGAATACTGGACTATTCACATGAAAATAAACCGCTTTGTCCGTTTGAATTAGACAATGATCCTTCAAAAACAAGCGTGAGATTGATGAATGACATTGAATTGGTTTAAAATTAACGGCCCATTTAATCTTTATTCACAAGGCCAGACGTCTGTCGATCGGAGTGAGAGATGATATTATATCACATTTTTTAAACCGCTAAAATAAGTATATGGCACATTCATATTGCACAACGTGTCAAATCTTATATCAGTTTCTCTCTAAAAAAAAATGAACAACAAAAAATATATAAAAACATAAATATACATAATTTGCAATCTCTGTCACGTCTGTAGTGTCTGTCCGTGACGCTACTAATTTTAGAAAGCACGCACCAAATTACTGCACCAATGCATCAAAAGGTGTGCAAATTAAAGATGCGCTGTAAAAAAAATATTATATGACGTCATTGTTTTAGCTCATATTTTAATTTTGGAAAAGGGAACAATGTAAAAAGAGGATTTGATGATGGTTAATTAAAAAATCAAATAAAAAAGGGGGAGCCGTAGGCGCCCTACAACTCCTATTATAAAATACTTTGCGTGTATTTCAGAAAGTTTAATATTTCGTATTTATCAAACAAGGACAAGTTAGTTGGGCTTTTGAAAAAGGTGGGCGCCGTAGGCGACCTAAAGAAAGTGCATTTTTTCAAAATAAATAGATTTCAGCTGAAAATTTCCGTTATTTTTGACGGGTAATAAATACACTAGTAAAATAAAATAAATACAAATAATGCAATAAGAAGTAATCGGTTCGGAAATCTCTAACCCAATTATTTTGGTTACCTAACAAATCCTGACCGACCTAATTTTCATCCAAGATAAATCACAAACTTTTCTTTTAAGTTTAAGAGTTCCAGTAGAGGTTTCTAAACTTGTACAGTCATGGCCACCGTTTCTGTATTATTTTTTTCTCAAAGCACCTTTTTTTTTCAAATTGATCCTTTATATCGAACGATCCTTGCAAGCCCACTGTCGTGCAAATAAGAAGTAGTCAATAAATCTATTGAACAGCTTTGCGCCACACATATCGAAAAGGGCCATCCTTCTGAAACTGGCTCTTGCTGATTTAATTTTTAGCGAATCTGTAGCTTCTTTTTAATAGGGGCTTCCCCGATGTAACCAGCGCGTACGAATAATATGATGTTTCATATCCCCCACCACCCACCCTCCAAAATCAAAATCTGGCTTAAGTTTTACGCTGCACTTTTTTTAAAAATCGCTCTGTTATGTAAAAAAACTGGATGCAATTTTTGAAGTACAAAACGTGCAAAGATACTTTTATGACTTCATTTGAATTAATAACACCATTCAGTTGGTGCAACATCAAACAAAGATTTTTAACACTCAGAACATTATAAACTGGTATATATTTATTTGTCAATATTACAAAATATAGAACATCCCTTAGTAACAGTTTGAAACTGAATCGGAAAATGAAATTTATTTTTTAATTAATCCTTCGTGGGGCACAGTGTGGGAACCACCAGCATAGCCTTGACCCCAAAAACGAAGCTTGAGATTTATTAATTTGTGCTATCTTTATTATTTTTTTAAAAATATTGTTTTTAAAAAGTACAGCCTATTATGTCACATAATGCAACACACACAGAACTGATAAGGGGCGTTACGTCATCATCCCGCCAGGTGTCACTCTCCGGTGGGCTACGCCAACACTGGCAGACGAGAGGTCTCAATCGGCAACGGCTGTCAGTACAAGGGTATCATCATGCACGAGCTCATCCACACCCTCGGCTTCTGGCACGAGCACAACCGCGTCGACAGGGACAGCTACATCAACATTGATCTGCGGAACGTCCCCACAAGTAATGAGAACCACTGGACATCGCTTAGTCAATATCTTACACGGCGTTTTAGTCACGTTGTAGCATGGATAGATAGACAAAAGTTGTCCAATCTAATTGTGTACCGGGGCCTCTAGTGAACCCTGTGTAAACAAAACACTTTTTACTCCCATCACCTGAATAAACAAAACGACTAAGTGGCGGCCGTCGTTACACCTTAGTCGTGTTTTCATTCACTCATAGACATTAGGTCAGGCTAAGTGATTTTTTCATCGATTGTTTTTATCTTCAAATCTATGTCCGCTTGTTTGTGCGTTTGCCCGTTTCTCTGCTCTTTGGTCTGTCTGTTATTCCGTGTCAAATCTTGGCTGAAATTGAATGTTCACAAACTTGCCGGTGTTCGATTAACTTGAAGATTATAACGTTCGTTGTCAAATGGGTTTAATTTGAAAAACAACTTACCCTTTGATTGAATTCATTGGCACAAGAGGAGCTCACTCTAACTATTTTTTAAAAAAAAATAATAAAAATATTTTAAGGACTGAAGTTATCAATCACCTCTTTTCAATAGTCGGTGAAGTTATTTGTGCATTCAAGTCCCCAATTCATTTGTGTTTCGGACACGAATATTTTGAGTTACATTAATTAAGCAAAATTATTTTTGTAAATCAACAATGAGAAAAGGGATGGCCTACTTATACGAACGTATTCGTTTTAAATCCAAGAGGAAACACAATTTAAAAATAAAATAATTAATTTGTATGGTTCTTATTGTTTTGGCCGATCAATAATAATCATTTTAACTGCCAGTTTATTGATAATTCAAATAGTTTTCGTTAGTGTAGAAGAAGAAATGTAAATGCGACTTTCTGTAGACTCAGTTTTAAAAGCAAAATTTCTTTCACTTGCATAAAGAATTCCTTTACTTAGAAATTTTTTTTAAGAACTCTCAATTTTAATAAATTGATAGATATAATTTAAAACTTCAGTAAAAGCAAATCTTTAAATAATGAATAGTTAATTTAATATTTTTTTTTAAACAAACAACTCTTTATTGTATTTTGTCTTTTTAAATTGTTGGACTTTTTATTTAAGATATCATCAGTCATCTATTTTTTTAGAAAGAGATTGTTTTAGTTTCTACGAAATATCAGAGAATTTTTTCAGTAAATGTTAGATCTATTTATAATACTTATACAAGGTAAAATAAGAATGTCTTTGTTTTTAAAATCATCGATTTTATTTGAAAAGTGCAGTAAGAGAGCTAAAAATAGATTTGTGCGTACCGATATTTTAACATTCTTAAAATGATCAGAAAAAGTTAAATGGCATCGCTTAAAGTTGCAGGGAAAAAAAAGAACTTATTGTTTACCTTGACTAGAAATATTTTAAAACTTTAAAGTTAAAATATAATTAATTTGTGCCAACTGCTTTTGTGGTCTTTTTTTTACATCATTGGATTTGAAAATGTTCAAGCATGGGTATTAAAAAAAATTATTATATTTTAACTTTTTTCTCCTTTCTCAAAAAAACTCAATGATTCTAAAAAGGAATATTGTATTAATATTATTTTCGTAAATTTAAAACATCACTTCAGGTTGTTGTTTTTACCTATATTTAGGTGTCAGCTCATATTTCCTTCCGGGTTGTGGAAGTAGTGATTCGCGGTGATTTTCCAAACTTTTTCCCTTTAAAGAGACCCTTGAATTAAAGCTGAAGGGTAATTGTCCCAATGACCACTGGATTTATGTGACCGCAAGGGCAACATTCGTATGGGCAAGTAAAGGCCAGCAATGCACAATGACATCGCCCTTAGTTCAATAACTTCTACAATGTTACCTTCTCACGACTCACCGCGGTCATACATGTCTTATAGGGCTGCGGAAATTAACGATTAATTAATCGATTAAAATTTAAGGATTTAAGAATTTGATGGATTAAAATCCGATTAAAATTTAAGAAAATATTTATAATATTTTTTCTCCATTTTATTAATAATTTTAATTTTCGTTACTTACATACTTTCCCCTCCTATTATTATCATTTATTTAGACGTCCATAGGTAAGCAAAAAGGTTTTTCTTCCTTTTATTTCTTGCTTAGAAGAACGATTTGCTGTGTTACGTCTCAAAATTTGAGAGCCATGGAATTACCGCAAATTCACCAATTTCGCGAAATAATGAATCGCAACCTAACGGGATCTATATATGCGTTTTAAAAATATAATTACTCGAAATGTCGATTAAATTTGTTCCCGATTAATCGAACAATTCGTTTAACCAGTACCAGCCCTAATTCTTATCATTTCACCCCCCCCCAAACCTCCCCCAGGTTCCCAGGATGACTTCACCATCACGACCACGGCCACGGCGACCACACTGCATACCGCCTACGACTTCAACTCCATCATGCACTACAACCCCTACGAATTCGCCATCGACGTGCGCAAGCCGGTGATCACCCCCAAACCCGGGAAGGCACCGGTCAACGCCCAGCTGGGGCAGAGGATTAGTCTGTCCCCCACAGACGTGCTGAAGATCCAGCGACTGTACGGGTGTCGAGAAGGTAACGTCATATTTTGAACCTTGGGGGGGGGGCGTCCATAACTGACGTCACGCGATTTTGGTAGATTTGCCAACCCCTTTACCCACCCGCGTCACATGTTGTCACAGAGTTTTAGACCCACGTTCAATATGACGTCACAAAGCTTTGTGTTCCCCAACCCCCATAAAAGCCGTATTTTCTAATTAAAGATGAGCACGTTTCAAATCACTTTATTGTCATTAAGTATGTATTTAATGTAAGGCTGCACTCGTAACACGCGTGAAGACATGTAAAAAGTCATTAAATAAATTGTAAGCAATCAAATATTTAAGTGGAACTTTTAACTAAAGTTGCGCATTTTGATGTGATGTCACATTTGCTTAATACCCCCCACCCCAATTTTTTTATTAGATGCGTGACGTTATTTATGGAAGTCCCCATAGTTAAATTGTTTTCATACACACTTTAAACACTTTAATTTAAAAAAAATTAGACTAGATACGAACCGCGGCGTAGCATATGCCGCAGACTTGTTCACAGATAGTGCAAAGAACGGGGGGGGAGGAACGGACACAAACAGCAGTACGAAGAAATGAAAAGAACGCGAGTGAAGGTCGGGAGGCGACAGCCGACGCATTGTTGGTCTCGAGACATGCGCACTGCGGTTCTTGTTACCTGCCCCCCACCCTGCACCACCCTAGCTTGCCAACCATAAACTGTGATTTGTCGACCCTAGTGAGGGTCATTCGCCATACTTATTTGCACACGTCTTGTGCTTGTCCTAATTTCCGGTGAATTATATATATATAGATTATCGGCATTTAAAATATAATGGAAGCGTTTCAAATCGTAGATGTGAAATTTCCAATTCCGCAGATGTCGTCTGATCTGTCAGTATATCTACCCAAATCATTTCAATCAAAATAATTCGAATTGTGCTCATAATCAGTGACAGTCAAAGAAATCATTAAAAAAAATATTGCATGTTTTAAAGCTTTGTCTAAGACATATTTGCTAATTTAATAATTTGTTGTTTCTTCTTCTTCTTGCAACTTTAGACACGACACACATCACCCAACCAAGTAAGTGGCAAGGAATCATTTTATTTAGCTAGGCTCTGTTCTGATAACATGACTTAGTTATTTTAATAAACAATAGTGATATTTACAACTACTTTTCATCTCCACTGCTGTTGCTGAAGATCTTCCTGTTTCTACTTTTTAAAATTATTTTTTTTACTTCGTTGGCTTCTTCTGCAAAGGCAACGAATATGCACCTCATAACTACTACTGCTACAACAATAACAACAACAACAACAACTACTACTACTACTACTACTACTACTATTACTAATACTACTACTAATACTACTACTACCACTACTACTATTACTAATACTACTACTACTACTACTACTTCTACTACTAGTACTACTACTACTACTACTACTACTACTACTACTACTACTACTACTACTATTACTAATACAACTACTACTATTACTACTACTATTACTATACTACTACTACTACTACTACTACTACTACTACTACTACTACTACTACTACTACTACTGCTACTACTACTACTACTACTACTGCTGCTGCTACTACTACAGCTACTGCTACTGTCACTTACATTCTCTCTAACTTTCCGCCAGACGCTCACAAAGTTGCTGATAGTAGTAGCACTAAAACTATCACGAATAGAAATTATAGAACTATAGATTGTCTGTGAACGATGATATCCAGCGGTTCTCACGATCTGCTCTACAGCCACACAAGTCAAATGTCCTTTCGAAAACTCCCTCTGCAATTTGGTGACGGAATCTTCTCCGACCTACAGGTTTGCGTACGGGAGGGCCGCCACTGCAGCCGGACCCTACGCTGGGAACACCAATGGCGCAGGTTTGAACTTGACATTATTAGTGCGATCGCGAACACATTGGAGAGGATGGTAGGATAGATGGAGTATTTACATCCGGCATTTAAAAAAAATAGGTTTTGTGGTGTTAAAAGTCTTGTTCAAAAATTTGATGATGTACATATAAATGAAAATGTTACACTAATAATGATACATATATAAATGGTGACTAATAATTATACATATATAAATGGTGACTAATAATGATACATATATAAATGGTGACTAATTGTTCAGTATTGAGTCCAATAACGTGTTGTTAGAATGGTTACTTGACGTGGTAGAGTTTCGCTTTGCCAGGAAACATCACCACATTTGTCGAAAAAAATCTATAGTGACTTGTTTTCTCTACCATTATTATCAGGTAATTTTTTTTTATGTTCCAGGAAACGATAGCAATGTCGGTATGGACACGTCCGATGGATGTTAAGAGTAACTGATATTTTCAAGCCTTTTCGTTTCTTCAATCTTCGTCTATCGAAAGATTATACTCTCTTATTTAATTTTGAATCGTATTTAAAATACCCTTTTCACAACGGTGATAGTTTTTTCGATCCGTGTGATTAAATCGATGTCTTTAACATTCTCCACCCTTAGTCTTAACAATCTCCAAATACTGTAGCGCCATTTTTCTGTTCTCTATTTTGACTAAGACCTCGAGGACGTCAATAACTGTTAAAAATATATATGTATGATCAATAGTGCGCTCGACTCTCAAGCTGAGTGCGTGGGATCTAGCCCACATTAAGCCACAATAGACATGTTGATGAATGACTATAGCCAGAATATTCCTCCGCTGAGTTGGAGAGGAGATGGGCGCCGCCAAGTCCACCAAGCCCCGAGAAAGTTCTAATGGAAACATTAGAATCCCCTACGACCACAAGGTTACGGGGAAAATAATATATATATATATATATATATATATATATATATATATATATATATATATATATATATATATATATATATATATATATATTTCTCGGCATCCTTTCGTCTCGCAAGGCGATGGTGCATCACCGTTGGACTTATTTGTATTTCCTCTTGTGGCTGTGCAGTTCTATCCTTGAGTGACAGTCTTTACCACAGCTTTTGCACACGAGTTCTGTGCTTCCCAATGTTTTGGCCTTTCTCCTAGCTCTTATATATATAAAATATAATTATTTAAAATAATGTAATTTATATATATAATATTAAAGTTTTATCACATCTGTACAAAATAAAAATAATAAATTTTCAACGTGACCGTTATCTCCACGTCCAGACTCCTTCCTGGTCATTCATGAGGTCGCTGGACACACGGGGGTCATCAACTTCCACACCCCCACCTTCCACAGTGGAACGATCTGTATACAGTTCTACCTGTACCAGAAGGGGCCAACGTCCTATTTGAATCTTATCTACAAGGGCCCCACGCTGGCAACGACCATCTTCAAGAGCTTCCAGAACGTCAACAAGGCGGCTTGGGTCCAGAACAAACACAACCTCAATGTCCAAACGGGAGTTCAATTTACGGTAAGTTGAGAAACAAGGCGACGACTTTTGTCAGTTTGTGGAAGTCTGGAGTTAGGGACTACTGTGCGTGTCCACAGGCCGAAAATTTGAGGCGAATCAAGCTCGCTTATCGCCGGGCGTTATAGGCAACCCACGATACGCCATTGGCTTAAAGGACCTTTGATGATGTCAATTAATTGGACATCGTGTCTTTTAAGTTCATCAAACATTTCATAATAAGATGACAATGCACTGCATTTTTTAAATTATAGATTTTTTCGGGTATGGGGCTGAGGACAATGAGGAGTGCGCGTGTGCCAGAGTTTCTAGAAGACAAACGATATTTTAAAAAAACATCGCTGATTTCAACGCGTAAAGGGTAAAGGTCATAAGATTGATCAACCCCCATACATGCCTACAATTACCCATAATGCTCTTCACAACTGCAAGTCCTTGGCATAGCCTCATTTGGGTCTGAGCGCTTGATATAAATATCTTTATTCTTTTTTTTTCTCTTCACAACAGATCACATTCCAGGCCCACATGGCTGCCGGTGATATTGCCATCGACGACCTCTACATCTACAACGGCCATTGCGTGTGAGCGCTTCCTGCTAGAAAGGAACATACATTGATTAGGTTCTGTGATGTTTTTATAAGAAACTAACGAGGAAAAAAAAAGTAATTAAAGAATGCATTTAGAATCATTTTGTCAGAATTCATAGTTGATTTTCTCAAAAAATGTGAGTGAATGAATTCTGTTTTGTACAACCAAAAATAAGAACCAGGAGATACGATTCAGATTCGAGGCAATGTTCCCTCTAAGGTTTGTTGGTCCGTGTGCAGAGTAAAAAAAAACAAACTCGTGTGCAAAGTTGCTCAGCATCTATTTTTTGTGCAATATTTTACTAAATTTGCTGCGCGGTAATACCAAACTGCTGCGTAGTGTCGGTCAAATATTTGCGCGACCGCGCGGCCGCGCAGCTTAAAGGGAACATTGATGCGAGGCAGCGGCGTAGCGTGGGCATGTGCCGCCCAGGGCAGAAACCAAATTTGCCGCCCCCCCCCCAAAAAAATATGTTAACGCTATAAAGTTTTTTAAAAATTAATTAGAAACTAATAATAAGAACACTACATATTTTTATGTTAAAAAGAAAGGCTTCATTTCTTTAATGCAATTAGAGTTCTATGGTTTTCCTTATGGCTCAATCTTTCATGTATCAGTGTTTTCCTGCATGGCATGCTGAATAGCCAAAATAGCAATAGATTAGACAATTTTGGTGTATTCGTAATAGTTCGTCATTAATTTTTTCATTTAAGTAATTTTAGAGAAGCCTTTTTAACACCTTTCATTACTTAAGACAGTTGTAAGCAATGTTCACATTAATTATATTATTTTAGGCAGGGAAACTTCGAGCCTAAATATCTTTATATACTCAAATAAACCACCTAGTCTTGAATTCATCATTTTTTTTACTATTCATGGGGTTAAAATATTCCTTGCCTGACTATGTCATGTGGCATATTTTGAATACTATAATTTGAAGACAAAATTTCAAAGTCCAGTAGATTAGCTGGTATACGAAAATAATGTCTGTTTTCTAAATTCTATGTAACTGCCAAAGCCTCACACGAAATTAATACACTAATCTCATCTTATGAAGAAACCAAATTTCTTCTTAACTGTTATTCTACATAACATGGATGCATACATATTTGCTTCGATCACCAAAAGTTTGCTCTCTTTTTTTTATTGTAAGTTTCGATTAAAATGATGAGCTCTCAACATAAATTTTATCAAATGTCAAAGCATCCCTGAAGTATTCCACTCCACTAGTTTCTCTGTGAGTAGCCACTGCTAAGAAATTTTTTGTTTAGCACTATACGTTTGTAAAGAATTTCGGGCATTTTTATATATAACTTTCATATATAGATTTCATTGTGACTAGCAAAGTTCCTGCATCTGTTCGTGTGTTGAGCTTTTTATCTGCATCTTTCAGTTCTATAGCTTACAAAGTAACCTCAACGTGGCTCCATGGTATATTCACTATTTTTTATCCTGAAGTCTGAACGCCTTGCTTGTAGAAGCAATTAGATGTTTCCAACTGTGTATGGGCTTGGAAAAGAATGCGTAACAACCCTCAAGTGTACTAAAATAGATTGAGAGTTCGTTTAAGTTGGAGTATCATGGTAACAAATTAGTTTTAACTGTTTGAACGAGTTTGACATCAGATTTTATGTTTTTGCGCCTTTGTTGAACTCTTGTATTCTTTCCAGCCCTTAAGAAGTATTAACACACGTTGAGCCTGTGCAGTCCATTATTTTAAGATCATCATTTATTCAAAATCATTTCAGAAATGTTGTAAGCAGATTCACTTTTGCTTGAATGAAATCTTTGAAAGATTCTACAGCGTTTACTTACTTTTTGATTTTCAATCTTTACATATCACACAACTGGACTTTTTTTGTATCCTTGTGTCAAATACATGAAGAGCTATCAAATACAATGGAACAATATTTGGTATCTTGTTATTGAAGAAAGATGATTTTTCGTGAACTGTATCTCCTAAAATTGCTATGAACTCAGTTTGAATTTTAGATGACAAGTTTTTTTTACTCCTTTTCCCACTATGTTTTCGGAGTGCTCGAACGTACTTTGAAAGCTAATGCATTAGTTCCAGAATATTGCCTTTATTCGCAACAGTATTGCCCTCTCTGTGACCTCAAAAAGTCAAATTCAATTTCGCCAGGATTTAATCGTCTCAAATATTCTAACAAGTACTTCTTGCCACTTTGTTTTCTCTTTTACAACAACTAATGTCGGTCTTTATTAATAGTCTATTCTTTTTTATTCAATTTCGGATTCCTTCCATTTGCAAAAAACTTTGGTAATGTTGAGTATTTATTGAGTACTTATCTTGGCTTTTCTTTTATTATATTAAAATTTATTTTCACGCTTTAACAACTAGCTAATTAACGAGGAAGTTGCCCCCCCCCCAAATTTTGTATTTATTGGTGCCAAGTTTTAATTCCACTAGACAAGCAATTGTTTCTATTATTTTTGTTTATGCCACAAAACAAAACAAAAGAATTTAAAATTAAAATAAGCTATATAAATACGCCAACATTTTTTTTCTAGTAGCTCACTTACGTTAAAATAAACATTGAATCAATTATATATACCAGCCCATTGTTGTCATACTGTCAGCCCCTATGTTTTCCAGCTTAGTAACATAAGTATCAGAAGACTTTATATGTATAATGGAGTTTGAAGTTTTGGCATTAGAAGCGCTCTCGATTTTTTTAAAATGTTGGCTTTTCTTTTATTTCATTAAAAATTTATTTTCATTTTTTAACAAGTAGCATATAACAATGAGGAATATGCCGCAATTTTACAACAGGGGCGGCTTTCAAAGTTTAAGAATCAATTAATATATCATTACATCAGTGTCCCGTTCTCATACTAATTTAGCCTCTGGGTTTTTGTTAATTACAAGTAGTATTAGTATCAGTAGAATGTATATGGAATAAGAAGTTTGAAGTTTTGGCAGTTAAAACGTGGATAGTTCCTTTATTTCTTTTGTTAATTTCTTATTTGGCTTTTCTTCAGTTTCGATTTTAAAAAACTCCTCTTTCTTTTAAAATTTTCATTTTAAGAAACTAATTAACGACTAGGAATTTGTCGCCCCTGGCAGAGTGCCGCCCGGGGCATTTGCCCCCCCCCCTGCCCCCCTCGCTACGCCACTATTGCGAGGTCAATTTTACTTTTATAGATTTGGCCAAAAAAATTGTTTTAGTTAACAAACAATAACGATAATAACACATATTAATCGAAGGCGAAACATTTTATTGAGTTATTTCTCTTGTACACTGAAAATCTTGTATTTAGAAATCCCCCGGGCAAAAGTAGTAATACCCACGCTTAGAGACTGGAAAATTAAATTTTGGTGATATTAACCGACAAAAAGTTATTTTAAGGCGTGCATATTCACTATCATTTTTGTTTAAGTTAAAAATCGTGTATGTTTTGACTATATGATTTGTTAAGGTAATGTTTATACACTACTTTGAACTTGAAAAATAAATTATAAAAATTAAATCTAAAATGCAAACAGACCGCGGCTTTGTCAACAATCTGGCTAATAGCTTCAAAATTGTATAATATTTCTATACGAATAGGCCTCGCAATTATTTAAATATTTTCCAATTTTCAAAACTAAAATCATAAAAAATAATGAAAAAGAAGCGAAAATGAAATTTTCTTTATGTACAGTGTTATTTATATTTTAAGTCACACCTTTTCTTTCTTTCGACAAAATTGTAAGTAGTAGTTTTATAATACATTGATTTAACTGTCATCACTTAGAAGAAACAAACTTTATTTATAATTTTATCAGTAGCCTTATTTATTTGTTATAAGTTTTTGTGCTTTTTAAAACTTTTAATAGCTTCTCAAGCAAACCACAGTTTAACGATTGCCCACATTACTGCAGTCAAATGAGAGCAGTTGGTTGTCTTGATGCTTGATGAAGCACCAATAAGATCGATCAGTATCGGTATTGATTGCCGAGAGATCTATTCGACCCACCTGGTGACACAACAAGGTGAATATACGACTACCCCGCATAAGAAACCATGGCAGGGATTTAAAATACGTGCGTTTCATGAGATGACGTTGCACATACACACGCCAACTGTAGGCTTGTCAGTGGGAGATGTACGTGTCCAGCATTTGGTGACGAGAATATTTGAAAATTCCATCTACGCTTGGCCTAACAACCGACATCATTGAAGGATACGTTAACTTACTTCAACGAGCCCACGTCCCTCACCCCTATACCAATCCAAAACAGTTATTTAATTTTGACAATGATTATTACTTGTCTAGCGCATTCACCATTCTTTTTTAGGTAAGTTCAGGGCGCTTCGATCCCGTAACGAGTTTGAGCTTGGGGTAGACTGTATAAAAGAGGTTTATTTTAAAACCACAACAATACGCTTTGCCGTTTTTAATCCCTTGAACGATCTGATGGGGTGGTTAGTATTTATTAGAAAGTGTCAATTTAAACCAGTTCAGGACCTGCTGGGCAACGCAGTCGGTCGGTTGTTGGTGACAACTGAGAAATTATGGCTCTCTACTTGGCAACAACACTGCCGCATTCTGACCGTCACGAGTTAATGGCCGGCCACACAGCCAACAATCAGCTCCGCGATAGGGCGAGTGGTTTTGTCCCTTTATCAGTGGATGATTTACGAACTGAGTCTGATTGTTTAACAAAAAACACACAGAAGTGAACTTCTATAAAACCTTGTTCCCTCCCCAAAGGAAACTGCTGTATAACCTTGCCACTCTAATCACTCAAACGGTACCCGCAACACTTTTTCTAATAAATAGAAATGAATCTAAATTTCAAAACCAATAATGTTTAAATTGTTCTACCTATATAAGTAAATATACTAGAACAAAAGCACTGTACGGACTATTATCCGTACTGTAGCATGGGTCTAGATTCTATTATAATTAATATCATACAAGCCGGGATGTTTAAAAATGTTCAGATTTGTTGTTAAAAGTAGTTAAAACATTTAATTTCTGCGTATAAGTTCTTGTTAAAAAAATGTTTTTCAAAGGAGGTATTTTCTTTAAAATTGATTTACCCATTGGGCTAAGAAGCTGACAGATCTATTCATAAATCCAGAGTGGGCCAAGTAGAGGATTTAAGACACTTTTATTGGGTCTTCCTTGTATATAGTTAATGACATTATCTCGTAATTGCGAGTAAAAAGAAGTGAAAGAATCATATTTCTGATTCAATGTTGACAAACTTACATTTAACCGGTTAGGGGCCGTCCATCAAGTACGTCACGCTATTTTTGACTATTTTTAATTCCCCCACCCCTGTCACAAACTGTCACAAATCTCGGACCCCCCCCCCTAAAGTACGTCACACTTTCGAACAAAAATGTTTTTTTAATTAACAAATTAATTAAAATTTAATATAAAACACCGTGACGTCACAAATGGCCGGACCCCCCTCCTCCTGTCTCAAACTGTAACACTTTCTTACACCCACTCCCCCTTCTGGAGCGTGACGTACTTTATTTAGTCAAGTTATTTGAATACGCAAATGACAGTGTTTCAGTAGCGTCACATCTTGAGACTGGTGGTGGTATGTGCAGATCTATCCGGTGAAAGGTTGCCTAGTTACGGAGAAATGTGACATATATCACAATGTAACTAGGTCGACAAGAAACTCGCGGTATCAGGACATTCCTTGGACAAAATTATTACGCTTGGGGCAATGTGGCTACACATGTGCGACGGTGCGCCAGTGTGGCTACACATGTGCTACGGTGCGCCAGTGTGGCTACACATGTGCGGCGGTGCGCCAGTGTGGCTACACATGTGCTACGGTGCACCAGTGTGGCCACACATGTGCGACGGTGCGCCAGTGTGGCTACACATGTGCGACGGTGCGCCAGTGTGGCTACATGTGTATGAATGAGCTAAGTGAAGTATGAATAGAGAAAGATGAAGGAGCTAATAACTGCTAAGTGAATTAAGTGCTAAACGAAATTTTGACTAATGTGTCCGTAGGTCAGGCTTTACATGTTCCAAAGTGCCGTGGTAACTCTAACAAATATATATGCATAACCTAATGCTGATGGTGTTGTGTAGAAAACATTACTCAAGATTTGTGTTCGATAAGACCGTAGTTACCGACTGTTGATTGAAGCTCGCTAGTGCGCTTAGTTGACCCCACACAAAAGTGATCACTAATCCAATAATTCTAAGAAATCGATCGATATGAATCTCAATACTCAATATCCTTGATTAGATTGTCTACGGGGCGCAGGAATTTTATTTTAGATTAAAAGTTAAAACATGATAAACGGAGGAAGCGGCTAATCTTTATAGTAGGTGATGGTTTGTGGGAGTAAGCAAGTTTTGATGGTATGTGATGGTTTGAGGGAGTAAGCAAGTTTAGATGGTTGGTGATGGTTTGAGGGAGTAAGCAAGTTTTGATGGTAGGCGATGGTTTGAGGGAGTAAGCAAGTTTTGATGGTAGGTGACTGGTTTGAGGGAGTAAGCAAGTTTTGATGGTAGGTGACTGGTTGGACGCCAGGTTTAATGTTAGGTGATTGGTTTGGGGGTTATGGCCAGTTTTGATGGTAGGTGACTGGATGGGGGGGGCAGTTGTGATGGTAGCTGATTGGATGGGGGCCATTTGTGATGGTAGATGATTGGCATTTGTGCTGCTTGTTTTGGTGGGATAAATGAGACGTGCATAATTTGTTTTCTTTTTAAACCCCTTATATTAACTTCGAAATCTTGTTAAATCCCTTATATTAACCAAAATCTTGTTAAATCCCTTATAACTTCGAAATCTTGTCGTCATCTCTGTCGTTCGCGCGCGGGCGGAAAAGCAAAAGACAATAAATAGAGGTAAAAAAAATATTTTAACTACGTTTTTATAAGTGTACTAAAAAGAAGAAAATAATTTAAAACTAATAAGTTCAAGTACTTTCATATAGTATGACTGAAAACGTTGGGCGGGCGCTTATGAGGTTTTACATATGCAGTTCACTCATTCTCTCACTTATAGATATCTTTTTTGCCTTCTTAATTATAAATCTTTAATTTTTATACCAAACACCCGTCCCACGTTTTTAGTCATATTATACGAAAGTACTTGAACTTATTAGTTTTAAATTATTTCCTTCTTTTTAGTACACTTATAAAAACGTGTTTTGTTTTTTTTAATCTTTTTTTTTACCTCTATTTATTTTATTATTTTTAGTCCACTTACAAAAACGTGGTTTTTAAAAATATTTTGTACCTCTATTTTTTTAAAAATACCAAACACATCATAAGCGCCCGTCCAACGTTTTAAAAACACGGTGATTTAGTCACCGGGTGAACTCATGGATGTCAACAAAGGCAGACGGTACAGATGCGTATATATAGATAAACTAAAAAGTTCAATAATTTAATAACGCTACATTCGATCGATCTAAAATTTTGATACAATGCATTGTCATTCAAGATCTATATGTGGTAAAATTTTGAGATCTCTAGGACCATCAGAAGTGGTTTAATTTTACGTTGGCAGATTTGAAAATTGTGGACAGACAAACAAATCCACAGGAACGAAAGCGAGTTAATAAAACGTGGTTAAATATGACACACTTCCCGTGATGCTACTGAGCTGAAATTTTGCACATAGACTCGTGTCACCTAACAATGCATCGTATCAAAATGTCAGATCGATCGAACGTACCGTAATTAAATAAATGCATTTTTAGTTTACCTCTATGTAACTGTATATAGCCATCTGTTTTTGTTGACATTTTACGTGTTACTGGAGTTCACTCCAGGAATCCACAACCACATCCTCGTGTTTACAGCAAGCGAGTTCAGTCGCGTTCAGTCTGTAAATGTTTGTCGCGCGCTGGGTATTATATTGAACATAATCAATACTTTAGTTATGTCTCATAAATAAGGGATTTATAGTCAAAAACTTTGTTTTTACGAGGTTGTTTCATTAAATTTAATACTGGACCCTCACCACCAGAACCATTACAAAAACAAAAAAAACTTTTAAAAAATAATTATAATAATAATTCATTGACATATTACTTTAGTCTCAAGTCTAAAGTAATCCAAACGTTCACAGCATCTCCATAGACAACATAAGACAAGTTGGAACATTACAATCGTAGTTTTAATGTTATGTCAAATAACAACAGGCATGTCATTTAGGAAAATACATTCTGCAAATTGAATTTACAAAATATAAACATTACTTGCATAAATAATAGATAAGATGCCTAACAATGGCTGTATAATCACAGAAACATCTCAGATTGACCTGCTTTCCAGGAGACCAAGTCAACAACAACAAGGCATCCATATGAAAAGCAGCCATAAAAGGTTTAGTTGCAGGATCTGTAACCGGATTTCTTCGAGACCGCGATGGGCTGTGCCATTGTTCAGCCCCCAGTCTTAAAAAAAAGTAGGCCTACAATATCTCTGTGCGCATGTTTGGATTTTTATCTCACCCCTCCCCCTCTCAACCCCGCGAATAGTAACCGTTATAAAACAACAAAAACAAAAATAAACTCATGTAAATCCCCGACCCTGCCTCAATGAACGAACTGAATATTTGGTTCACTGTCATGGCTTCCGGTAAGTCATGGAATATGCGTTTGTCAGCTTACAACATTTAGGCAAACTTAAGTCAACAAACCTGTTAGTGCTAGACGAGAAAGAGGTGCATGATGCATAGAGGAAGGACGAGGCGTGTCCTGGGATGCATGATGGAAGGGCAAGTTGTTGTGGACCATATGGCGGTCAGTGGGAATAATGGGGGACCACATGAGGTCAGTGGATCATGGGCGGTCATTGTACAACTATAGTGGACCACAGGAGGTCAGTGTATCATGGGCGGTCAGTGTGGACTATAGTTGACCACATGAGGTAAGTGGATCATGGGCGGTCAGTGTGGACTATAGTTGACCACATGAGGTAAGTGGATCATGTTCGGTCAGTGTGGACCATGGAACAGACTGCGTGAACTCTGGCTGTGAAATTGTGTACTTTGAAATTATGAACTGCTAGGACGGCATTATTTATATGATTTAATTCGTCTGCAACAACGGAAAAGCCAACGGACTGGCTTTAAACGTTTCCAGCACTATCACTCTCATTGTTAAAATATATCTTATTTAAAGAAATAACGGAGTAAGTACACGTATTTGTGATCAGCGAAATCCTGCTTCAGAATACAAAAGAGACATTCCGACAGGCGTAGATGTGACAAAAAATGTATATGTATGGGTATTTATAGTGTCCCTTTGGTGGTTGACGAGCACGCCAGCTCAGAGGCGTCACCCAGTGCGGTAGCTCATGGTGTCGCCCCCTGACGACCTACCCATAGACCCCCGAGCCCGCAAGTGCCAAATAACGGAAACATTTTACATTTTGGTGTGACCGTGTGACCCCTTGTGATGGTGTCACCCGGTGCGGTCCGCGCCCTCCATACACCTCTAGTGTCGCCTCTGCACCAGCTGATCTAAACAACATAGGATATATCTGTCAAAGGTCAGAGTTTATCAGCAACAACATCTAAGACCGGCGGTTCTCAAAGCGTGTGCGCTCAGGACGATACTTTTAACGTAAAGGAGAACAAAAAGAACAAATGGGCTATTAATAACGTGGAGCCCTATCTTTGCCGCCATAGTTCGGGAAGTCTCGATTCCAGGCGACCACCTTTTGAACGCGTGTGTGTGTTTCAGCCGGGATGAAAAGCGACTCTACAGGTTAATGTCAGGAGGATGTGTTGTACATGTGACATGTGTGTACATGTGTGTGCATGTCTGTGTGTATGTGTTGGATTGGATTGGTAGTGAGAGGTGAAAAAAACGCTGGGGCGTGGTCACATTTCGAGGCCTGCATGTTTGAGAATGTGAAACGAAGTGAGGAAAGCAAGCGTTGGCATGAAAATAATCTAGAGAGGGATGAATGCATAGTAAGAGCAGTGATTTAGTCTCCCAAAACGCAGTACCTTAGTCTATTTTTTTTTGTCGAGACATGTTTGTAAAAGAAGGTGTCAACAAATTTTGTCGGGACATGTTTGTAAAAGAAGGTGTCAAGAAATTTTGTCGGGACATGTTAGTAAAAGAAGGTGTCAAGAAATTTTGTCGGGACATGTTTGTAAAAGAAGGTGTCAACAAATTTTGTCGGGACATGTTTGTAAAAGAAGGTGTCAACAATTCAGCAGTTCAATTAGTAAAGCAGTATATTTGAGGTGAGGGGTTTGGGGGGGGCACAGGTAGATCAGTAATCTTTTTTTTTAATTAAAAAAAAAGTGGACAGATTTACAAAACGTGCATACTGAATAAAATACATCTTCAGACTTCAATAATGCTTTGGTGGTTTAGCCCCTTGTTTTCTCTCTGGCCATTGAAGTAAATAGCCAAGGCGACATGGTGTTAGAGATTTTTTAAATTTTTATGACCGGTGCTCTTAATGGTCAAAAAATTTTTTTAGAACAATTTTCTTTAATCGGATCTCTAGATTTGCGGCGCTCTTCGATTCCTTTCAGTTCAATATCAACACGCTATTCTTAGTCACTTAAAACAAGGCCGCTAACTGTTAACCAGAGTTATCTACTATCTTTCTAACTTCTCCTTACGCAACATTGCGCAATGACGTCATCGGTCGTGGTTGGCCCATGGTGTAACACCAGGGCTATTGCAGGCTCTATTGAATAAATCAGATATCTATGTCATTTTATCAAATGACATATATTTTTTTGCATTGCTGGATTTTTAAAAATAAAATAATTGTTTTAAATTCAACGTGTTACAATTTCACAATAGCATGTGTAAAAATTTCAGTTTATAACAATTTCACAATTTAAATTCAATTTTTTTTTACATTTTCACAATAGTGCACGTAGCGATTGCACAACACATGTAGCTATTTCACAGTTCAGCTCGTAACAATTTCACCAATGGACATGTTACAATTACACCCAAACTTAAATATATATATATATATATATATATATATATATATATATATATATATATATATATATATATATATATATATACATTATTAATAAAAATCCTTTATAACAATGTCAGAATGTGACATCTAGAGGTACACATGTTTTAGACTTTAAGATACGTTGCACGCTGTTAATTTTAAAAGATTTGTTAAAATTCCACATTAGAAATAGAAAATACATCAAAACTCCAGTGAAATAAAATAAGCATTAGAATCGCTACAACAGATCCTTGTGATGATATCACCCAGATGGATAACTCCATAAAATAAAATACATCGACAACTATTCTAACATTGTTTATGGAACTTTTACACGCACACATTTTAATAAACACACTGGAACTGCCCTGTAAATATTTCCAAAAAGTATGCGACCATTAATGGGGCTTACTTAAATCCCATTACGGCTTAAGATTATGTATTCAATTCTCATAGTTGTTGAATTTCTAACTGATTATAATGGAGATTTTATTTCAAAGAAGAAGAAATCATCAACGCTGAGATCTCCCTTTCAGCTCTGCCTGAAAATATTACTGCGAACTGTCTCATTGTTGAAGATTTTTCACGAAACAAATAATTTTATGTAAGAACATAAAGCAGCCTTCCCTTAAACTGACAACCGTGTGGAAAATTCCATGTAGTCTTTTTTGGTTGAACATGAAAGCAAAGACATTTTAGGTTTATCTTGATTTATCTTATCTTATCGTATCTGTTACAGACGCTCCTTCTATACAGAAGATTATTGCGTCCTACGCTTATCTATGGTTTGTGTTTAGTCCTGCATTTTTATTAGAGATTTAAATGTTGATAAAGTGCTGTTTTTCCTGGTTTCTTCAGGCAACCCATTCCACGCCCGAATTCCGGACGGGAAGAACGAACATTTTTATGCGTTTGTTCTTGCACGCGGAATAAGAAAGGTGTTTTTATCCTTATGTCTATCCGAGGGTTGTATTAAGTTATCTTTGTGTTGTATTTCTAAATTAGAATTAATTGCTTTATGTATGATTACTACTTTAATCCTCGTTCTTCTATCCTCTAGTGTTTCAAGGTTTAATGATTTAACTAATGGGTAGCATACATCTGTTAAGTAGTATATGGTCAATGGAAGTGAGACAATCACATTTGCACGCAACACTCAAACTATAATATAATAAATTAGAAGTGAAGATATCAAGCTGGTGATGTCGCATGTTGACATATAGAGAAATAGAATTCTGTACAAATTGTTAGAGAGATCACCGACAGTGGAATAACAGTAATTATTTTTAGCCATATCATATCAACGAAATGAATGCTGCTACCTTATGTGTCTGAGCAATTGAGCCGGTCTTGGCCAGCTGGCCACAAGAACATGTTTGATTCCCGGACCAGAGACCAGCTTTGAGTCCTCGACAAAAGAAATAATTTCTTGAGCTCGATGATCATTTTGAATGGGATCAAAGAAATACTTTTGTATAAAATAGGCACAAAGTTCCAACAAGTGTGAGTGCACATCAGGGGAAGGTCGTGAGATTTCAAGTGACCTGTAACGGTACACGATCACTTCTTCAATAGTTGAGGAGAGAGTGCATGGGGAAAAAGACAGCTAGAGGGGGAGCGATGGGAAAGGGTGGGGGAAGTCAGGGAAAGTCAGGGAAAGAGGGGTTAGGGGGAATCTGTGAAGAGAGGGGAGAGGAACAGGGGGGAAAGAGATGAGAAAATAGAAATTGGTAAGTGGGTGAAAGATTAGAGAAAGAAGAGAATTGCGAAAAGGAAAAGGCCAAGGAAAAGGCCAGGGAAAAAGAGAAAATGGGTGCGAGAGATGGATGAGAGAGCAGGGAGAGGCGAGGTAGAGGAAAGGGAGCCAATGTCAGGAGGGAAAGACAATGTAAATAGGAGCGAGAAATAAATAGTGTGGGACTGAGAAAAGTGTGGAAGCGAGGCGATGGGAAAAGGGCGAGTGGAGACTGGGTGGATTAAATGGGGTGGGAGTGAGAGGGGAGAGAGGGTGGATTAAATGGGATGGGAGTGAGAGGGGAAATAAAAGGATTTTTTAATATTGGGCTTTATAAAGTTAATATCGAATGGTGAACAAACATTACTTAAATATAACAAAATACACGTGAGTTAAAAAGCCATTCAAATTGCATTAAATAAACTTAATCACCGGGATTGTAAGAGAATTGAATCTTGGGGTCTAAATATCCACATTCCACTAGGAAGCGAGTGATTGGCTGTCGCTCCAGGCGGACTAGCGTCTGCTTAACAGTGGAATAAACAGTCTTTCCACTTCAATATAGCCAATCTGCTGATTCACATAATAATATACATGTCTAGTCTAGATGCTAACAGGCAGCACATAGGCAGCGCCTAGTCAGGCAGCATCTAGTCAGTCACACTTTCTAACCATTTTAGATTTTTTTAAAAATATCGACCAGTTTCTACAACTAGTTTGTACCTTTCAGTAAAACTTTACAAATATCACATGTAAATAATATGCCTAAGCTATCACATTCTTTCAAAGATCTATTCAAATAATTAAAATAATTTCTTACACGCCATCAAAATGTGTTGCAGCTGAATTAATTAAGTACTGGCACAACTTTCTGCAACTATAGACTCAGCCGATAAACATAAGGGCGAAAAAAATAAATCGGCAATTGATCTTGTCTTTGAGTTACCATAACTCATTTTAAAATTATTTCCGGTATAAGAAATGCAACACACCTTAATGCCAAGACGTCCTGTATCGATTTCTCATATGTCATGTATCTCAGCACTTGCGTGTAACTAGGAGATTACGATATTTACCCAGGTAATCACAATTACATTCGTCATAAACGTGCTCTTAAACAGGCAACTATTAAATATCAGAATATTTGTAGAATTTTCTAACAACTGTATCCTGAAATGCTCAGGGCGACCATTAAAACTTAATAACATGACCACCCCATCTTCCCCCTTTAACCTCCTTAACGATCCATTAACCAGTCCACTTCATTTCACCTCTCATTCGCTATGAATAATAGGTAAACAAAGGGGGGTGATACAACAAGGGCGTTGTTTAGTAATCCAGTGTTAGGGAGTTAATCCTACTGCACTCCCTCTAATCGTCTTTTGACCTCCTCCAGAGTTTCGTCCAGCTCCTCGCCGTTGAAAGAAAACGCCGAGTTGTAGCTCGCCCGACTTTCACTACGGCTGTTGAAGTCATCAGCGCCTCTGGGCGGATGTTGGGGCGGCTCGTGCGGCCCCGCCCAGGTGGCTGCGGCCGGGGGAAAGTTTTGGGACGACGGTAGTTCAGAAACGTGGTCAGTCTCCTCCTCCTCCTGGATGAGGTCCGTTATGTCCAGCGTGTTGATGGACGACCACGGGCTGACCTGGTCGGTTATGTCCAGCGTGTTGATGGACGACCACGGGCTGACCTGGTCGTCGCCGCCCTGAGATCGCACGAGTAGGACGTTGTGCCTGTGCTGCGGGTGGGAAGATGTGGGCGGGGAGGTGGTCGCGACGCGATTGTTGACATCACGTGACGTGTCGTCTCCCACGACGACGTCGATGTTGTAGGGGAGTGAAGGCGGGGTGGCCATGCCCAGATCGTCTTGAGATGTTGTGCGATTGACGTTGTGCTGGTACCACGAGTCACCAGCGTCGTTATTTATTTCAGACACCAGTGTCACCGAGTCTCGTGTAGGCGGGCCCTGAACGTGACCGACATTTGTGCCCGACTGAACATAACCTTGTCTACTTTCATACTCGAAAAAAGTGGTCTCTGCAAGGTTACCCTCCGCGCTTGAGGCGACCATCGACAAGGACGTGTCGTGTATCACGATCACCGGGGGCATGGAATTTTTCCTTTGAGACCCCGTGTAACGGTCCTCGCCCGTCCGGATGCTCTGGCCGCTGGGGGACGTGGTGGCCCCCGAATTCGAGGACGACGACTCTGTGGACGGCTGGTGCATATGGAAGTCGTTGACCGACCTGGTCGCCTCGAGATCCTCCTCGAGGTGGGACGGCAGCTCGGGTCTGTAGGCTCTACGATGCGGTTTGTGCGGTTTGGCGTTCGGGCGACGAGAGCGTCTCGAGCCTGTGATGTTCGGGTTCGTGTTGCGACCTGGGAGCTGGGGTGAGACGGACCGACTGATGGGGACCCGGTCCCCGGTGGAGGACTCCCGCCTCAGGTGCCTCTCGGTGGACTGGGTGCTGCCCGACGACCGACGGTTATGACCTCCGGCCGGGGTCACGCTTCCTGGCGTCCTGACCCGCGGGGTCATGATCTGGCGGGCGGGAGTCGGACCCGGCTGCTGCGTCGGCTGCGCGGGGGCGTTGGTCGGGGCCGGCGACCTGGGCTTCCGGCTGCAGACGACAAAGTAGACGAGGCTGACCGAGGCGCTCAGCCCCAGGGTTGCAATGGACACGCAGATGAGGATGATGCCCACCACTTTCTTACCCTCCTCATTGTGCAGCTCTGGGGGAAGCCCGCTGGTGTCAACCTACACAGAAGTATAAAATAAAATTACTTAAAGACAACTACTGAAACATGCATCCTCAATATATGCACATTTAAATGAGCTGTAAAGCCGGTTATTTTTTTTTAAGAAAAAGATTCAATAAATTTATACATCTTCTTCTTTGGGACTTAAATAGTGAAATTCTCGCTCCAAAAATGCGTGCATTAATTTTTGTATGAACTTGATCTATTGAAAGATTACCAATTCCTGGTTCACAGTCTTAAACAATTAAATCAATCAACAAAATATGATTCTAAAAAAACAACAACAACAAAAACATCCCCCAAAAAAACGAATTAGACCAGGGCCACTGACCTCCATAAAGGTGACGTTGAGGACGATGCAGATGCCAGCAGACAGCATGAAGATCCCGAACATGGCGGCGAACACACCGATGGCACAACAGCAGCACTGAGTTCTTGGCGACTGCAGACTGGCCATCTGATGGTCAGTTGGAGGGGAAAGAGATCAGAATTAGTTCTTTAAAAGCAACAACATCTGGGAGAAATAATTTAGTGCCTCGTGCTTTGTGTGTACAACAAATTTACAACAATGAAAGTTGACAAATGTCCTACAGGATATAGTGGCTATTATGTACTTATCCATTCAGACACGGGGCACAAGGCGGTGATACAACGCTTGGAGATGGAGGGCACGATATGTGGATATGACTGGACACAAGGCGGTGACAAAATGCTTGGAGATGGAGGGCACAATATGTGGATATGACTGGACACAAGGCGGTGACAAAATGCTTGGAGATGGAGGGCACAATATGTGGATATGACTGGACACAAGGCGGTGACAAAATGCTTGGAGATGGAGGGCACAATATGTGGATATGACTGGACACAAGGCGGTGACAAAATGCTTGGAGAGGGAGGGCACGATATGTGGATATGACTGGACACAAGGCGGTGACAAAATGCTTGGAGATGGAGGGCACGATATGTGGATATGACGGGACACAAGGCGGTGACAAAATGCTTGGAGATGGAGGGCACGATATGTGGATATGACGGGACACAAGGCGGTGACACAACGCTTGGAGATGGAGGGCACGATATGTGGATATGACGGGACACAAGGCGGTGACGCAATCCTTGGAGATGGAGGGCACGATATGTGGATATGACGGGACACAAGGCGGTGACACAACGCTTGGAGATGGAGGGCACGAGATGTGGATATGACTGGACACAAGGCGGTGACACAACGCTTGGAGATGGAGGACACGATATGTGGATATGACGGGACACAAGGCGGTGACACAATCCTTGGAGATGGAGGGCACGATATGTGGATATGAAGGGACACAAGGCGGTGACACAATCCTTGGAGATGGAGGGCACGATATGTGGATATGACGGGACACAAGGCGGTGACGCAATCCTTGGAGATGGAGGGCACGATATGTGGATATGACGGGACACAAGGCGGTGACACAACGCTTGGAGATGGAGGGCACGATATGTGGATATGACGGGACACAAGGCGGTGACACAACGCTTGGAGATGGAGGGCACGAGATGTGGATATGACGGGACACAAGGCGGTGACACAATCCTTGGAGATGGAGGGCACGATATGTGGATATGACGGGACACAAGGCGGTGACACAACGCTTGGAGATGGAGGGCACGAGATGTGGATACAGGAAAATCTTAAACATAAATCCCCAAAACATACGAGTGGAGATAACTCGAGTAAACCACGCACAACCAACTCTCAAGTAAACAATGAACCGTCTGTTCTATTGGAAGACAACTCGACCGCAAGCTCGGTAAAGTACAGTTATTTAAGAACGAGTTCACCGGGTTGCTCTATTCAGCAGCAGTGCTTCTCACAACGCGATACGTGTAGTTAGTGTAGTACAGGGGTCTCCAAACTTTTCTGCCGGAGGGCCGCATTAACTGTTAAACACCAGTTTGGGGGCCAACTACACACAGTTTTGTGGTAAACGACAGGTAAAAATAGTATCTTTTTTTGGAGATTAAAAGGTCTCCAGGGGCCGGATGAGAGGGACTCGCGGGCCGCATCTTGCTCGCGGGCCGCATCTGGCTCGCGGGTCGTAGTTTGGAGACCCCTGGTGTAGTAGATCAAGAGTTTGTACCACCACTCCCCCCGGCGGAGCACATAGTTATAAGGAACCACATTTTCTAGTGTATGAGTCCAATTAAAATGCCTTGTCAAGACAGAACGGTATCCGCTGTTGTCAATGCATTTCAAGCATAACATTTAATTGTTATCCGCTGTTGTCAATCATGACATTTAAATGTTATCCGCTGTTGTCAATCATGACATTTAAATGTTTTCCCTTAGTCTCGAAGTTTGACAGCGGCTGCACCTTAGAATAAAAGTTCATAACAGTTTGTTTCGTGTGTGTGTTTGTTAGGGCACAGCTTGATCAATATGCTTAATTTAGTTGACAATATAATCGTACATTTAGTCCACAGGTACATCACTCATATGTAACGAGCCTCGCATAAAGTCGTTCCAACAAGTGGAAGAATTTCAAATCGCTGGTATAAAAGTACTAATCCTCAAAGGAGTATACCTTTGCACTTCACAAAGCTTTGCTTTAGTCTGATGTAGAATCTTTAAATTAATGGCAAACAAAACAATTACCAATATAAGAACTATGAAGGAACATTTTTCTCTTCACATAATACATAAAACTAGAGAATTTTCTTGCATGAGTTGACAATGTTTCATTTTTTTTTAAAGCATGGCAAGTTAACACCAAAGAGTGCTGTATAAAATCCAATCACTTCAATTTTTTAAAGGTTAATATATAATATATATTTTATATATTTGTGCAGGAAAAGATGGTGCACTGTAACCTCACTTGAATTTTTTTTCTTTCTGTTACTTCTGCTGGGTTATAAACTAGGCCCCATTGTAGTCCCCACGGACCGCCTATCTCGGGTGTGTGGTGTTAACTTTATCTCGGCTGTTCGGTGTTAACTTTAAAAAATATATATAATCATTGATACCATTATTTAAATCAATATTTCCTGAAACTGGTTCTGGAACAGGGATCTGTGATTTGACTTCCAGTGGAGATAGGGTTCTCAATTTTGAATAACTGTGCACTGCTTGCTTCGTCGAGCCCAGTCGTAAATAATTACTGAAACTCTCTCATGCTTCGAAACTAGTATTAGTAAGTCATGTTATACTTTTACAGCCATCTGTAAAACCTCGAAACAATATAATTTAACCACAATGGGTATGTGGTACCGTACCACAGTCTGAGATAAAGATGAGAAGCTTGATGAAATCGTTTTCGTCGGAACTTACAAGAAGAGGAAAAAATAGCACAGTATGATTAGCAGAAGACTCGATTATTCTATGGTGGAAACATTAAAGTATTCGATCTTTTGTTTCCCACGAATTTCAGGCCGAGATCGATAGCTTTAAGTGAAGCTTTCATGGATTTTGAAAGCGTATTCCCCTGCCCACCATCAGCGTTATTTTTTTTCTAATCAATACGCCGAATTTTTTTCAGTTGTTGGGGAATTAAGTCTTCAATCAGAAAAATCTCTCATCATACACTGCCCATATGGCGTGTAGTTTTTGTTGTAGTGAGTGGCTACTGATAAAACCAGACTGTCGTAGGACTTGTGTATTCGCAGTATTGTCCCGCCACCTTGTGGGATGGGATTTTCAGTCAGCCTTCATTGGTTGTCACTGGTTGTCCAGCAGTGTTGTCATGCCACCTTGTGGGATGGTGTTTGCACAGTCAGCCTTCACTGGTTGTCACTGGTTGCGCATGTCTGCTATATCCTCATGACCGCAACTCGCTATAGCCAACAAGAGGCGTATTGTAAGATTCAAGTTTTTTATGTCCCTTCGGGTTTGTGAGCAGACCAAAAACTACCATTCATTCTTGCGTACACACCCGAATGCAAAATTGCCTTTAGAAAATCTTGTTTTGATCACCTTTCGTAAGTCATCGAGACGGTGGTATCTAAATATGTGAATTCCCCCACCGCTTAGGGATTATGCCCCATCAATGAAATGCTGACTTCTGAGTGATCATTTCCTGGGGGCTGACTGGTCAGGGATCGGTTGTCGCCCGCCTACCCTTTCTTTTCTATTGATGGGGAAACTGCAGTGCTCATACTGCATCTGTACCAATAACAGTGAACTGATATGACCACCGTTACCATGGAAACCGCTAACCTCAACAAACAGCTCACTTTCGTTATCTGTTCCCCACACCACCTCATCTTTTCCCCCCGTAGGCCCTAACAGTGAGAGACAATAGTGTCTGTAGTAATTACAGAACTGACACAATGGGGTTCTTGTCCAACGGCCCATGACGTAACTAAACACAAAATTATCTGCATACCAGATAAAGGTTTGTGATATAATCATGACAATTATCCGTAATCACTCGAGCTGATCGTCAGGGACAATTCGACATGGACACATAATCATTAAATGCAGCTACAAAGTTTTACAGATATTAATACACTTATTTTTTAAATCGGTGTTTAAAAACTAAATATAGAAAACAAAAACGTGTGACGTTCTCTTATTGCTCTTTGAGAGGTAAGGCACCGAGAGTTCCAATTCACAGGTTACATGTCTTCAATCACATTCAATGTGAATAAATAAAGGTAAAAAAGGATTTAAAAAAAAACAACGTTTTTATAGTTGACTAAAAACTAAAAAGAAGAAAATAATTTAAAACTTATACGTTCAAGTACTTTGAATTAATATGACCAACAAACAAAAAAAAATAAACGTTGGTCGGGTGTTTGGTATAAAAATGAAAGATTTATAATTTAAAAGGCAAAAGAGAGATCTATAAGTGAGAGAATGAATGAACTGCATATTTAAAACCTCATAAGCTCCCGCCCCACGCTTTTAGTCATATTAAATTAATTACTTGAACGTATACGTTTTAAATTATTTTCGTCTTTTTAGTCCACTAATAAAAACGTGGTTTTAACAAATCTTTTTTTTTACCTCTATTTATTTTACCAATCACATCATCAGCACCTGCCCAACGTTTTAATACCACGGCGATGAGGTCACGGGGTGATCTCGGCACGTGAAATCTAACAACGACGACGAATACAGATGCTTATACAGAGATAAACATTTAAAATGCATTAATTTAATTACGGTACATTCGATCGATCTGAAATTTTGATACAATGTATTGTCATCTAAGATCTATCTGTGGTGAAATTGTGAGCTCTCTAGGACCATCAGAAGTGGTTTAATTTTACGTTGGCAAATTTGAAAAATTGCGGACAGACAGACCCGAAAGTAAATTAATAATTAAACAACACCGTAAAAACAAAATTTTTGACTATTATTTCCTTATATATGAGACATAACTAAAAGTATTGATTATGTTCTCGACTGATCTCCCCTGGCTTTAAAACCGGGCGAAGTGGGGAGGGGGTGTGGACATCGATTGGTGGCGTCAACGCGTGAACTCAACTGGCACGTTGACGAAAAACAATAACAAACTGTGAAAATGAATTACATATGTTATATAGAGATAAACCAAAAATGCATTAATTTAATTATGTACGTTCGATCGATCTGAAATTTTTATTCGATGCATTGTTAGGTGACACAAATCTGCATGCAAAAGTTCAGCTCGATGGCATCACGGAAAGTGTGTCATTTTTTACTTTTGTTTTTCCGCCCTCCCGACCGCGAACCCAAGAGACGACGGTGAAGTTAATATAAGGGATTTAATAAAACAAACCCGTAAAAACAAATTTTTTGACTATAAATCCCTTATATATGAGACTTAACTAACAGTATTGATTATGTTCAAACGCGACAAACATTTACAGACTGAATATGTCTCAACTCCCCTTTACTTTATAACTTGGGGGGGAGGGGATGGGAGAGGGGAAAGGTCTGGTCACCGATCGCTGGACCGAGCTCAGCGTGACATGTAAAATGTAAACAAAAGCCCGCCGGTACATCGATGGATGGCGTCAACACGTGACTGAACTGTCACGTGAAAAAACACAATAACAAACAGTGAAATTGAATTACATACGTTGTATTGAGATAAACTAAATATGCATTAATTTAATTACGGTACGTTCCTGCGATCTGAAATTGTGATACGATGCATTGTTAGGTGACACAAGTCTTTGTGCCGAATTTTAGCTCGATGGCATCACGGGAAGTGGGTCATTTTTGACTTTTGTTTTTCCGCCCGACGTACGAAGAGTTGACGACAGACATGAGAGAGACAAGATTTTGAACTTAATATAAGGGATTTAATAAAACAAACCCGTAAAAACAAAGTTTTTGACTATAAATCCCTTATATATGAGACATAACTAACAGTATTGATTATTTTCAAACGCGACAAACATTTATAGACTGAATCTGTCTTAACTGAACTTTGCTTCACAACCCTGGGGGCGAGATGGGAAAAGTCTGGTCACCGATCGCTTGACCGAGCTCAGCGTGACACGTAAAATGTAAACAAAAGCACGCCGGTGCTTCGATGGATCGCGTCAACTCAAACTCTCACGTGGGAAAAAAAACAATAACAAACAGTGAATTTGAATTACATACGTTATATAAGGATAAACTTAAAATGCATTAATTTAATTACGGTACGTTCGATCGATCTGAAATTTTGATACGATGCATTGTGAGGTGAGACGGGTCCGTGTGCCAAATTTCAGCTCGATCGGATCACGGGAAGTGGGTCATTTTTTACTTTTGTTTTTCCACCCGCCCGCGACAGACAGAGACGGCGGTGAAGTTAATATAAGGGATTTAAAAACTTGGTAATAAAAGGTAAGCGAGTGTGGGATAACTTTTAGGTAAACTGTTTTTGAAATGTGCACCATGCTGTTGGATCATACGATTGTAACTCAGGGAGTTAGAATCTTAGTTTAACTGCCCACATTATGTGATTAGCGCATTAAAAGGATGGTTCTAGGGTGTGGAAATAGATAGCAAGACATATGCATTCCTTTGTACCCAGATTCACGCCCCCCCCTGGTACCCAAATACATCCATCCCTTGGTACCCAAATGCATGCCCCACTTGGTACCCAAATGCATGCCCCACTTGGTACCCAAATGCATGCCCCACTTGGTACCCAAATGCATGCCCCACTTGGTACCCAAATGCATGCCCCACTTGGTACCCAAATGCATGCCCCACTTGGTACCCAAATGCATGCCCCACTTGGTACCCAAATACATCTACTAATTGGTACCCAGATGCATGCACCTGTTTACTCAGGTACATGCACACCTGGTTACTCAGGCATATGCACACCTGGTTACTCGGGTATATACATACCTGGTTACTCGGATACATCCACCCCTGGTTACTCAGGTACATGCACCCTTGGTTACTCAAGTACATGCACCCTTGGTTACTCAGGTACATGCACACCTGGTTACTCAGGTACATGCACACCAGGTTATTCAGGTACATAAACACCTGGTTAATCAGGTACATACACAACTGGTTACTCGGGTACATACACACCTTGTTACTCGGGTACATGCACCCCTGGTTACCAGCTACACAATGATCTTTGCATACACCAATAGGGTCCCGAAAAAGACATGGAATTAGTTACCATGTGGACACACCCTTTGGCGCCTTTCCATCGTGAGTGATGCTGGCGTCCCGTTAATTGACCCCTTTGATGTGACACATTCAACAACCTGGGCGCCCAGACAGCAACACATAACAGTTTTGAACATGTCCGTGCCGGTAAGAACTTGAAACTCGTTTAAGTGTATTTAAATCACAACGACGCCCCCCTCCCCCCCGCCCAAAGACCATAGCACCCCACGGCTATCACAACTGAACCGTGTGCACCGGTCATTGTAACTCGTGGGGTCACTTCGATCTAAACCAATTTACCCCGGCGACTTAGGCATGTATCTCGTCAACAGTCGCTGATAGATCAAGGTAAATAATGATTACAGTGTTATCGAACAGGGGGGCCGTGGATAATATCTCGGTATTAGACGAGCTTAACAGAACTACTTTTCTGTCGTTGGGACAATATGCTCGCCAGGAGCGAAGTTGGAAAGTAAGGAAAGAAAAAAACAGGGGCGGGTTTGTTGGAGGTCAGGGCAATGATAGACATAGTGTCTGTTTGTTTCAATGTAAAAGAATAGCAAAATAACGTTACAGCAGGATAAGACAGAGTACAATGTGATGGCTGTAATTTTTGCCTTAACTTTAACGTGAATTGCAATGTAAGTTGGTGTAATGTAAAGTAGTAATTTACTGTCTGCTTTAAGATCAATATACATAATTCCCGTTGTCTGTATGGTATAGTGCTGTTAGGTGGCGCTGCGAATGGATGTAATGCTGTTAGGTGGCGCTGCGAATGGATGTAATGTTTTATAGTGCTGCACCAAAAATAACACTTTTCGAACGTTCCGCATAAAATTGTTCTATATGATAATAAATGAATTAAATAAAAATAAATAAACGTTATTTTTTAATCTGATGTGTATTTATTTTGAAAACTTCCGTCATTTTTTACGGGTGATACAGTAGTATATAAATAATATTTATGTTTTGAAGTCTCCACCAAAAAGTAGAAATACAAACTCTTTGATGATGTTGGTTTTTATTTAGCGGTATGAACCATACTGGAAAAACCTAATATCTCATTACGCAATGTTACTATTTTCGACAAGTTTTTCGTATTCGTGCATGTACAATATTTTTCTGATTAAATTTAGAAGTAACAATATGATTGTTATTTTTTAATTTTTCTACGACAAAGTTGTAAACAAGTTTTCGTCTTGTTCAAGTCCACTAAGCTGAATCAAATTAAATTAGAACAAACAAATAAGTCTACAAAGAATATCTGGATAGTTTGATTAATATTTTAATGAAATTGGTCTAAAGTAAATAACATATTTCTAATAATATACTTCCGCTATATATGCAAGCATGTTACAATTTGATTAAATGTAGCTCACAATATTCCTGGGAGATACACAAATTGATATGGAGCCAACTCTTGTTCTCTGGGAAAGCTATCAAATATGGCTACTGCTTCGAGAAGTCGTGGACAGTGCATGTGACATTCTCGCCTGCCCGGAAGAGTTCGTCTCAAGTCCAGTCAAAGTCAATTTTAGAAAATGATAACATTTTCTTTATTGTCGACATCTATTGTCAAAGAAGATGATTACGCGTACCAGGTTTCAGCTCGCTATGGTCTGCTAGAATCAACTTAGCTCACAAGAAGACGGTGTCACGAAATAAAGTCTCCCCCGGAGACTTTGTTTTAAAAATAAAGTCTCCGTGGTTAAAATAAAACCGCCCCTTAATTACCGTATTTCCCGGCGTATAAGACGACTGGGCGTATAAGACGAGCCCCCTACGTTTCCCTTTTAAGTATAGTTTTTAAGCCATTTTCGCCGTATAAAATCAACCCTCATCCAACACACTTTTAAGTTAGAAACTAGCTTCAAATTTCTTCATTCTTGCTGGTGCAGACATGATGGGGTCTTTAGTGTTTGACATTTGTATAATGTATTTTATTACGGTACTGATGCTGTACTGTATGAACAGCAGATGCAAATACGATAAAACGATAACCGGCGTATAGACGACTCCGGACATTTGAGAAGATTCTTAGGTGTTAAAAAGGTGTCTGATACGACGGAATGGGTAAATTTATAATATAAAAACAAGGTATTATCCCTACTGGACTGCTTGGATTTCACCGCAGCTAAGTGTTTTTTTTTAATTATTATTTCGTTTTATTTGTGTACCATTTGTCCGTTGAGGAAGGCTCTTTACCGAAACGTTCGCTGCTGTGTTACGTCTTGTCAGGCCTACTAATACCCTGTTTTTATATTATAAATTTACCTATTTAAAAGCCTGATTGCAGTCTCACCCCATTACTTTACGACGGAATATACGGTATATGAAATTATTAACTAGGGTTGTATTCACCTTTATGTCTCAGGATATATCTTGCATTTGTGCTTCACGAATGTGTGTGTATTAGTATTATTATTGGGAATTCTACAATCATGAGATTAGCCAGCGGGGTAACAAGTTGAGGGCACCTACCACCGAGAGTCACATTTTTAGGAGTTAGTTCAAAAATAACAACAACAAAAAACTGAAATGAAAAACAAAGATGATCAGTAAAAAGTCTTTAAGTAAATGTGTGACTATAGCAATAATAATTATTCTCTATTCTTTTATTTTTGAGTGACCTTTTTGTATTATATTGAAAGTGTGATGGGGCGGATTTATTTTGGGGAAGACTTTATTTTGCAGGTAGGGACAGTTTATTTTAATCTGGAGGAAAATATTTTCTACCCCCAGAGAATTTATTTTAAAATAAATCCGGGGGGGGGGCTCTGTAATAACATTTATTAATTTATTTAGGTGGTTTTTTTTGTTGTTTTTTTTTGTTGTATCAGCGACAGCAAACAAACAAGTGGGTGAGTCAAATAGCAGGTGTGGGGGGGGGGAGGAAATAGTTGTGTCAATTCAGTGTGTTACACAGGCCTTCCTGGACTGTCCACCATCCGGGAAGGTATCTGTTGCACCCCAGCCAACCGCAAACAGTTTTCACTTCGTGTCGCTTCTCGGAAAACCTTTTAGCGCCAGGGGAGTTCCGTGACAGCCAGCCAGGAAATCAATAAGGGGGGCATTAAATATGAAACTGTTTCTTTTTAAAGCAGCACTGTACCGCGCTTAATTGACGGCCTTGACCGTGTGTTTCAATAGTCGGGAACACGGCGTTAACACGGCCACACTTGTCTGGGAAAATAATCATAAATATAGGCGCATACGCACACAAAGCTATACGCAGATTTGGCCTCCGGGGATAACAACGGAGAGAAATACGTTTAAATAAATGTTTAATTGTGTTTTTTAGTTTTATTTTTGTGGGAGGGATGGGATTTGATTTAAATGTCAAAATGATTATAATTTATTAGGGCTGTAAACGATTAATTTAAATTTAATCGTTAACTTTTGAAAAATTAACGATTAATTAATAGTTAATTTAGATTAAAGCCAAAAATTAAAATTTAGTATGTCTTAACTCTTTCTCTCCGGAACAACGCTACCATCGTTGATTTTAAAAGGACGTTTCAGACGTAGCAACGATGCCAGCGTTGATTTATTAAAACTGAATTGTTTCGTTTCTTTCCTTAACAATTAAACGAAAATTAGTTTTAATGTAATCTAGAATGATTTCCCTTGTATAAAAAAGTCGGAAATTCTTTATTTGAATGTATTTTTGCCACACAAGAAGCGTTTGAAAGGCTTGTTTTTATTTTCGTTTTTACGATTGTTTACAAACGGGGATATTCAACCAATGCATCTGGTAATCGATCTAATATTATTTTAAATACTGCGATGATGAACAAGAAAAAGGTATTCTTTTTAATTATGATTTACATAGTAATTTTAAATTTCCGATGGATCATACGCTTAGTACTAGTAGTAGTAGTTTTAGTGAAATTGACAATGAAGTTGACAGGTCATCTGTTGGTAAACAACAAGCCCCACCACCCCCCTCTCAAATGCCTGGATGAACTGATAATATTTCTACTACAAATAATAATTTAGACAATGTAGAGTCTAATTTGAAAGCTGCTAAACTTTTTCACTAAAATTAAGTTCAATTTTAAATAGAATTTAAATAATTTCTAGTTGCAACACACAGTATAGCTTCCAGTTCCAGTGTAAACATTTCAATTTTCCAATTATTTTCCTGTATAGGTGACCATGGATATTGAGCTCTAATTTTTTATTTGTTTGTTTTTTTAATGTGAAATTAATTCTGTTTGGTGTAAATATGAATATAGTTCAGATAAAACACCATTTTATTACATTTTGGATACAAATCTAAATTTTTGTGACTTTGAAAGAGGTTTTGTAAAACAAATGTGGTGTTTTTTAATTATTTTTTTTTATTTTCACTAAAACAAAATCATATTATTTTATTAAAATAAAGTTATGAGTCTGTGATGCCTGAAAACTTCATTCTTTTCCCTTTAATTCAATACAAAATATATCATTATCTGCTAAATAATAAAAAAGTTATTAACATTTTAAGATACCATGGTAGCCCGCGACAAATTTCCAGAATAGATAATTCCGTCAGAATGAGGAAAATAATTCCGGAGAAAAAGAGTTAATTAACACTTATTAAACGTTCTTGTTTAAAATCTAAATAACACTGGAATGTCTCCTTTATATGCCATCTTTTAACCAACTATGCAAAAAAGAAAAGTGTGTTGACATTATTTGGTTCAAGTGATGAGCGGGTCTAATTGACAATATAACCAGCCGAGTTGAAAAATCATTCACGTGGAAGTGGTATGCACAAAAACGGTCTTGGTAAGGATTGACATTATCGGATATCGGTGTTCAGTAAGTTTCCACCATTGTAGAGGGTTAATGGATTCAGGAACTTTCATCTCCATTTTGTAACGCAGTAATTCATCAGAAGAGCTGTCATCATTTTCTGTCTCCATTACTGCCATTAGCTTAGGGCCTAATACTCTTTTCATTTGGTTTGATAAGTAGGCGAAGTGTTAGAACCATGGTAGGCAAACGATATCTCACAATGGATACAATAAACTTTATCAACATTTTGAACATTTCCGTCAATCAATAGTTTAAAACCAAAATGTTCGTGTAATCGTCAGGAACTTCGTTATTATTTATCGACCGCTATTTTTTATTACTTTTTTTTAATTTATTTTGACTTCCAATAATTTGTAAGTGATGGGTCGATTAATCGTTAAAAAACAATGTAATCGTTCAAATTTTTTAACGATTAATCTAGAAATTAATCGTTACTTTCCGCGGCCCTATAATTTAAACTTTGAAGACTGGACAATCTCAATATCATCCCAGGGGCCGTCCATAAATAACGCCACGCGATTTTGGTAGATTTTTTACCTCCTCCCCCCCCTCGTCACAATTTGTCACAAAAAGTTAGACCCTGCTCCAATATGACGCCAAAAGGTTTTGCCCAACCCCCGCCCCCATAAAAAGCCGTATTTTCTATTTGAAAAAGAGCATGTTTCAAATCACTTTTTTGTCATTTAAGTATGCATTTAGTGTAAGGTTGCACTCTAATATCGTAACAAGCGTCAACCAACGTAAAACATCATTAAATAAATTGTAAGCAATCAAATATTTAAGTAGAACTTTTAATTTAAAGTTGCGTGTTGTGATGTGGCATCATAGTTCTTAACCCTCCCCCCTCATCACACATCGACACACATGTGATACTCCCCTTCCTCCTTAGTTGCGTGACGGCATTTATGGACGGCCCCACACAACGCCGTAGCCACATCCACAACGTACAGCCCCTCCAAACCCCCCCCCCACCACACAGTAACAATCCGCCTTTGAGTAAGATCGGCAAAGCACTTGTTTAGTTATACCATTAAAAGAATTAACTCACGGAATTCGCACTAGATAAAACATAAATTTAAATTTAAAATTAAAAAAAACGTAAAAAACACGTTTTTGACTATAAATCCTTTATGTAAGAGACGTAACTAAAAGAATGTTCATTATAATACGCAGCGCAAGACCATCCAACAATACAAGATTGTAGTTGTGTCGTAAAACATGTTTAATACAATGCGCACCGATCAGGAATATGTTTATAAAAATTGTTGTCAATAAAATACGCACCTTATTGCGCGACAGAAAGGTTGTTCAATATAATGCACACTCTTACACTCTATCTCAAAAAATAACATGATACATAGGAATAAATAAAATAATCTAAAAAAGCAATAATTCAATTACGGTACAAGTGATCGATCTGAAATTTTGAAACATTGTTTTTATCATCGGTACAAAACTGCCTGCTAAATTTCAGCTCGCTAGCTTACGAGGAAGTGGGTTAAAATCGATCCAAAGTTTTGGCGACAAGCAAGCAAGCAAGCAATCAAGGGCGCAAGCAGACACCACGAGTTAATATAAAGGATTTAATAAAACAAACCCGTAAAAATGAAGTTTTTGACTATAAATCCCTTATATATGAGACATAACTAACAGTATTTATTATTTTTAAACTCGACAAACATTTACAGACTGAATTTGTCTTAACTCAACCTTGCTTCATAACCCTGAGGGGGGGGTGTGGGGTGGGAGAGGGGGAACAGTCTTGTCACCGATTCGCTTGACCGAGCTCAGCGTGACACGTAAAATGTAAACAAAAGCACCCCGGTTCTTCGATGGGTCGCCTCAAAGCGTCAACTCAAACTTTCACGTGGGAAAAAAACAATAACAAACCGTGAATTTGAATTACATACGTTATATAAGGAAAAACTAAAAATGCATTAATTTAATTACGGTACAATCGATCGATCTGAAATTTTAATACAATGCATTGTTAGGTGAGACGGGTCCGTGTGCCAAATTTCAGCTCGATCGGGTCACTGGAAGTGGGTCATTTTTGACTTTTGTTTTTCCGCCTGCCCGCCCATGAGATGACGACAGACAGAGAGGGAGAGAGACAGAGACAGAGACGCCGGTGAAGTTAATATAAGGGATTTAAAAATGGAAAGAATGGGAACGAAAAAATAAAATAAAAGGGCATCAGATAATGACAGTTTAAGGCTCCACTTCTAGGAATAACTTAGAGAAGGACCTAATGAAGCCAGGTATGACGCAGGTAAAGTTAAAGAGCCGCCACGTCTACTGTCAATTAAAGCAAGCCTTTGTTTAACACCAGGCACCACATCAACATGACTTCAGCTGTCAACGCTTGACTAAAAATAAATCTTCACACCAATGACATCATGGGCCATGGCCGTTGGCGTGATTTTAATTCCTTTATCGTAACTTAACAGATACTGGGCCAATGAAAGTTGGTTAAACAAAAAGAAAACGTTCATTACTTGGACTGGGCCAGTGTCCCATTGTTTGTTGATGACGTGGGTTTAAATGTATGTAGCAATTTCATGTCCGATAACACGCCTGATAAAGGTCAAGGCGGGACAGAACGTTTCTTTATACTTCGAAGCAATTTTAGGTTTAGATTTAATAATTTTCTATTTTTAAGTGTTTCCGTTTTACTACATTTAAATTATATGTCTTCTTATTGGACTGCTTTACTACATTTTCTCACACGTCTTCTTGTTGGCGGGAATGTATTATGTACTACATTTTCTAATGGGTATTCTGGTTAGTCTGTATTACTACATTTTACTCATTAGATTTCTTGTAAAGTAAATTTTAATGCTTTGAAACATGTTACTCTTTACTTTGACGTTCATGTTGGAGCGTCTGTATTACTTCCTGTTACCCGTCGCAGGTTCCGTTTCTCAACGGCCATCCAACACGCATCATCCAGACATGTAAGGGAGGGCACCAGTCTCACCCCACTCGTAATCTAGTGCTAACGGCCGTGGCAAAACTGAGACACTTCATTGACTCCGTCAAACTGATACATCTCCCAGAGCGTTAAGTTAAAACCTGACAAAGTTTTATGGTGCACGGTAAAGCCACAATAATGCACTGAGTCAGGGGTGGGAAACCATGGCTCGCGAGCCAGATGTGGCTCTAATGATGGATGCATCCGGCTCTCAGACTATTATTCGATTATTAAAAAAAGTTTATTCAGACTCCTTTGATCTACATATTAATTGCATATAAAAAAAGCATAACAATGTAATTAAAAAGAATTCAGAGACATGGTTGTACTTTGAGTGTTGAATTTACACAAAATGAACACATTTACTTGGATTTTTAGTTTTAAACATAATGTATGGCTCTCACAGCATTACTTTTCAAAATAGGTGGTGTTTATGGCTCTCTCAGACAAAAAGTTTCCCGACCCCTGCACTAAGTGTTCTATCAAAAATCGATCGGAAACCTACGGCACGCGTAAGGCGTAAGACTAAAATACTACTTATTGTAAACACTAAAATGTACATCTCCCTGTTCATGATGCGATGTCTGTGGAGTAAGCTGAGAACAAGACACAGGCGCGTGACCAGAAAGCATAATGTCATACACTTTGCAAGCGGCCCTATCCCAAAAATGCATGAGGTGAGTTCACATTAGGGGTGTATCGGATTCAAATGTTTTAAAATCCGACCGAAGCCGGAGCCAGATTTATAAAAATGGCTGGATTCCGGATTTACCGGAGCCGAAATCCGTTACACCCCTAGTTCACATCGACCGTACCTTAACGCAGAGGAAGATCGCGGCTTCGGTGCCACATGGGGAACCCTGAGGTTTAGATCCAGAGATTGCCAAGAACAAAATAGTATCGATAGCTCTTCCCAAAAATATTATATTCCCTATAATTTATTTGTGGGTATCAGAAAAACTACCCACCCGTTTTAGAAATTATTATATCATCTACCAAAAAATGTGTTAGGATCGATATTCTAATCATTAGTAGTTGTTTAAACAAGTCCCAGGATATCACCCAGCTGACAGAGCGAACATTTCAAGACGGCGTCGAGCCAAGAAACAACAATCAACACATTCCAATAACTTGATTGATTGGATCATCGATTAGTTGTGAGTCAGGCGTTAATTTATAGACAGTGGTGGTGGCGCGGTGGAGTGGTGGAGTGTAGGAGTGGTTGAGTGGTAGAGTGTAGGAGTGGCGGCGTGGTGGAGTGTAGGAGTGGTGGTGTGTAGGAGTGGTGGCGTGGTGGAGGGGTGGCGTGGTGGAGTGTAGGAGTGGTGGCCTGGTGGTGTGTAGGAGTGGTGGAGGGGTGGAGTGTAGGAGTGGTGGCGTGGTTGAGTGGTAGAGTGTAGGAGTGGTGGAGTGGCGGCGTGGTGGAGTGTAGGAGTGGTGGTGTGTAGGAGTGGTGGCGTGGTGGAGTGGTGGCGTGTAGGAGTGGTGGCGTGTAGGAGTGGTGGCGTGTAGGAGTGGTGTAGTGGTGGAGTGTAGGAGTGGTGGTGTGTAGGAGTGGTGGCGTGGTGGAGGGGTGGCGTGTAGAAGTGGTGGCGTGGTGGAGTTGTGGCATGGTGGCAGGGTGCAGTGTAGGAGTGGTGGAGTGGTAGCGTGGTGGAATGGTGGCGCCAATAATTTGTGGCCGTCGTCCTCTTCGTACCAGACCCAGAAAACTTGACGACGTCAAATTAGATCACGACACACATAGGGTAGAGAAATCATTGAAAGATTGACCATTACCTGGACACAATAGTCCAATACCATGGCAACATCGCATCACTGGGTGGAGGATACGTTGTTATTATGGTAACATGTGCTTCCGACAGTGTTGTGGTAGCGCAAAAAATGTTTCAGATGAAAAAATGTAGATGCATATTAATTTGCACTTTGTTGTTCATTAAATATTTTGAGATGTATCTTTTCAGATTGAGATGAAACCATTATTTAATTCTACAAGAAGCGATAGGTTTTCATGTTAAAAAATATATATATTCTTTTTTCGCAGAATTTCAAATTTGACCAAGGCGAGAAATAGCAGGTGTCGCCAAAAATAATCTGGCTTCCCATCAGTGATATTCATTTCAGCTATGATTGGAAAATGAGATATTCATATAAAAAAATTAACAAACAATCTTCTGTATAGAAGGAGTGTAACAGATAAGATTAAAAAAATATTTTTTAAAAAAACATGTGTGACGTCCTTCCCTTGTATAGTTTGATTGAGGAAGTAAAAGTGCATGGTGGTGAATAAAAGTGTAAGACGTCCAACAGTCGTGTATGATGGCCCCCCAGAAAAGTGTTCGATGCCGAATAATCATGTATGACAGAAAGTAAGCCAACATGATAGGCAATCAAAGTTTATCACGTCAAATCAACATTATGACTTCTAATTAAATGTAAGACGTCAAATAAAGTATGTGAGACGTGATATAGAGTGTGACACCGTATATAAAACTTTGTGAAGGCGGCGCGTGATCAGAATGTTTATATGTACGTCCCATCGTGACAAGGGCCACAAGGCAATTACTTTGCGTTCATCGAGGCGTGGGGGGAAAAAACACGCTTGAATGACTTATTTGGGTGTGACGTTCGTTTAGAAATCAGCTCTCCATTATGGCTGATCAATTTTTTGCACCCTCGCGTGGAATGCTGTTGTAACGGTATAGCGGTTGAATATTTATTTGTATGATCCAAATATTCTAAGTAGACATGGAACACTAACGAACCATAAAAGCCATATAATAATATGTATTGCAATCTATGTTAGTGAATTCTCTTGCAAAAAAATCTTTATCGTGGTGAATTAACGTTTCTTTGTTTGTTGCATTTTTTAATTATTATTATTATTATTATTATTATTATTTTAAATTTAATATTTTTTACTATTTTATATCTTTCGATTTCTGGGTAACTTAAAGAACCGAATGAGAAGCGAATGGTTAAAATTATCACACACTAGGGTAACAAAACTAGACAGTAAGGCATAATAAAATTTAAAAAAAACAGATAAATAAACAGGATTTAAAAATAATCTAAAACTAACATTAAACACAAGCTTAAAAGTTTTCAACAAACCTAGCGATCGATTGATTGTTCATTAACATACCGATATATTTTTAAATGTATCTCCTCAGTGAAGCATGTGTAAGTGTCTCGTGTCATTGAAATTGCCTGTCATACTGCATGTCAATAAACGTCAAAGTCTATTTGAGAACGGCTGCGTCATTACTTTGACAATAGCATGCGAATAAAAATATCAAGTCTTGTCTATATGTGATTCACAACTTTGTCATGGAATAATGTGTCAATAAATATTTGAATATCCACTTTTATGATAGGGCATGTCCTTGAAATAATTTCACCACTTTCGAAGACAATACAATGTATTTAAGAAGTCAACTAATTTGTTTAATTGAAAACCTAAATTGTCATAAGCGAGTTAAAACCACTCTAAAATAAACAATTTAAAAAACGCATCTTTTTAACTTTATTAGTCAAAGAAAGACCGTCCAAAGATATAGAGTAGACAAACACCCAAAACAGTTATAGTATTTGAGCTTTAAGCAGTTGAACATTAAATTTTTGTTATTGGCATTTACATGAACATTTAAAAAAAAATTTTAAATCTAAAGCATTCTGTGTAGTCAAAATGGTCTTTAAATTTCCGGTAAACGTATAGAATTATTACTCATAGCCACGATGCTAACTTTTTCTCCGGAACTATACTCTCCTTAGAATCTATAGACCCACACTTGAACGAAGCAGACGAGAAGAACCACAATAATCTGAGCTGAAAGGGGCACAAACGTGTGTATAAAAAATTCTCACATTGTTTGAACAGAAGAAATGATAACAGCGAGTCAAAGTATTACCACTTGATAACTTTTATAAAAGAAATAATAATAATGGTATTTAAAAAATGAACTAATTTAGAGCCATGGAATATTTGTCATGCGAAATATACCGTGTGGCATCGAATATCCAAAAATGGGTAACTTTACTTTGATTTTTCAGATGTTATTTAAATATTGCATCAGACGGGATAAAAAAAACAACAGTTGTTTGTTAATAAATAGGTAAATCTGCATTATTATACACATCATGTCCATTATTTTACACTGTGTTAACCAAAGGAAAATGGTAGTGAGGTCAGCGAGTTTATTTCAAAAATCGGTGATAACTGAGTTCTATTTCATGCTGCGGAATGAGTTATCTATAGTTTCCAAGAATTAAAAGGGGGGGGGTATTAACGTTGCCGTTGTTGGTGAGCGTTCTGCAATAATTAAAACTCAGCACATAGCATTCTCCCTGTCTGACCATTGCATTTACAGAAAGGATCCAGGTTTTACTTGGATCAAATGAAAAAAGTCGGACTTTTTTACACGCTTTTATTTAAGTCACAATGTTTGTATATTGTATCCATCCATCCATCCATCCATCCTTCCATCCATCCATCCTTCCTTCAAAACTTGAAACGTAAAATTATACCACTTCTGATGGTCCTAGAGATCTAAATTTTTTTACCACAGATAGATCTTGGATGACAATGCATGGTATCAAAATTTCAGATCGATCGAATGTCCCGTATTGAAATTATTGCATTTTTAGTTTATCTAAAGTCTATATATAAGCATCGGTACCCGTCTGCTTTGTTGACATCCATGAGTTCACCACGTGAACACAACACCGTGGTATAAAACGTTGGGCGGGCGCTTATGAGGTGTTTGGTATAAAAAAAATAGTGGTAAATAAAACAAACCCGTAAAAACAAAGTTTTTGACTATAAATCCCTTATATATGAGACATAACTAACAGTATTGATTATTTTCAAACATTTACAGACTGACACCGAGTGATGTCCCTTGTCTTTAATAAATGGGGGTGGGATGTGAGGGGGAGTCGGCACGACGGTCGGCGTCAACACGACGGTCGGTGTCAACTCAAACTCACGTGGAAGTGGGAGAAAAAAAAACAGTGAATTTAAATTACATACCTCATATAAGGATAAACTAAAAATGCATTAATTTAATTACGGTACGATCGATCGATCTGAAATTTTGATACGATGCATTGTTAGGTAAGTCGGGTCCGTGTGCCAAATTTCAGCTCGATCCGATCACGGGAAGAGGGTCATTTTCGACTTTTGTTTTTCCGCCCGCCCGCCGAGCCCAAGACAGAGACGGCCGCGAAGTTAATATAAGGGATTTAAATAAAACAAACCCGTAAAAAACAAACCCGTAAAAACAAAGTTTTTGACTATAAATCCCTTATATATGAGACATAACTAACAGTATTGATTATTTTCAGACATTTACAGACTGACACCGAGTGATGTCCCTTGTCTTTAATAAATGGGGGTGGGATGTGAGGGGGTGTCGGCACGACGGTCGGCGTCAACACGACGGTCGGCGTCAACTCAAACTCACGTGAAACTGGCAGAAAAAAAAACAATAACAAACAGTGAATTTTGAATTACATACCTCATATAAGGATAAACTAAAAATGCATTAATTTAATTACGGTACGTTCGATCGATCTGAAATTTTGATACGATGCATTGTTAGGTCAGACGGGTCCGTGTGCCAAATTTCAGTTCGATCGGATCATGGGAAGTGGTTCATTTTTGACTTCTGTTTTTCCGCCCGCCCGCCGAGCCCAAGACAGAGAGAGAGAGAGACGGCCGCGAAGTTAATATAAGGGATTTAAAAACAAACCCGTAAAAGCAAAGTTTTTGACTATAAATCCCTTATATATGAGACATAACTAACAGTATTGATTATTTTCAAACATTTACAGACTGAATCTGTCTTAACTCAAGTTTGCTTCATAACCCTTGGGGGGGGAGGGGTGGGGGGAGGGGTGGGTGGGAGGGGGAGAGGGGAAAAGTCTGGTCACCGATTCGCTTGACCGAGCTCAGCGTGACACGTAAAATGTAAACAAAAGCACCCCGTCGCTTCGTTGGGTCGCCTCAATGCGTCAGCTCAAACTTTCACGTGGCAAAAAAAAACAATAACAAACCGTGAATTTGAATTACATTCCTCATATAAGGATAAACTAAAAATGCATTAATTTAATTACGGTACGTTCGATCGATCTGAAATTTTGATACGATGCATTGTTAGGTCAGACGGGTCCGTGTGCCAAATTTCAGCTCGGTCGAATCACGGGACGTGGGTCATTTTCGACTTTTCTTTTTCCGCCCGCCCAGCCCATGAGATGATGAGATGATGAGACTGCCGCGAAGTTAACATAAGGGGTTTAATTAAACAAACCCGTAAAAACAAAGTTTTTGACTATAAATCCCTTATATATGAGACATAACTAACAGTAGTGATTATTTTTAAACATTTACAGACTGACACCGAGTGATGTCCCTTGTCTTTAATAAATGGGGGTGGGATGTGAGGGGGTGTCGGCACGACGGTCGGCGTCAACACGACGGTCGGCGTCAACTCAAACTCACGTGGAACTGGAATTTAAAAAAAAATAACAAACAGTGAATTTTGAATTACATACCTCATATAAGGATAAACTAAAAATGCATTAATTTAATTACGATACGTTCGATCGATCTGAAATTTTGATACGATGCATTGTTAGGTTAGACGGGTCCGTGTGCCAAATTTCAGTTCGATCGGATCATGGGAAGTGGGTCATTTTTTACTTCTGTTTTTCCGCCCGCCGAGCCCAAGACAGAGAGAGAGAGAGAGATGACGACAGAGACGGCCGCGAAGTTAATATAAGGGATTTAAAAAGATGTGTGGGCTTCAGACGTGAATTTTAAAGAGTTTTTATTATAAGTTTTAAAAAAATAGCTGTAAAAACAAAGTTTTTGACTATAAATCCCTTATATATGAGACATAACTAAAAGTAGTGATTATGTTAAAAGCGTGTCCTTTTTAAAAAAAGATTTTTTAAATATTTATTTCTTACGATGTTTAATTACAAAAAAAAATGTTATCGTTCCATGTACATTGCTAACGATACGATTTTATTATTTTTTTGAAAGACAAGAGCTGTTCGCTTAACCGACATTTCAGATAATCATTTTTTTAAAAATGCTGATGATAAATTGTTTTGATAGTTGATTGTTCTTTGGAAGGGAATTGGAGGGGGGATGCCTCAAAATAAAAAAAAAGAGTCAGAAAAAGAACATTTCAAGCTGCGCCTACAGTGTAACAATAGAGGCTTGAAAATCGATACCCTATGAAAGGTATCGGTTGGTTCAATGGAGAGTTGATAACATCAATGAATTCTTAAAAGAAAATGTGCTGGAAACCGTCCACCGCCAACACGCGATTCGATTCCCAGTATTGGCATGTATAACAATGGAGCGAGTTCCTTGAATAAAAAATGGAACTGTTAAAAGACGCAAGTCACAAGGAAATTTTAAGACTTATACACCAAAGGGACATAGAGAATTTTAGGAAAAAAAACAACTAGTCTCACGTCATTAGTCAATGATACAGAGATTACCATTTACATTTTTTTAAACCCACAAAACTTTAAGTACATGAAATAACCTTTGGTAGTGTCGAATTATATTAAAACATTTCAATTGTTTGCATTCTTCAATTTTCCTCTATAGTAAAGTGGTCGTGACTGTACCAAATTATGTGGGATCTTTTTAAACGGCGCAGCTTGCTTTATTCACCCGACCCTGATATTATTTAACAAACACTAAGGGGCTGGCTTTTAAACAAAAATATATTTAACAGAGTAACCGGTATTTTCAGGGTGGAAATTTTATGGGATGGAGCTTGTACAAGGAAGTATTTAACTTCCAGAAAATCTTGCGATCTTCCTGGTGGAGAGAAATCCTTTGGCTATATTTTTTAAAAAAAAGTTTTTGACTATAAATCCTTTATTTACGAGACCTAACTAGAAGTATGTTCATTATATTACGCATCGCACAATAGAAAAATCCAAAATTTTTGTTATGTCTCTTATATAAAGGATTTATAGTAAAAAACAAACACTACTACAGTCTGCTTGATAAGTTTCAGCTCGATCTGATCACGTGAAAAGGGTTATAAAATCATTGTTTAATATAATGCGCACCGCGCGACACATTAGCATAAACATTTACAGATCGGGAATATATTTTTAAAAAGTATCATCTATATAATAAGCACCGCACCGCGCGACAGGAAAATATTAAAAATGTTGTTCAGTATAATACGCACCGCGACAGTCTAGCACACAAATTTACATGCTACATAGAGAGACATGAAGATAATCTAAAAATTCATTAATTTAATTACAGTAAATTCGATCGATCTGAATTTTGATGGATCATTTTTATCGTCGGCACGAGTCTGCATGCAAAATTTTCAGCTCGCTAGCATACGGGGAAGTGGGTTAAAAATATATCCAGAGTTTTTTTGGCAAACAATCAAACAAACAATCAAGCAGACACCACGAGTTAATATAAAGGATTTAAAAACCCCACCACATCACCAGCTTCCGTTCTACCTCCCGCCTCCAGAGTGTTTATGAGTAGTCAATGAACCCCCCCCCTTTTTCTTCTGGGTCTTTATTCTATGTCTTTTCTTTAATTTTAAACCGACATGCCATCAAGACAATGGAGAGCAAAATTCAGCGATTTGCAAATATCGTCACGAGACTCTCAAATAACCTTTATGGTCTCCGTGGATGATTGCCTAACAAATAGTTCAATGGGACCAAATTATTGCCCGTGCACAAAACGTTCATTCGACGTAGAGCGGTGGGTGGGTGGGAGGGAGGGTGGTTTGACTGTTCAGCCATTTGGTCAATGAAAAGAGAAAAAAACAGCAGATCAATTCCTTCAAACAGAAATCAATAAATAACCGGGCCGCTCGATAAACCTTGCGGCATATTAGTCTAGTTTCTAGACGTGTCAACGCGCGGAGTGACAGAGAGAGGGAGAGAGAGAGAGAGAGAGAGAGAGAGAGAGAGAGAGAGAGAGAGAGAGAGAGAAAGGGGGGAGGAAGGATATAAGTTAAAGGTGGCTTACGTACAGATAGGGGAATCAAAGCGTCTGAGTTTTTTACAACAATATTTGGCCTTGAGAAAAGCAACAAGAAAGACAATGTGACGTTTCAGTGTCCACATTTTTGGTCAGTTTAGGCGGTCAACAAAAATATACTGGAACAAAAATCCAATAATAATAATAATAAATTGATTATTTATATAGCGCTGTATCCCAGTAAGGAACTGGGCTCACAGCGCTTTACATGAAAGAAATAACATGCCTATAAATATTACATTAACTTTCATATCATAACAAACACAAAAATTACAGTACATTATACATAAGCTACGTTAATCATTTACAAGAAATGTTGTTTCATTAATTTTGAAAATAAATGTTGAAAAGATGTGTCTTAAGTGCAGTCTTGAAGGACTTGGTTGTTTGAATACTACGTATGTTTAATGGTATAGAATTCCATTGTTTGGCTGCACAAAAAGAGAACGACCTTTCACCAAATGTTTTGGTGCGTGTCGTAGGAACAGAGAGAACGCGTGTGTCTGCAGAAGATCGTAGCTGGCGAGTGGGTGAGTAGACCGACAAAAGTTCAGTAAGATACGATGGGCATGAGTCCGAAAAGAAGTTGTGACAGAGAACGGCCAGTTTGTAATCAATACGGGCTTGTATAGGCAGCCAATGAAGTGAGTGAAGAAGTGGAGTAACATGGTCATGTTTTTTTGCCTTGAGCACCAGTCTGGCAGCTGAATTTTGAACTTTCTGTAGTTTTTCAATGCATTGTTTTGGCGCACCAGACAGCAGAGAATTGCAGTAATCCATACGAGCTGGTTCTAGAGCACAGACTAGAGTTTTTGTTGCACTAACTGTTAAGTAATGACGGATTGAGCTGATCTGACGAATGGCAGTGTAGGCAGAGCGACAGATGTGATTGATAAAGTTGTTAATAGACATGTTGTCAGAAATAATGTAGCCAAGATTCCTAGTCGATGTTGTGAACAGAATATCCGAACTGGCTACCTGAATTGACTTCGGAATAGTTGGGGTTAAGTCCTCATCTCTAGAACAGACCAACGACCCCATTTTAAAAAGTCGTCGTACAGATTGTGACGTCACATTTCTGCTTATTGTTATTTGTCATTGATATACAAACTGTGCGTAAATCTTTTCGCCTGATTTCAGTGACGCAACTTAAGTAAAATGTGTGTGTAAGTGTGTGTGAAAGTGTCGGGTTTGACAGCAAATGGTGTTAAAACGATCTATCTTGAGAATAAACATTTAACTGTAAATATATATATATATATATAAAATTGTAGTCTGAATTTTTAATCGTTTATGTGTGTGTGTGATTTTGAAGAAAATAGAAATGAGGCCAAATGAACATTCCGAGATGGTGGGATCACATTTAACTTATCTAAGGTAACTGCACATTCCAAACTACCGCCAACATTCCACGGTGCTCAAGATACTGCATGGGATCACGTGACTCCATCTTTCGTCCTTAGAAACGTCCACTGACCTAGATCGCGGTGTCCAGAATGAGGCTTGTTAGAAAAATCCATTCCCAATACAATATTTTTTTATTCTTTTGCCTCGCTGATAAACTTGAACTAAAACTTTTTACCACAAGTAACAAGTTTCAAAAACTAAACTTTTGCATGCTTGTCTAGTTTTCAACAGATTCAAAAGGATAGTGCAATGGCGCAGGGAGCTTTTTTTTCTTTCTTTTTAAAAAATTTAAATAATTTTTTTTTAAAATATAATAAAATAGAGACGACGATCAGCCTTGTATGCAACTTTCTCTCTCCATATTGAGCCGAACTGGGCACGGTGGTCGAGTGGCATGCGCGCTCGGCTGGCGTACCGATGGTCACGGGTTCGGATCCTTGTGAAGGCTAGGATTTGTTCCCGGGGCCTAGGGCGTCCCTGAGTCCACCCAGCTCCGAATGGGTACCTAACATTGGTAAGGGATATAAAGGCGGCTGGGTAATGCGTGGAACCCTTATAGCCGAGGCCTGTGAACGCTGCATCACTTTCCAACAGACCAGCATGGTCTGTTGACGCATTAATCTTCTGTATAGAAGGAGCGTCTGATATAGATAAGAACTGCATTGATAAAATTGCAATAGGTGGGGAAAATCTTGGTCAAATCGAATAGAACTAATCAACTCAGCTGCGAATGTGTTGGTGAGTTTAAAGTGACGTATCTATAGCACTAGCTTGCCCAGCTGTGCGTGTGTTTAAAGTAACGTATCTATAGCCCTAGCTTTCCCAGCTGTGTGTGGGTTTAAAGTGACGTATCTATAGCACTAGCTTGTCCAGCTGTGTGTGTGTTTTAATTGACGTGTATCTATAGCCCTAGCTTTCCCAGCTGTGTGTGGGTTTAAAGTGACGTATCTATATCACTATCACGCCCAGCTGTGTGTGTGTTTAAATTGCCGTATCTATGGTTCTATCTTTCCCAGCTGTTTTTGTATTACTTTGGTCTTGTCCCTAGTAAAGCTCCACACCGTCCATGAAATATTGCCTTCATTTCTTATAAGAGGGCTATCGGGCAATGACGAATTCTCTCATTGAAGACAGCTGTGTAATGTTAGACTTGGTTTTTAAGAGAGAAACCATTTAAATCACTGATTGTGTCATCACAGGATTTGATGGGACTATGGGGCACGTTGTTTTGATGTAGATAAATTTTCAGTCTGAATACTCGTTCTTTTTAGGGAATCGCATCTAATTAGAGTAAACATCTAAATAAAAAACAACAATTAACTAACTTTTTTTGGTGGTATCATTTCATCTTTAAAATACCATGCACGCGTAACCAACAATAATGATAAAATATATACAATATTACTAGACTTCTCAAAAGCATTTGACAAAGTTCAACACCTAAATTTACTTTTAAAACCTTAACTACTTTGGAATTTGAAGTCCCTTACATCACTGGATCCAAGAATTCCTTTTGGGTAGGGAGCAAGATGTAATAATTAATGGAATATAATAATCTAAGAATCCAGGACTAGGCACAAACCATAGATAAGCGTAGGACGCAATAATCTTCTGTATAGAAGGAGCGTCTGTAACAGATTAGAAGATAACTATTTCCGATATTGACAATCAAACTCTCTAAACTTCCTTTTGGCATTCAAACCCCTGGAAATTTCATTCGTCAACTGAAAAACTCTCCAAACTCCGATTTGTCGGTCACTGACAATTAAATTCTCCAAACTCACATTTGTCGGTCACTGACAATTAAATTCTCCACACTCCCGTAAGTTAGCTAACAATTAAATTCTCCAAACTCCCATTTGTCGGTCACTGACAATTAAATTCTCCACACTTCCGTAAGTTAGCTAACAATTAAAATCTCCAAACTCCCATTTGTCGGTCTCTGACAATTAAATTCTCCAAACTCCCATTTGTCGGTCACTGACAATTAAATTCTCCACACTCCCGTAAGTTAGCTAAGAATTAAATTCTCCAAACTCCCATTTGTCGGTCACTGACAATTAAATTCTCCACACTTCCGTAAGTTAGCTAACAATTAAATTCTCCAAACTCCCATTTGTCGGTCTCTGACAATTAAATTCTCCAAACTCCCATTTGTCGGTCACTGACAATTAAATTCTCCACACTCCCGTAAGTTAGCTAACAATTAAATTCTCCAAACTCCCATTTGTCGGTCACTGACAATTAAATTCTCCACACTTCCGTAAGTTAGCTAACAAATAAATTCTCCAAACTCCCATTTGTCGGTCTCTGACAATTAAATTCTCCAAACTCCCATTTGTCGGTCACTGACAATTAAATTCTCCACACTTCCGTAAGTTAGCTAACAATTAAATTCTCCAAACTCCCATTCGTCACCTGACAATTTAACGACACAATCTCATGCATCCACTTACTAAATCCCCAAAGTTTTAACACAGAAAGATATCGATCCGTTAAATCTCTAACAGACGACGTGTCTGGTTCGATCCGTCACAACCGTTAGGTCAGTTTTAATAAATGTGATTGAATGTAAGTGGAAATCAAGACCAAGTCATTAAAAAAAGGGGGGGGGGCGTGTAAAACTTCAGAGGTGGTGCTGATAAGATGAGGAGGTCCTTGTAATAATCCAAACAAATAAAATTGTTTCACTTCCCAATTGCAATTTAAATATTCCTTTTCAGTACAAATATACAAACCCGAAAGACGTTTACACAGAATAAAATATTTTAAAAATTGCACACGCATTTATCTAACGTATTTCTAAAGTGCAAACATCAGCCGTCAAATGCCATGGCAATGCCGTTCAGTTATTAGAAAATAGGTATAGACTAGTTAGAGTGAGTCTTTGTAGTTTGTACCAACAGGAGAGCACACTTTATCAATGTGGACCGACGATTGACTATTCACATATTTGTTAATCCAACGGTGAATAATACAATCGTCGCTGATTTGACTTCTCTGGGGAAGCATTGACCCGTTTATTATATTTTTTTAACGAAATGTATTAAAAATGTAATAGTTACAAAATAATAGTTTCGTCTATATTCCATTCAAATCCTACAGTACAGTCTAAGAATGGATTGTAAGATATTTTAAATTGATATTTTCTACTTTTTTAGTGACACTTTGGTACAGTTTTATGCTGTCTTCTTTTTTAAAAAATAATAAAATAAATTGTTTTTCCTATTTATTTTCTGATAACACAGATCTAGAGTTTAGTCTTATCGTGTGTGACATGTAACATACTTTCGTGAATTGTTGGCATGGAATTAAATGGATGAATTTCCCATTACAAAACGAACCAAGTCTTGTTTTTTCTTTGTTTTTTTTCTCCATGAGAATGGTTTTTATATAGGGTTGTTAGTAGCATAAGATGATAGCATATCGATGAAGAAAGTTGGGTTGTCATTGTCAATGAGGACAGTTGGGTTGCCCGTGTGAATGAGAACAGTTGGGTTGCCAGTGTCAATGAGAGCATTTGGGTTGTCATTGTCAATGACGACATTTGGGTTGCCAGTGTCAATGAGAACAGTTGGGTTGTCAGTGTCAATGAGGACAGTTGGGTTGCCAGTGTCAATGAGGACAGTTGTGTTGTTATTGTCAATGAGGACAGTTGGGTTGTCAGTGTCAATGAGGACAGTTGGGTTGTCAGTGTCAATGAGGACAGTTGGGTTGTCAGTGTCAATGAGGACAGTTGGGTTGTCAGTGTCAATGAGGACAGTTGGGTTGTCAGTGTCAATGAGGACAGTTGTGTTGTTATTGTCAATGAGGACAGTTGGGTTGTCAGTGTCAATGAGGACAGTTGGGTTGTCAGTGTCAATGAGGACAGTTGGGTTGTCAGTGTCAATGAGGACAGTTGGGTTGTCAGTGTCAATGAGGACAGTTGGGTTGTCAGTGTCAATGAGGACAGTTGGGTTGTCAGTGTCAATGAGGACAGTTGGGTTGTCAGTGTCAATGAGGACAGTTGGGTTGTCAGTGTCAATGAGGACAGTTGGGTTGTCAGTGTCAATGAGGACAGTTGGGTTGTCAGTGTCAATGAGGACAGTTGTGTTGTTATTGTCAATGAGGACAGTTGTGTTGTTATTGTCAATGAGGACAGTTGGGTTGTCAGTGTCAATGAGGACAGTTGGGTTGTCAGTGTCAATGAGGACAGTTGGGTTGTCAGTGTCAATGAGGACAGTTGGGTTGTCAGTGTCAATGAGGACAGTTGTGTTGTTATTGTCAATGAGGACAGTTGTGTTGTTATTGTCAATGAGGACAGTTGGGTTGTCAGTGTCAATGAGGACAGTTGTGTTGTTATTGTCAATGAGGACAGTTGTGTTGTTATTGTCAATGAGGACAGTTGGGTTGTCAGTGTCAATGAGGACAGTTGGGTTGTCAGTGTCAATGAGGACAGTTGGGTTGTCAGTGTCAATGAGGACAGTTGGGTTGTCAGTGTCAATGAGGACAGTTGGGTTGTCAGTGTCAATGAGGACAGTTGGGTTGTCAGTGTCAATGAGGACAGTTGGGTTGTCAGTGTCAATGAGGACAGTTGGGTTGTCAGTGTCAATGAGGACAGTTGGGTTGTCAGTGTCAATGAGGACAGTTGGGTTGTCAGTGTCAATGAGGACAGTTGGGTTGTCAGTGTCAATGAGGACAGTTGGGTTGTCAGTGTCAATGAGGACAGTTGGGTTGTTATTATCAATGAGGACAGTTGGGTTGCCATTGTCAATGAGGACAGTTGGGTTGTCATTGTCAATGAGGACAGTTGGGTTGTGATTGTCATGAGAACAGTTGGGTTAGCGGTATCAATGAGGACAGTTGGGTTGCCATTGAGGACAGTTGGGTTGCCACTACATTGCTCATTGTTTGCATGAGGTGAAATGTCAATAATGACAGGTCATTTCACAGTTTATGTGATAAGTATCAAAGCTTATTTGTCACAAGTACAATGAGAGCAATTTAGGAAGTATTTCTGTTACAGCCATAGCAAAAAAAAAGTGTAACGAAGTCTTGTCTTTCTGTTATGAACACACACACAGACATATAATACTTTAAATTAAAAAATTTGAGTAATAAAAAACAAATAAAATCTTTTATAAAATCATTTAAAAATTATAAATTGTAATAAAAGCGAGAGAAAAAGTATCTACCACAGTTGTTATGACTAAAACGTTCATTTCTGAGAGTCACCATGTCTCATAAAATGTTTTAGGCACTTTTATTTTGACGCTTGGTGAGAAGTCGTGGAAATAAATATTTTTTTTAAAAAAATCAGGGGCGTAGTTAAGGGGGGTGTGGGGGAGAACAATGACAGACAACCTCTGGGACTTGCAGACTATTGACGCAAAAAATAAAAAATGAGATTCGACTTTATCGTACTAATGGTAATTATCGGTTGTAAAGATGCCGAGCGAGGGGAAAAGACAGGGGGGCTGGGGGGCCAAACACTTAGAAAGCGCTCTGATATAGTCCACCGGTATGACATCGTGAAAACAATGTCTATTAATTGTTGTTTGGGGAGATCGCTTACATTGGCTCAAAGGAATATTTTCAGTGATTAGGTGTAGAGCTGCGTACAAACAATTGAGTTCATTGTAATTGCTAGTGGCTGATCAAGTAAGTACTTAGTAATTACTATTTCTGGTGTAATATCATTCCTTTGAATTAAAATTGATGATCTGAATACGAATCTATGAAAGCGAGCAGTAATTTAATTAAACTCATCAAATAGTAAGTATACTGATAGTAATTGAGCTAAGTAAGTTTAGTAAGTATAATGATAGTAATTGAACTAAGTAAGTATAATGATAATAATTAAACTGAGTAGGCGTAGGGATCGTAAATAAACTAAGTAAGTACAATGATAGTGATAGTATTAGTATGTAAACTAAGTAAGTATAATTATAATTGATAGTAATATTAATTGAAGTTAGTAAGAATAATGAAAGTGAAAGCAATAAATAACTTTAACTAAGTGAGTATAATGATAGTTGTTAAAGTAAGTAAGTATAGTGATATTTATTAAACTAATTAAGTATGATGATAGTCATTAAAATAAGTAATTATACGTGTAATGATATCTGCATGAACTGAGTAATGTATCGATCGGGTGACGGCGGTAAGCTACTGGATCACACACGTGATGAGAGTTGGGTATACACTGACAAGAGCTCCTATCTTACCTTCATCGTCAGCTGTTTCAAAAACAAAGCTAAAGGCATTTTAACCGTTGTCTCCTCGTCTTCTGGTCCGTTAAGAAGAAAAGCCATTAATTAACAGAAGCCCATCGTTTCGAACGTCAACCAAAACAATGCCATTTTTGTTCACATGAATAGTGAAACTACCTCTACACATCCGAGACTTGTTAACTCCTAGGGTCATACTACGATAGCGAACGGGCACCTACACACACACACACAAACACACACACCCGAGTTAAGGGCCTTGGTACAATCACGAAGCTCTCCCAGGTGAAAGAAGAAAAAAAATTGTGTCACACAGAAGCGTGTCACGCAAAACACGGACGGGTGATATCGACCCGGCGTTTAGGGTTTGTCCATGCTTTCGATACCAATGGATAAAAACAATGCGCAACAATCGTCGGCTTGTCGAAACTCTGCTCTAAATAATTGTTTGTTCCGTGTGAATAGCTCGGATATATTCTTTGATGGTATTTTCTTTTTTTTTAAAGTTAATTAACTCTGCAGTTTGTAGTTTATCTAGGGCAGTGCTTCTCAAAGTGGTGGTCCGCGGACCGGTTGCGGTCCGTGGGCCATCCGATGCCAGTCCGCAGAAGTTACCAAGAAAGGACATTACGCTACCATGTCAGTACAGGTAACATAGTTCACCGGTCCCTGGTGCAATGGAAAATATTCCTGCCGGTCCGCAATTCTAAAAAGTTTGAGAAGCACTGATCTAGGGTCAAGAAGACATGCACATGGCGTAATCTGTCGGTCCGTAGACCGCAACTTTTAACTTTGCAAGAATTGTCACAGTCAGTTTTTGTAATTTTTGTTAAATTTAAAAGAAAAAAATCTTTATATCCTCTGCTGCATGAAGATATCAAAGGTTAATATCGGTGATTTCAAATCTGTAACAATTCAAATATTTTTTTATAATCCCAGATGTAAATTTTAAAAACATGGCGTTGAAGTGTTATAAAGAAAAGAAATGTATTGCAAATGGTGCGGTCATCTGTGAGATGATTTTTTAAAATGATTTTTTTTAAAAATATGTTTTTTAAATAAATAATATCAAGATTATTTCCTAAGACAGATGGTGTGTTTAGTATTAGGAGACGATTCTGAAATTGCGCGTTGTGACGAGACACTGACTGTGGAGCTATACGAGTTGTGGCACCTGTCGTCACAGTTAATAATGCATTGATCAGGTCACTAGATAAGTTTGTGCCACGTGGGCACGTTCATGTGTTCAGACGACGGTGCATCAAGCTCCCTCTAAAACAGCAGCCTGCAACCAAGGGGACCTAAAGCAGTTTAATTATGCAAGAGCTTGATGGCAAAACATAAGAAAGAATTAAATTTTGACAGATTTATGTAACGTAGCCTTAACATGTTTGTATAACTTCACTTCTTCAAGTTCAAGGTGGTAGACAAAATGCCTCAATAGTGCGTGGAGATAAAGGTTAATTTCGATCTTGGCGTGTCGGGGTGGGGGTGGAGGAGACAGGAGGGTCAAGAAAGCAGTCAATGCATTATGGATGGAAAGTTTCAACAGGGAAAATGACGTGATAGAATTGCAAATTTATTCTACAGTTAAGATTGCAATAACATGTGATCATCTAAGTTTATCGAATGGAAAGTAACCGACGATGAGGTACATGCAAGAACTAGAAAACCAGCCCCTCTCCCACCCCAAAAACCTATTCGTTGACACAAATCTCTGAAATCTCTCGAGGATTGATACCAACGTATTGGTATCTTCACCGGGTTTTTTTTGGTGTTGTGTGTGTCTTTTAAATAAATGGTAACTAAGGTAAACAAATTATGACCAACATCAGGCTGACCTCCCCTAGTACATTTTTTGTTTTGTTTCGCAAGCCACTTATGAAGTATTTTGAAATGCAGTGTTTCCCAATGGTATTCTATTTTGAATACAAAGTGAGCCGCGTTTGCACAACGAGCTCCATTGGTAACGTCAGACAAAGACAGTCAAACCGCCGGTATCGCCCGGGCCAATGCCAAACATCAAAATAGCAACCAGCGGGGAAGTACCCTGGACGTCACGGCAGTTATTTATAGCCTAAGAGGTGTGTCTAAGGAGTGGGGCTCTGATCGGGGGTGGGAGTAGTGAGAGGGGTAGGGGGGGAGCAAAAGAAAACAATTTGGACGAAATCCATGACGATGAGAGCCCCGATAATAATAAGGACGTGTCACTTCAGTACCGTGAAAGATATACAGTGAGTTTTACATGGACAGATTCACTAGCAGCTTTTTGACTCTTTATTCAGATATCCATGATGAACTTTTTATATAAAACATTTGTTATTCAACTTTAATTTGTTGTTTAAAATGATATTTAAATAAATCATATCTTAAACCAGGATAAAAAATGTTTAAAAAAAAACAACTAACACCAAAGTTTTCTTGTGCGTTTATTTTCTATTGCTTATTGATATATTTTTAATTGTTATGCATTTTTTTCTAATCTACTGGTGTAAAAGATGCTTACGATTCTTCTTCTAATTGAAGAAAAGCCTGATTTAGGATTTTTTTCTCCATATATTTTTTTATCGTTTCTAAACTTTCTTAAAAGCTTTGTAATGTGTTGTTTTTCCAAAGCTCTTCGGCGAGTTGTTAATTCTTCAAGCACCTGTAGTTTAAAATGTTGGGCATTTGAGTTTTGCCATCTAAATCAGGGGCCGGGAAACTTTTTGTCTGAGAGAGCCATAAACACCACATATTTTAAAGAGAAATTCTGTGAGAGCCATACATTGTGTTTAAAACTAAAAATTCATGTAAAAGTAAATGTTTGCATTTTGAGTAATTTTAACACTAAAGTACAATAATGATGTCTCTGACTTCTTGTAGATAACATTGTTACGCTGTTGCTAACCAATAATGAGTATTTCTTACCATTAGTGCGACTTATGGTGCTGCATGGATTTACTGATATTTTTTATAATTATTATTATTATTATTTTGTTTGGTTATTTTTTTGAATATGTAATTATTAAGTAGATCAAAAGAGTCTGAAGAAACATTTTTTTTTATATTGGAACATTTGTCTGCGAGCCAGATTCAGCCATCAAAAGAGCCACATCTGACTCGCGAGCCATAGTTTTCCGACCCCTGTTCTAAATCTACTGCGTCGAGCATGTGATGATTTTTTTAAATTAGACGGTCCTTCGAGTGACAGCAAAATTAAAAGTAGTTAAAAAACCAACTCCACGGATGAGCGAGAAGGGAAAAATGAATTCAAAGACGCGAGATGACATAGAAACGGTCGTCAAGACTGCACTAAAAACATCTCTTGAAAGTTTACTTTTCAAATTAACAATGAAACATTTCTCTGACTGATAAACGTAGATTAGGGGCCGTCCATAAATGACGTCCCGCGATTTTTGCAGATTTTTGACCCCCTCCCTCCCCCTCGTCACGCGACGTCACAAAAACTTAGACCCCCCTCTAAAAATACGTCACAAATCTTTGACCCCCCCCCCTAAAAAAAAACTTAATTTTCTATTTGAAAATAAGTTTGTTTCAAATCACTTTTATTGTCATTAAAGTATTTATTAATTATTTAGTGAAGATCTACAATGTAATATCGTAACCCGCGTGAAGCATTTTTTAAAAACGTTTAACCGGCCTTCAGAAAACGAACTGTGTTAACATCCTTAGATTATATTTTATTTTAATGCATACAAATTAAATATTGACTATTAATCATCACGGTTAACGTCTTTGTTTAGAAAAAAAAATTATTTAAAAAATAAACATTTTTAAAATGTATTTTTTAAAAATCCCTCAATTGACTGACGGGCATCCCGTATGAAAGAGGTCGACGAACAGAGGTAAATAACCTCATTTGGGATCAAAAAGGGAATTCTTGGGGGTAATGCACACTCATTTGGGACATATAACATCCACTACAATCCACTAGATATATTAAAATACGTCATGTGTACGTGTACGCTTGGAACATATGCCTATTATTGAACCGGTTCCTTCCAGAAAATGCGTTGTTTTAAAAAGTTGACAACTATGTAGATTTCTTACCTACGTACTATACGAAGACACCTAAATCTACCCTACTTTCATTTATATTGACACGAGTGACAATAATCTTAATCCACATGACTTGTCTGTACAAAGTATCCTTTTCTGTGATATTTAAAATTAATGCCTTAAAAACTGAGCTAAGAAGAAAAGTTGTTTTGTGCTCCTCTCGAATTGCGATGTCAAGAATTTGATGCATTCAATAAAGTTAATGAATACTTGACTAATTTTAAATGGGCTCATTTACCATTATATCTAGAACAGTGCTTCTCAAACTTTTTAGTATGGCGGACTGGCAGGAATTTTTTGCATTGCACACTGACAATTTTTTCTGTCCTTTTTTTGAGAACATCTGTGGACCGGCAGCGGATGGCACACGGACCGGCATCGGTCCGCGGACCACCACTTTGAGAAGCAATGATCTAGAAGATTAGAATGGCCAGGGGCGTTTGACCAAAAACCCTCGAACAATTATATCAAACTTAAAACGTTTTTAATTATATCAAATAGATTCCCTCCCCCCCCCTCCCCTTTTAAAGAAAAAGGATATTCCGTGTCGTTTTGACTTAAAATATCTACACATAATCCTATTCAGATCATTTTTAGACACTTGTCATGCTTGTAAAACTCACCAGTAGCATTTTCGCTAACGACGCTCCCCCAAATCCCCGAGTCATGTGAGCAGGACCTAGAGTCTGGGGGTTGGGGTGGGGGGAAACGCACACATAAACTTGTATATTTTGGGGTAATGGGCAAAACATTTGGACGACTCCTGCCATGAGAGAACCAAACGGAGCTGCGGTTACATCACAAATGCTTTGATGTCAACATCAAACGACGCAGTGTAACAATTTCATATGTAATCTTTGGTGGATTCTCAAACTTAAGGATTATAATTAAATTTAATTTTCGTGTCTTGATAGCTTACGCCAACCAGCGTCTGATGGCCTACCGACCGGCACATTAAGAAGCACTGATTTTGAAAAAAAAGAAAAAAAAGTCATTAAATAAATTGTAAGGGACCAAATATTTCAGTGGAAGTTTTATTTAAAGTTACCCTTATGATGTGACGTCACATTTCTTCAACCCCCCTCCCTCCCCCTCGTCACGCATCGTCACAAAAGTGTGACCCCCCTCCCCACCCTAGGTGCGTGACGTCATTTATGGACGGCCCCTTATGTGTACCAACATGTCATTATATTTTTTTATGGTTGTAATTTTGTAAATAGGATATGAATGTTTTAATGCAATGTATAATGTATTTTTAAATATAAGTTTTACTTTTTATGTGAAGCGTTGTGAGCCCAGCTGCCTGATGGGGTACTTCCCTATATAAGTACTCAAATTATTATTATTATTATTAAGATCGTATGGATCATGAAATTCAGAGATAATGAAAGGGCTATAGACTGACCAAGCCCTGAAGAAATTGACACTTGAAAGTTATAAGTCTAAGACAGAGCATTGGGCATCACATGTCATTAGACATCTCATGAGTTAGATATCACAAGGCATTTGACATGCAGCAAGACCACGGTTCTAAAACTCGTTAGAGACCAAAAGAACTAAATGGGAATATTATTGAAACCAAGAAAACTCGCAGCTCAACATTACGGTACACAACCTTTATTAGTACCATGATGGTACAAAAAGATAATGGAACTATATGGTACACAAACGATATTAGTACCAACCAGTCTAATATAGAATGCAGTAAGACGTCAGACAGTATGTCGGTGATCGTTATGCTGCGTAACTACAACAACAACAACAACAACAACAACAAAGACAAAATTAGATGTAACATTAAAACATTTTGGTGTCGAGATTAATAATAGAGCGTGTTTCTCCCTGTAAAATATTATATGAAGTGATGTCATTATTTGAGCTTATATTAATTTGTGAAAAGAGGCCGTCTGTCACATCTGATTAACATAATTTTGTGACGTAAGGTCACGTGTACAAGAGACGCGGGAAGAAAGGAGCATTTCTATTGGTTGAAAGTGTTGGGCGAACAGTTGTGTGTAGACTTCCGACAGGGAAGCATGATAGTGAATAACTCAAGATTTCCACGTTATATTACCTCAAATGATTCTTATGTGTACAATATATATGTATATTAAAGTTGTTTTGGATAAACGAATTCTTCAGTGAATTATTGTGCACAAGATTAATTACTGTGAGAACGCCTACATAAAAGAGAAATATAAAGTTACATCGTTACATTGGTGTCGAAGTAAAAGTTCCATGTGAACACTGTACAAGAGATTTCAAGAAAGACTTGAAAGAGGTTTCGTGGAAATAAGTATTGGATATTTCCAAAAAAGGAAAGTATTCTTTAAAATAAGAAATAATAACAGCTATAGTATTTTTTGAATATTCAAGTTCGTAAGAAGCTGTGAATAAACTTTTGTGGTTCAATGAAAATACAAGAAGATTTCAAAATGGCGGCATAAACGGCAGATATCCGCAGTGTATAAAACTGGATCAGACTAGTTGGTTCTACGTCACATTCGACGACAGTACAAGCATACTACACAGTACTGGAATCTGGGTCGTGTAGGCTTACTGAATGGTGACACACGGTGAACATATATAGGTCGTGACGTCAACAGGCTTAATGCTAGTTGATTCCAGGAAATATTAGTAATAGTAAACATAACATCGAACCGAGAAGCTATGGGCCATGGACTATTCAATGTGTTGGTGTGAATTATAAATAAGGAAACGGAATTTTTATCCATTCATTGTGTGAAGAGTTTGATTATCGCAATTTTGGATTAATGGAATGAACTAAATTGTTTAAAAACTACTCGAAAATTGAAATTTTAACCAAGTGACTTTTATTCAAAACGATCGGACCATTTAATATATTTTGTCAATCTGAGGGAGCGTATATATAAAGTATACTAAAGATCCCGTGTGAGGATTCTTTTGTTGTCTCATCTTGCCAATAACTAGATTTTCATGGTTTAGACGTGTCACTTATTTGAACTTAACATTTTGAATTCAAGATATTTCATTTGGACGATTTATAACTTTATCAATATATATACATACATTCCTTACCGAATTGCTAGATTCATATTATTCAATCAAACAAAACATGGATCACTACAAGGATTCACTGCCATAGCTAAAGAGATCGGACTAAAAGGAAAAGAAATGAGAGATTTCATTGAAGAAAAAGTTGCTGAAGAAAAAGAAAATCAAAGAATGCTGAAGAAAAAGCAAGAATAGCTGAAGAAAAAGAACAGCGAAGAAAAGCTGAAGAAGAAGAAAAAGCAAGAATAGCTGAAGAAAAAGAACAGCGAAGAAAAGCTGAAGAAAAAGAAAATCAAAGAGAAGCTGAAGAAAAAGCAAGAATTGCTGAAGAAAAAGCAAGAATTGCTGAAGAAAAAGAGATGCAAAGACTCATAGTAAAAAGAGAAATTGAACAACTTGCAGTCGATAAGTTAAAATTACAAAAGGGAGCGAGACAGTAGTGGCCACAATCCTGGTGATGAAACAAATAGAAGGTCAGCACCAAGGGATACTATCAAAGTAAGAAAATATGATAGCCAAAAAGAAAAAATGGATGTTTATCTGGATTATTTCGAATCCATAATGGCTATGAAAGGCTATAATGAAGAAGATTGGCCAGCACAACTAATGACTCAATTAACTGGAGAAGCATTTGAAGCTTATAACAGTATAGCCAAAGAAGACAAAAGCATATATAAGAATGTCAAAAAGGCACTTCTGTGTCATTTTGGAAAGTCAGAAAATGATTATAGAAGAGAATTTCATGAAATGAGAATCAAGATGGACAAAGATCCACAGATCATAGTACATGAAGCACAAGTCAAACTAACAAAATGGCTGGAACTGACAGCGATAGATACGAACAACCCAAAGGCCATAATAGACATGGTGTTAATTGACAAGTTTTTAGAAAATGCAACACCAACCCTATTCACATATTTGACTGACAAGAAAGTTCGTACTCAAGCAGAGCTAACAAATGCATTACGAACATTCAAAGACTCTCATCCGAATGTGGAAATGGATAAGAGACAAGACATATTTGCAGCTATACAAATTAAAAGTCAAGAAAAAAGGCAAGGTATGAGAAACCAGAGTCTGCCAAACCAAGGCAACAGACAAACTATTTGTTGGTACTGTAACAAGCCAGGACATATGGCTAAGCAGTGTTACCACAAGAAAGGACAACCAATTAGGGTGTCACCTAATGGCAGCCCTATAAGAAAGAAAACAGAAGAAAAATTAAGACAAGAGCACTTTGAAAACAAAAGTAGCCAAGCATGGAAAGAAAAATATCATAATTCCAAACATAGAGATTATGATCAAGATAGACAATTATGGAGACAAAAATATAATCATAATTCCAGACACAGAGATTATGATCAAGAAAGACAATCATGGAGAGAAAGAAATAATCATAATTCCATAAATAGAGATTATAATGAAAGCAGAAGATCGTGGAGAGGCAAATACAATTTTGACTCCAGAAAAAGAAATTATGATCAATCAATTCAATCATGGAGAAAGAATGAAAACCAAGACTCTAATGATAGAAAAATAATAAAGTTAAATCGAGCACAGACAGAAACTAGTGACATTTTAGCCACTATTAAAAATCAAGTATATGATAAAAGAAATGAAGACCATAGTAGCAGAGAAAGAGATGGTACTAGTGAATCTGAAACCATTTGTGTGAAATCATCTGAATTAGGAAGAACAATTGGTTGTGAATTAAGCCAAATCAAAAACTTTACAGATAGAGACAATATTTTTCAGATAAAAGTTTCTGACAGTGACTCATCTGTTCCAAATTCTATTGAATTATCTGGAAGCAAAAATGACATCTCAAAAGCCAAGCAATTTATTCAAGATGCTGGAATTGAAATTATGAATGAACATAATCGAAGTCATGGTTGGTGAACTATTGAACATTTAACAGTCTGAAGAAACATTCAAAGCCCATCGATTTGAATTCATACTCGTCAATTGAAGAATGACTATATTGAACTAGGCTATGCTATTAGCCGACTACAAATTTGACATTAAGCAGACATATTAAGTAGAATGACAATAAATAAAGACACTCTGTGAACTCCTAACTGATAAAAACCAGAGACTATTAAAAAGACATTCTGTGAATTACTAAATGATAAAATAAGAGACTGTTTTAACATTAGTCTGTGAATTCCTAAAGGATACAAACAGAGACTGTAATTATATTAATATTTTTATTTGTTGAACAATGGACAAGGAACAGTGTTTGAATTCCATTGGATTATTAGTTAATTTTAATAATATTGAGTGTTTAAATGTTTTAATTACACAAAATTACAGAGGTGTTTAAAAGTCCATTTTCATTTTTTCAGCACAGGTAGACAGACGGCTACAGTCCTACAGATTTTTTCTCATTGATTCTATATCCAGAAATTGTATGTAAGAAAATGAATGTTCATTGATGATAAATATTTGAAATTTGAATATAGATATAGATTGATTTGATTTTATGAAGACCAAAAATGTTGTATTTCATAAACATTTTTTTTTGAAGGATGGGGGTGAATGTCACATCTGATTAACATAATTTTGTGACGTAAGGTCGCGTGTACAAGAGACGCGGGAAGAAAGGAGCATTTCTATTGGTTGAAAGTGTTGGGCGAACAGTTGTGTGTAGACTTCCTACAGGGAAGCATGATAGTGAATAACTCAAGATTTCCACGTTATATTACCTCAAATGATTCTTATGTGTACAATATATATGTATATTAAAGTTGTTTTGGATAAACGAATTCTTCAGTGAATTATTGTGCACAAGATTATTACTGTGAGAACGCCTACATAAAAGAGAAATATAAAGTTATATATATACATAGTTACACCGTCCATAAATGACGTCACGCAATTTTGACGGATTTTTCACCCCCCCCCCTATCGTCACGCGTCGTCACAAAAAGTTAGACCCCCCCCCTTTTTTCAAAAATACGTCACAAAGCATTGACGCCCCACACACAGAAAAAAACAACAACAAAAAAAACCACCTTATTTTCTATTTGAAAATGAGTATGTTTCAAATCATATTTTTGGCATTTAATTATTTATTTAGTGTATGTCTACATTGTAATGTCGTAATACGCGTGAAGCTATGCAAAACGGCATTAAATAAATTGTAAGCCAGTGCTTCTCAAACTTGTTCGTATTAGACGACCGGCAGGTATTTTTTTAATGCATTTTACTAGGTACCTGTGCATTCTTTTCCCGTTTTGACGTGATTTTCCCTGTACTGACGTGATAGCAAAATGAGCCCCTACATGGCTTAAAGCCCTATAACATTAAGCATGATTTTGGCTTTTTTTATAAAAAATTTTTTTCTAAATTGTCTAGTTGCCAAGGCATAGCAAGACAGCTAACGAACAATGAAGCGTTAATTTCAAAAACAATTTGACGTGATTAACCTTCGCGATTAAGCTCGCGAATAATAATAATAATAATAATAATAAATTGATAATTTATATAGCGCTGTATCCCAGTAAGAAACTGACTATGTGACAATTGATATTACAAGGATCATTTCATTGTTGATAAACCAAGAATTTATAGATACAAGACGATTCCTCAAATTGATTTCGATCTTATAATGACAGTTTTCCTGCTATGTATATGCACATCAAAGGCATTTGATCTAAAATTACCACATTGATATCAAATCTCATGTTTTCTAAAAAATTATTTGGTATGCGCTCGAAGAGGAATATGGCGAGTACTGTACGAACCCCACATTTGTGCAGGAAAGTAGGGTGTCATCTTGTTCGTCGCAAAATACAGTAATACTGCAAGTTGAAGACTGAAAAATACTATGACATTAATAAAATATCCAATATTATCATAACTTTTTACTCCGAAGCTCACGAGTTTGTTTGTTTTTTTCCCTCGGTTCTGTGAACAGCGGTAAATTATCTCCTTTAGGGTAGAAAGGGAACTCTTGGCTTTTGACCAAAAACCAATCGAACAATTATGTCAAACTTAAAACGTTTATAATTGTATCAAATAGATCCCCCCCCCCAAAGAAAAAATATATTTAAAAAATAATAATTTGATATTCCATGTCGTTTTAACGTACAATATCTTTACATAATTTTATTCAGATCATTTTTAGACACGTGTCATGCTTGTAAAACTCACCAGTTGCATTTTCGTGCTAACGACGCTCCTCCAAATTCCCGAGTCATGTGAGCAGGACCTCGAGTCTGGGGGGGGGGCAGCGCACACACAGAAACTTGTATATTTTGGGGTAATGGGCAAAAAAGTTCGTCGACTACTGCCATGAGGGAACCAAACGGAGCGGCGGTGACATCACAAATGCTTTGATGTCAACATCAAACGACGCAGGGTAACAATTTCATACATTCTCATGAGTTCTCAAATTTAAGGATTATAATTATAATTAGATTTAATTTTCATTTCTTGATAACTTACGCCGACCGGCGTCTAATGGCCTACCGACCGGTACTTTGAGAAGCACTGATTTAAAAAAAAATCATTAAATAAATTGTAAGTGACCAAATATTTCAGTGGAAGTTTATTTTAATTTACCCTTTTTGATGTGACGTCACATTTCTTCAAACCCCCCTCTCCCTCGTCACGCATCGTCACAAAAGTGTGACCACCCTCCCCCTTTAGGTGCGTGACGTCATTTATGGACGGCCCCAAAGGGCACGATGTAAAAGGAGACGAGGTTTAAGGTCATGTTATTTTAAAATATGTTTTTATGTTAATTAAATAGTCCGTTTTGAGTGAGCATATAAGGGGCCGTCCATAAAGTACGTCACGCTATTTTTGACCATTTTAACTCCCCCCTCCCCCTTGCCACAAACTGTCACACATCTCGGACCCCCCTCCCTAAAGTACGTCACACTTTCTAACAAAAATGTTGTTTTTTATTAACAAAATAATCAAAATTTAATATTAAAACAGCGTGACGTCACACATGACCCGGAACCCCCCCCCCGACCCCCTGTCACAAACTGTCACACTTTCTTACAACCCTCCCCCCTCTGGAGCGTGACGCATACTTTATGGACGGCCCCTAAGTAGGTGTGCGCGCGAGTGTGGGCGTGTGTGTGCGCGGGTGAATGTGTGTGTTTGTGTTTTTTGTGAACTAAATGTGATCAAACGATCTATTTTTATGTCTCCTATATCTTCTTAAACATTTATATGCTACATAAGTTCTTTAATAGTTCGTTCCAATTGTCTTGGGACAATTGCTTTCATAGATTGCCAATAAACATTGAATACAACGTAATTGGGCTTATGTATATGTCTAATATGCAATAAGGTACGATTGAGGCTAATGTGCGGCACACTTTTTAACGCAATTTCGCTTGGAAAAATCGCGTTCATAGATTCGAAATGTCTGTCAAGCTTGATCCTGCAACTCCTCCTGAACCATACCAGATAGAGGGTTCGGGTCTTTTGCAAATATGCTAAGGAGGTCCCAAGGATGTGCAACTGCCAAAATAATACCGAAAGGTTTACTGGATTTCCTGGAAAATCCAAAAAACCTGAAAAAATATCAGTACTTTGTCAATTTCTCGCCAACCATATCATCTATCGGGCTGAAACAAACGTCAAACAATAGCTAATAATATTTAGAACAATGTTGGAGTAGGAATTTTTCAAGAATTTCTTTTCGTTCGACTCCCGTAATTTAAGAAGCAATTTTTTTTAAATAAATTGTTTTGTTTGGTTTCAAAATTATTGATTTGAAATGACTTTTAATGTAATCTAGAATGATAGTTAATGGGGTTTTCCCGCTTTGTGAATGCTTATGTTAGATTGTTGCATGGTGCGCATTATATTGACACAATTTTTGTGTAATGTAGCGTGAGGGGATATGCCATCATATTGTGTTTAGTTTCAGAATTACCTATTTGAATCGACTTTTTATGTAATCTAGACTGTTTCCCTTGATAAAAAATAGGAAATTCCTTGTTTGAAATTGCGTTTAAATACTCAATTGAGTTTTTATTTCTTGTTTTTATTATAGAGGGGCACCTTTGTGACCTTTTTGCATGGCACACATATTTTTGCTGTGTTATCTCCGTAGCAAAGCACGGGTATAGCGCTTGTATAAGAATAATAACACGTGACTTTGTGTGTGTGTGTTTTTGTGTGACTTTACTCTGTGTGTTGTTTCTGTGGCTTAAACTTCAATTTATTAAATTGCTGCGCGGTAATTCTAAACTGCTGCGCGCGTCGGTCGGATATCCGCGCAGCTTATAGGGAACATTGACTGTGATATATTTTTAAAAAATATCTTTGGTTGTGACAAACAACACACTTTATTAAATCAGCCCCAAAAAATTCCCCTCCCCGCCCCACCCTCCACACACTCACAAGCTCCAAAGACCAAGGGCCCTTTATTTAATGTTATCTCGACCGGTCAAAGATAACGAGTTTTCAACACACAAAAAAAGACAAAACCATTAAAACGTGAGCTCAGTTGCAGAGCTAATTGTGCGCCAACAAGCGGACATGGCGCTACATGTTTGAAAGCAGTTTGTTATCATCATACGGTACGACTCTTGTGTTTACTTTTTCTTCTCGGTTATTGGATTTCCATAGAAACACGTGACCCAGCCTCTTTTCCGACACCGGAACGCGCCTAACTCCTCTGTTAGTTTATCGTGACAACCGAGTGCGCCATTAAGGTTAAAACGCTATTATGTAACGTGCAAATCAACCTTGAACTTTATCGAGCTCAACGGTGAATTGAAAGCCATTGAGAGTCTTTTTTTTTAACGAAATTTTTTAATAGATTTTTTTTTCACCACTCATCCTGTCACGTGGAAATAGATGGAACCAGTGGCCGACGGGAGAGGTTAAGACATTTCCGTCCCTCACCCTCCTTCCCATGAATCCCACAACTTTAAACAGTTTTTTAATTATTTTTTTTAATTATTAGAAATTTTATGAGAATTACTGGTCAGCACTACATTCCCTTCTTTAGACAGTGCTTTAAACCAGTGCTTCTCAAAGTGGTGGTCCGAGGACCGGTGACGGTCCGTGGGCCATCCGATGCCGGTCCGCAGAAGTTACCAAGAAAGGACATTTCGCTACCACGTCAGTACAGGGAAAATAGTTCACCGGTCCCTGGTGCAATGGAAAAACTTCCTGCCGGTCCGCAATAATAAAAAGTTTAAGAAGCACTGCTTTAAACCATAATACAACCCGTCCTATTGGGATAATTGTATCAGTTTGTTATTGGACTCACACATAGAAAAATTATATCCCATACGGTCACTATTTTTCTCCATGCAATTTAACCATTCAAGTTAATTCTATATAGCTTATAAAGTTTTCAAAAAATATTTTAGTTGTTTCCATAATGGAGTTTTGAAGTGAAAAAAAAACAAGGAAAGTTAGCCTTCTAGAAGGGTGATGCCTTGTCCCCATGGTAGGAAGTAGGCGTAGGCAACGGGATGTAAGGATGTTCATAAATAGTTTTCAATGTTATAAGAAAATTAAGCCGTGGCACAGGTTTCCGTTTCCTAAACGTTGTTAGATTCCCGGTGGCCATTGTGTGCGGGCCGCTCCGTGGCCCAGTAGATCTGAACTTAGCGGAACGATTGGTGGGAGAGATGAGTTAGTTTGTGTGTTAATTTGATAGACTCACTACCTGTGCGACAAGGATGTTTCTTTAGATTGGCCAGTGTTTCACGTGACCACATGTTGTTCCGATCAACAACCACATGATGTGACCAAGGGCTCATTTCTCAGGACTAACTTTAAACATTTGGTCTGACCAACGACCACATGATGTGACCAAGGGCTCATGACTCAGGACTCACTATAAACATTTGGTCTGACCAACGACCACATGATGTGACCAAGGGCTCAGGACTCACTATAAACATTTGGTCTGACCAACGACCACATGATGTGACCAAGGGCTCATGACTCAGGACTAACTTTAAACCTTTGGTCTGACCAACGACCACATAATGTGACCAAGGGCTCAGGACTCACTATAAACTTTTGGTTTGGCTAACAAACTTGGTTTAATTATGTAATAAGAAAACAATGACACGCGTTTACTCACATTAATCTTGTGGAAAAAATGCTTAACTTCCATCTTGACCACTGTCCAGCCACTATACTTGGGATTAGTCTTGAATCCATCAGTCAGGTCCTCATGGTGAGCATGCTGTTAATAAAATATCGATAGTTAGAACTTTCAAGTACCGGTATATATATACATATATATATTTGTTGTTGTTTATTTTATATATATATTTTTTTTTGTAACAAAATTTAGGAAACCTTTTAAGAGGAAAAGCCGATGAATTGGTTGTTTTCAGGGGAGTAGAAAAGGTGGGTACGTGTCAGCGGTTAGCTCCTGACAGCCTCCTGACAGCAAGTTTTTAAATCCCTTATATTAACTTCGCGGCCGTCTCATCATCTCATCATCTCATGGGCGGGCGGAAAAACAAAAGTCAAAAATGACCCACTTCCCGTGATTCGATCGAGCTGAAATTTGGCACACTGACCCGTCTGACCTAACAATGCATCGTATCAAAATTTCAGATCGATCAAACGTACCGTAATTAAATTAATGCATTTTTAGTTTATCCTTATATGAGGCATGTAATTCAAATTCACGGTTTGTTATTGTTTTTTTCCCACGTGAAAGTTTGAGCTGACGCATTGAGGCGACCCAAAGAAGCGACGGGGCGCTTTTGTTTACATTTTACGTGTCACGCTGAGCTCGGTCAAGCGAATCGATGACCAGACTTTTCCCCTCTCCCCCTCCCACCCACCCCTCCCCCCCTAGGGTTATGAAGCAAACTTGAGTTAAGACAGATTCAGTCTGTAAATGTTTGAAAATAATCAATACTGTTAGTTATGTCTCATATATAAAGGATTTATAGTCAAAAACTTTGTTTTTACGGGTTTGTTTTATTAAATCCCTTATATTAACTTCGCGGCCGTCTCTGTCGTCATCTCATCATCTCTCTCATCATCTCATGGGCTGGGCGGTCGGAAAAAGAAAAGTCAAAAATGACCCACTTCCAGTGATCCGATCGAGCTGAAATTTGGCACACTGACCCGTCTGACCTAACAATGCATCGTATCAAAATTTCAGATCGATCGAACGTACCGTAATTAAATTAATGCATTTTTAGTTTATCCTTATATGAGGTATGTAATTCAAATTCACGGTTTGTTATTGTTTTTTTCTTCCACTTCCACGTGAGTTTGAGTTGACGCCGACCGTCGTGTTGACGCCGACCGTCGTGTTGACGCCGACCGTCGTGCCGACACCCCCTCACATCCCACCCCCATTTATTAAATACAAGGGACATCACTCGGTGTCGGTCTGTAAATGTTTGAAAATAATCAATACTGTTAGTTATGTCTCATATATAAGGGATTTATAGTCAAAAACTTTGTTTTTGCGGGTTTGTTTTTTAAATCCCTTATATTAACTTCGCGGCCGTCTCATCATCTCATCATCTCATGGGCTGGTCGGGCGGAAAAAGAGAAGTCGAAAATGACCCACTTTCAATGATCCGATCGAGCTGAAATTTGGCACACGGACCCGACTCACCTAACAATGCATCGTATCAAAATTTCAGATCGATCGATCGTACCGTAATTAAATTAATGCATTTTTAGTTTAGCCTTATATGAGGTATGTAATTCAAATTCACTGTTTGTTATTGTATTTTTCTTCCACTTCCACGTGAGTTTGAGTTGACGCCGACCGTCGTGCCGACACCCCCTCACATCCCACCCCCATTTATTAAAGACAAGGGACATCACTCGGTGTCAGTCTGTAAATGTTTGAAAATAATCAATACTGTTAGTTATGTCTCATATATAAGGGATTTATAGTCAAAAACTTTGTTTTTGCGGGTTTGTTTATTACCCCCTCTCATTACAGGCGGATGATGTTTTCGTCTAACTGTAGAGCTTGCCATGAGGAAGGGGCGTCGAAAAAATTGATACTGTTGCTCTCCCTTAACCAGCGCCCCACTAAGTACCAGAGTCTCCTCCCTTGGGTTTTATGTAGGGGCGTTGCGTTTTAACAGGCTCCCAAGAATGGAAAAGTGTGTGTGTGGGGGGGGGGTAGTATACAATTAAAGTATGACGTGAACGCTGGTATGCATGCACTCAGTGAAAAATATTACAGCACTATCTTATCTTATCTGTTACAGACGCTCCTTCTATACAGAAGAATATTGACTATATGTCTTCTTTTGCTGTCTTTGATTTTTTAAACCAAACAAATAATATAAATAATATGTCTTATGTATAATTTACACACGTGAAAGTGATGGTACATTTCGAATATTACACTTTGCCCGGTGTATGCCTTTTAGTTTCTGACGAGACTAAACAAGAAACGCAGTTTTTGTGATTAACGATGGTCATTGAACTCTTGTTTATTTTGGTAAGGAATGTATCTTAACATGTTTCATTTTGGTCTGACACCCTTCAATATGTTGAATTGAGTTAGAGATTTGAGATTTAAAAAAAAATAATATTTGAGCCTTTAAATGCTGTAGTCGAAAATTTTAGGCTAATTATTAAATCCACAATTTCCAATTAAGGCTTTATAAGACTTTTGAAGTTTCGAATATCATTGTCACAAAGTTTATCATTTGGCAATAATTTATCAATAAATATCATAGACATAAAATATAATTTACATCATATAAATTTTACTAATATCATTGCCTTTCCATTATTGGCCTTAAATCATAATTAAACTATATAAAATCTAATAGATCATTTGACAATTTCAAAATAAAAATGGTGTTTTTAGCAATTTTCCATTAATTTCTTTCAAGTGATTGATTTGCACAAAGTTGTGGCCATTGATTACAAATAATTATATAACCAGAAGTGGGCCCCCGGGCCACATTTGGCCCTCTGAAACAATAATCTGACCCAAAAGGCCTCCGTGAAAAGGGTTATTTATATTTTAATAATAATTATTATAGTAATCATAATTATTATATTATTATTATTATCGTTCTCCTTATCATCATAATGTTTTAGTTAAAACATTTGTGAAATTTGAATGTAAAAATCCTATGAAAACTTTTAACTAACAATACTATTTGACTCAGTGCTTAGTTTATTTCAAAGAGGATTTTCATTGACCTCAAAGACTGGGCTACCCACTGAACCAGATCTCAAAACCTGTGTTATCATTACGACCGCTTTGCTTCCTTTGAAATTGATAAATTTTCCAACTGCGGATTTTTTACCGAAAAAACTCCAATCCCTTACACAAACTTTTCATCCTTGAATACTAATATATTGTTTAAATATAAATTGTCTTTTTATTGACAAAACGTTTCTCAAACGTGGTTGGAAGATGGAAGGAAACCCAAGTTTTTAAAAAGTTTGTTATTTCTCGGAATAATCCGCACTGGCCTAATGATAAAATAAGGCTGTTGTAAGATTAAATAACTGCGGTTTATTTTTTTTAATGTGTGTATATTTTTAAAGTTTCTTACCTTCTTAGTTCCTATAATACTGAATGAATCTAACTGCCCAATACTATATAACAAACTCTGTCAAAATCTTCTCCTCTCGTACAGGGCTTTCAGACATCCCCGACGAGATCGTTCACCAAATCACAACCCTGAGAAATGACAACACGCGGGGCCGTATCGAACAGTCGCATCGATCTCGTCTCGTTAGAGCCAAACTTACTCCCCTACCCTCCCCACCCCTCACTAAAACAATGACATCTGGTGCCTAAAGTCTATGTCACAGGTGCGACTGCGGCGAGCCGCGGGGCGGGCTCACATATTGACCCACCACTCCCTAACAAACCCTCCCCCATTTCTCCCCCCCCCCACCTCCAAAAAAAAACTCTCAGCAGGGAAGTTGTAATGATCCCAATCATCACCCCTTACCGTCCCAATGAAAAGACAAGCTGATCTCTTGTTCAATCACGGGATTGTCATCGAGTTGTAAAACTTTTTTTGTTTTGCGGTGACAACTCTAGGAATATTTGTTAAGTCTTAGGGTTTTTTATGTTGTCTCCCCTTTATTTTTTCATCTTTATATTTTATTATTATTTTTACACGCTTTTATTTAATCACACTGTTTGTATGTTGTATCCATCCATCCATCCATCCTTTCGTCAAATCTTGTAACGTAAAATTAAACCACTTCTGATGGTCCTAGAGATCTCAAATTTTTACACAGATAGATCTTGGATGACAAACGCATTGTTTCAAAATTTCAGATCGATCGAATGTACCGTAATTAAATTAATGCAGTTTTAGTTTTTAGTTTATGTCTATATTATCACTCACATTAGTGAACCATAACTCAATTCGCCCTGGAGGGATACAAGTAATTTCAATGTGTTGATGTCAGAAGTGGTTTGTAAAGAGTTTTTATAATGTTTTTAAAAAGAGCGAAATTACGTCAGGCCTGTAATTTATCCTTTTAATAATCTATCTTTTTACCACTATCACATTTAAGTAATTGACAATGAAGTTTGACTGATTAAATTGAATTGATTATGTCAAAAAATTGATTTTTTTTTAAAATGATACTAAAAAGTACAAAATAAAATATTTAAAAAATCTTTTTTTTAAAAAAAGGAAACGCTTTTATTTACACATAGAACGTGCAGTAAAACGAAGAAAATAAAAATGTTCTATGATAACATTTTAAAACTGTGAACCTATCCACTGCACATAAAATAATTTTCTCCTCTCTAGCAACAACTGCTGCAAACATTTTCCCCTTAGTATAGTCACGTGACAAATGGTCGGACGTAGGACATTTCAGTCAAGGTCATTTGGGCCTTTCATGGCCGTTCATACGTTCCAACCCACTTTAAATTTCTTCCTTCTCTTCTTCGCTGCCTCAACCATTTACCCTCCTTGAAGTCCGTGGACTGGCTTCACTAAAGTGTTGGAGTTTCGAGATGTGGGAGGGGTGATGTTTAAGGGCTTCAATGGGCTGATATTGTGGGAGGGGTGGGGTGTAGGTGAGGTTTAAGGGCTTCAATTTGTACCCATCCTTTCCTCAAAATAATCTTGGCATGCAGGCAATTGAAAAATGTCATTTTCCTCAGTTAGGAGGAAAAAGTGGAAACTTTGACTTCCCTCAAACGGATTAGATTAAACAGTAGGGCCGTGCAGAGTGGGTCAGGGAATCTGGAGAGTGGGTCAAGTGAAGATGCAGAGTGGGTCAAGGAAAGTTTTGGAACTGTTCAAGGGAATGTGGAGAGTCGGTGAAGGGAACGTGCATGGTTTATCAGTGGTAAAGGTACATTCAATCTTTTTAGGACATGTGTGGAATCCAAAATATTCCCTCAGAAATATGACAAGAGTCCTAAATAAGTTACATCTCACATTTTGGTATTGTATGCAGTTTGCAATTTGACACTTAATGACCATTAAAATTTGTACAATTTATTTAATTCTTAAAGAAAACGACATTCGCGGGTAAAAAAAAAGTATAAAGAGTCCAAAAGATAGAAAGAGTTCCAACATTATTCAACATATCTTATGACAAAAATATCTAGGAAATTGTATTTATTTTTTATGTTAAGGCCAATGCTCGAAGTTCGGCCATTTTGCGAATTGGTCGGCCAAAGCGCGCTTTGGCCGATAAATCTGGACAAAGCCCGAAGTACTTGCAACTAACAATTGTATATCCGGCTTTGATATGTGGTAACCCGATGTGGTAGTGGAAGACTGCCCGGCTAGCGGCACATCTATCGCTTCTGATGTGTTGGCGTGTACGTGGTAGGAAAAGGTCCAGCCATTGTGACCAGTTCTTATTATTGTGACACGGTGGTTTCATTGTGAGTACTGTATTACTCGTATTTATAACTTAAGTCAGAAATACATCACTTTAATAGAAGACTTTAAACAGGCTAAAGCAAATGAGAAAAAAGAAAGTGTTGACTATCGTCGTCTAATAAAATATGATGTTCTTGTAGTTGGCGGTAAAGAAAGACTTATTGTGCAAGTAACAGGAGACAATAGCGTTATTTTGTACTCTCTGCATTCAGAAGAACTGTTTGACATACTGCACGTTACTTACTTGAAAATTGGACATGGATGGAAAAGGGGCTGTCAACTAAGCACAAAAAACGACACCAAAGAAGTCATATCATTCTATGCTCGCTTATGCATGCCATGCCAGATCAAATTGTCTAATCCTAAGAGAGGTCTAGTTTCTGGACCTTTGTCATTTAAAGAATTTAACTCGAGATGCCAGGTGGATCTGATAGACATGCAAAGTAGTCCTGACGGCGAGTACAAGTTTACACTCAATTATCAGGATTATTTAACCAAGTTTGTACTATTGCGACCTCTTAAAAGCAAAACAACAGAAGAAGTTGATTACCAGCTACTTGATGTCTTCACCACCCTAGGGGTTCCAAGCGTGCTTTAATCAGATAATGGGAAAGAATTTGCAAACCAAATTGTAAAATAACTTAAGAACATGAGGTCTGGACTAAACCTGGTACACGGTACACCGAGGCATAGTCAAAGCCAAGGTACCGTCGAAGGTGCCAACCAAGATGTTCAGAATATATGATGATAACATGGCTGTAGACAAATGAATCAAAACATTTGGCTGAGAGTCTACGAATTGTTCAATTCATGACAAAACCGTTCTATTCACTAAGGCATTCAGCATTCGCCATATGAAACCATGTTTGGCTGCAAAGCAAAAGTTGGGCTGAGAGCCTCAAATCTGTCCAGAGGGGTGATCGATAATTTAGATACGGGGGAAGACCTTGAAAACGTCGAACAAGACATGGAAGATGCTATAAATGCATGGACTGCCCCCAGAAATGGAGATGCTGCCGTGCTTGTGGTGGGAACCATCGGAAGGTTCAGACCAGTTTGCCTGACTATAAACATACGAAAAATGTGTGTATAGTATGCGAAAAAGAGTGTTGTTCGGCCCATTTTTGTGAACCCTATGGCAAAGATCTGCATGCAATTTGTGGAATCTGCAGTGAAGCGGACGAGGGATGCGGAGGTAAAATAACTTGCAGGCTATCTCATAATAAACAAGAAATCTGAAAAAGAGGTGCTCACAACAGTTTGCAAGGTCAAGAGGTCAGCAGCTCACTACAGTTTGCAAGGTCAAGAGGTCAGCAGCTCACTACAGTTTGCAAGGTCAAGAGGTCAGCAGCTCACAACAGTTTGCAAGGTCAAGCTGCGGAGATGCTTAGAAATTCAGATGCAAATTCCACCAGTTATAGTTGGAGATAACGTCCGCGTTCGTCAGATGTTGACACAGGTCGCAGTGATCCAAGAAGCGTTCTTGCAGTTGTCATGAACGTTGAGGATGGCTTCTACAGGCTAGGAACAGAGCGTGGTGTTCTCAAAAAACTGTATTCCAGAAGCAAGCGAGTTTTCCTTGTACATGAGAAACTGCTCACACTAGAATCCGTGGGCAAAGAATACAATTCATTACGAACCGTCGCGTTCTCCCAATCACTGACTGGTGGCCGAGGCTAAACTCGATGTAATTGCAGTACTAAGTGCGCAACAAATCGCTGCAAATGTATGAAGAACAAACGATTATGCAATTCAAAATCTCATAAAAGTTCATCCTGAAGTAATAAGTGAGAAAATAAATAAATAGTTTACTATAATTTATAAGTTTCACTTTTGTCACTGATTTTTATCATTTGTAATTAACAATCAATGTTAAGTATTACATTTTACCAGTCAATTTTCAATCTGCTCATGACTTCTTTCTTCGGGCAGTGGCCAATCGACTCACGCCATTTCGCGAACTGGTCGGCCAAAGCCCGAAATTCGGGCTTTGGCCGGCCAATTTACAGCAACATTGGCCACTTCGCGAATTAGCCGGCCATTTCGTGAAGTGGCCGATTTCGAGCTTTGACCTTAACATATATATATATATATATATATATATATATATATATATATATATATATATATATATATATATATATATATATATATATATATATATTCATTACCTTTTTGCGGGAAGAAGGTGATTTATATTTTTCCTGTCTTGGTTCTGTGCCTATGATCAAGACGCCGTTTTGGACATTCTTTCTTGTGGACACATCGGGGGACTCCTCTGTCCGTGATTTTGAGTATTTTGTAGCATGTCTCTCACCAGAGTCATGTGAATGTTCAAACGTGTATTCACGACGATGCGGGCAGGAAGTGGTCGAGCTTGTTGGGAGTGTGGCGGGCTCACCACAAGGGAGATAATGTGTAGGAGTCACCGTAGTTACACAGTGATGTGCCCCATTATCACTGTTTTGGCTTGACCAATTGCCGGCCGATGGAAAATAGTGTTCATTACTCGATTCCGTCGCAGATCTTTTTGGACTATCTTCCGCTTTAAGGCGTGTCATAGACAATACAGTATCATAAGAGAATTTATGAGTTTGTTCATAATTTGAACTAAGACTTTGCTTAGAGTTTGAAAGAGCCTCGGTTTGATTTCTGTTTTCCTGGGTGAGTTCAAAAGCGTTACTTGGTATCGAAGAACTGTCTGGAAAAGTTGCTACTTGATCGGGAAAATCCGCCAAGACCAATGGAAATCCAGTTATAGTGGAATCGTCTGTATCTGTCAGAATACTTTTAAAATCCTCTTTCGGGCACTTTTGTAATTTTGACGCCGAATCTGTCACATGTGACTCAGAACCGTACTTAATTCTGTTGCCATTTTTATGCAGAAGTGGAGTTTTCGGGGTATCTTCTGTACACATTTCTCTTTTATCAACAGTTCCTTGACCCTTTCGTGAGATGTTAAAACACGACATTGTATGTAGGTTGTAATAATCTCATACCATCTTAATTGTCTTTACCTAGATGAAGTATCTCGTTCATGTCAGTGAATTATATATAATGCAGGAGAAATCACCACTTAAATCTAAAACTGAAAGGGAAAATAGATTTTTAGTTGAGGTTGATGTGCGTTAATTATTTATATGTGTATATATATATATATATATATATATATATATATATATATATATATATATATATATATATATATATATATATATATATATATATATATATATTCTATTACATTCTCTGAGCTTTGTTTGTCAGAGGCGTACTATGATATTTTAAACATTTTAATTAATAACTTTACCTTGTTAACTTATTTTAATGTGACATTCTAGCGCCCCTTTACCTTGGCGCCCAAGAACCCCCTGACCACCAAACCCATTGTTGTTTGCAGGTACATTCACGAAGACGCATCCATACAAGATGTTTTAGTGTGCAAAAAAACTAGGAAACTAGAAATCGCGTTATATGATAGATAAGGGTAATGAGTGGCGAGATTTGAGGTGTTACTTTCATCAAGACCCGTGTCTCTCTAAACATTGTATGAGGCTGAGAGAATATCAAAAGGGGTGTTAACGCGATAAGTGCTGAATGTTACTTTATATTTGCAATGTAAATTTTATATCTTGACAATAATGTGATGCGATTAGAAAATTTACATTATCCTTGTTTTCAGAATAATTTTTTTTTAAATACGTGTTATAAATAACGTGATATAACGTATTATAAGAAGGGCTTAAATATATATATATACGATAACAGTTTTGTTACTCGTGAAAACTTATGGCGTTTATTCACTCGCTGGTCATCCACATGTGGTTCATCCACTCGCAATTCATCATCCACGCTCTGTTCATCAACTCACTGTTCATTTACTCGCTGTTCATCCACTAGCTTTTCATCCATATCCATTTGTATAACTTTATCGACTCTCCAAATAAATAAAATAATATATTTTGGCACCTAATGAGTACACTTCCTTTTATGCGTCGTCATTTTATAATCATTACAATTATTTACTTACGCATGATATTTGTCTCCGGCTCACTTCTCCATTCCGTACATTAGGATTCCACTTGGACCCCATCTTGATCTGCTGACCGCCTTCTGAATGGACTAAATTCAAGCACAGCTCGGCACATTGTTCAACAACGCACGCTCTGCGTCCTTGCAAAAAAATCACATGATTTTTTTAAAAAGCCTCTTCTTTGTTTTATAGGTCTGACCTAATTTTATATCCTTTACTTCAAGAATGGGTCACTGGGATTTTCAACATGACAAGGTTTGAGCTGAGAAACCTATCTTGTCGCGTTTATCAGACAAGGGGCTGTACACAAAAAAAGAGGGGTGGGGTAACGGTGACTATTGATGTTCATGTTATCTATACACACTTTTTGTCTCATCCGTCTATGTCAAGGGTCGGGAAACTTTTTGTGTGAGAGAGCCATAAACACCACATATTTTGAAAAGTAATTCTATGAGAGCCATACATTGTTTAAAACTTAAAATTCAAGTAAATGTATGCATTTTGTGTAATTTCAACACTTAAAGTACAACAATTATGTCTCTGAATTCTTTTTAATAGCAGTGTTATGCTGTTTTTATATGCAATTAATATGTAGATCAAATGAGTCTGAATAATTATTTTTTTTAATAATCAAAAATTTGTCTGACAGCCATATCAGCCATCAATAGAGCCACATCTGGCTCGTGAGCCATGGTTTCCCGACCCCTGGTTCTTTGTGGATATATATATTGTTGTTGTTGTCGTTGAAGGGAAATAAATCCTAAACGTAAAAAAGTTTGCTTAACTCAATTCTAAAGTAAAGTTGATATTCAACGTATTCTTTAAAATAAATATTTCATATTTCATTAACTTGACTACTACTTATGAGTAAATACGAATTATGGGTTGATCATATTATGTTTTATGTAAATTCTGTTTAATTTTAAATTTAATGTGTTTGATTTTTTTTTAAATTTGATCTCAGATTGAATATATGGTGTTTAAAAAACAACAACAAAAAAACAGAGATGTTAATGCGAGCTCACGTACTGGCATATCGTTACTAGCGTGAAATGTTTCCGACATATATTTATGGAGCACTGGCTTGTTTCATTGGCTTCTGTGGGTTGTTCCAATTGTTATCTTTTACTGACAGGATATACAAGTCTGAGAAATGATCTTCTATGAACTTAAGTGACCTGTCGTCATTTTATTTTTAAATCCCTTATATTAACTTCACGGCCGTCTCTGTCGTCATCTCTCTCTATCTCTCTCTCTCTCTGTCTTGGGTGGGCGGAAAAACAAAAGTAAAAAATGACCCACTTCCCGTGATCCGATCGAGCTGAAATTTGGCACACGGACCCGTCTCACGTAACAATGCATCGTATCACAATTTCAGATCGATCGAACGTACCGTAATTAAATCAATGCATTTTTAGTGTATCCTTATATAACGTATTTAATTCAAATTCACTGGGTTTTTTTTTGTTTTTTCCACATGAAAGTTTGAGTTGACGCTTTGAAGCGACCCATCGAAGTACCGGCGTGCTTTTGTTTACATTTTACGTGTCACGCTGAGCTCGGTCAAGCGATCGGTGACCAGACTTCCCCCCCCCCAGGGTTATGAAGCAAAGTTGAGTTAAGACAGATCCAGTCTGTAAATTAAATGTTTGTCGCGTTTGAAAATAATCAATACTGTTAGTTATGTCTCATATATAAAAGATTTATAGTCAAAAACTTTGTTTTTACGGGTTTGTTTTATTAAATCCCTTATATTAACTTCACCGCCGTCTCTGTCGTCATCTCTCTCTCTCTCTCTCTGTCTTGGGCGGGCGGAAAAACAAAAGTAAAAAATGACTCACTTCCCGTGATCCGATCGAGCTGAAATTTGGCACACGGACCCGTCTCACCTAACAATGCATCGTATCAAAATTTCAGATCGATCGAACGTATCGTAATTAAATTAATGAATTTTTAGTTTATCCTTATATAACGTATGTAATTCAAATTCACGGTTTGTTATTGTTTTTTTTCCCACGTGAGAGTTTGAGTTGACGCGTTGACGCGACCCATCGAAGTACGGCGTGCTTTTGTTTACATTTTACGTGTCACGCTGAGCGTGGTCAAGCGATCGGTGACCAGACTTTTCCCCTCTTCCCCCACCCCCCTCCCCCCGGGTTATGAAGCAAAGTTGAGTTAAGGCAGATCCAGTCTGTAAATTAAATGTTTGTTGCGTTTGAAAATAATCAATACTGTTAGTTATGTCTCATAAATAAGGGATTTATAGTCAACAAACTTTGTTTTTACGGGTTTGTTTTATTCTTGGACCTTCTTTGACATGAACTAATGAGGATTCCCATTCCCAGCCCCCCTCACAATTCTTCCCGGCCCACAATTTCGAATAATTAATGAAGTTGCATGGGACAAAAAGGTTATTTTTGTTGTGATGAACGACCGTCGTGATCCTTGAACAAATTTAAGGTTTGGTGTGAACGTTTCGACGATATCCCGGGTCAAAAACAGGACCGTAGCAGACACACATGTTCATTGGCGTATGGATGATGCAACCGCCGTCTCGTGCCTTGCGTGTTGTCAACTAAGTCTTCATCTGAGCCAAGCTAGCTATGTTTTTATTTTATTTTACTGTATTATTTTGTTGTATGTTTTTGTTCGCTGGTGAAGGCTTTTTGTCGACACATGCGTCTTTTTGTGACGTCCGGTCAGGCCTACATGTACCCTGTTAACATTTTTTTTCTAACCAGCCTGAGTGCAGTCTCATCCCACATTTATCCTGAGCCAAAATAAAGAGTTTCCTAAACCTATATGAAAATTTTAAAAAGTATGCGTTGAATAAGAAATATATAAAACGATCCACGCGATGATACCGGAGGGAAAAAAACACCTTAAAAATAAGGCAGTAGAGAGGGTAGATATTTTGAGCCATTCATTATTGTTGAAAATAACTATTTAATGAAATGCTGCGTGGTTATTCAAAACATACTATTTATCAACTAATTCATACAAAACTTGGTGAAATTTAAGTAAACACTAAATATAAGAAAAAAAGCAACATATACAATTGTAACTTATTCTGTTGTTTTTTTTTCAGGAGTATTTAGCAGCCAACCACCAAGCTCCCCTATAAACATGAAATTATAAGGGGTAACAAATAATAATTGGGATTGCCTTGAAGCAGTGTGCTGGAAAATTGGAATAAGGTTAGGTCGAAGCTTGAATAGAAGGAAATGGACAATATCAACTTCGAATCCTTTTAATTGATTGAACTTTAAAGAAATTGTTAAATGTTAAAAATGAGTCTATTAGTCATGCATCCATTATCCTTTTCTCAATTGAAGAACATAGCAAACTATACCCACCGCCTCTATGCATTCCTTTATTGGACGTAACATGTAGATCTTTTACAGCTAACAACCTTGAAAATAATTTGAGATAACATCTGATTGTCAACTTCCATGCTGGTTTAGAAGAGGCTGTGAGACGTACTGGTAACAATTAACAACTAGAACTAGTAGAACTTGACTACAAAATCGTCGCACCTAACGTTATCCAAGCTTTAATTTCAGCTGGTATTTACTAACTTTTGGACTTGACTGTACTTTAACATTGCTGTCAGTGACATCACATAGAAAAAATACTAATTTTAATTATCATTTTCTATAAAGACGTTTAAAGTAAAGACCAGATATTTTTTTAATGGATATGCGTCGGGGATGAAGGTGTGAGGCTTAAGGGCTTCAATGGGCTGATATTGTGGGAGGGGTGAGGTTTAAGAGCTTCAATGTGCTGATATTGTGGGAGGGGTGGGGGTGAGGTTTAAGGGCTTCAATGGGCTGATATTGTGGGAGGGGAGGGGGTGAGGTTTTAAGGGCTTCAATGGGCTGATATTGTGGGAGGGGGTGGTTTAAGGGCGTCAATGGGCTGATATAGTGGGAGGGGTGGTTTAAGGGCGTCAATAGGCTGATATAGTGGGAGGGGGTGGTTTAAGGGCGTCAATGGGCTGATATTGTGGAAGGGGTGGATCGAGCGGCATGCGCGTTCAGCTTGAATACCGAGAGTCGCGCGAAGGCAGGGATTTGTCCAAGTGGATTAAGGGTGTCCCTGAGTCGACCGAGCTCCGATGGGTACCTGATATTAGTTGGTGAAAATAAAGGCGTTTAGGCATTGTGCCACACCATCCCCCAATACCTGTGGCCTGTGAACACAGCTTCATTAGCCCAACAGGCCATCATGACCTATACGTTCTAATAATTGTGCGTAGGTCGCAATACTCGAATATAAAAGGGGCGTCTGTCGTGTATTATAATATATATGTATAGATGTTTTCAAAAATATATTCATGAACTGAACAAATGTTATACAATATTTAAATCCTCAAGGATCATTCTTAATAACCAAAAACTGTTTACGGTCCCAACAACAGATGTTAAAAGACATTTGAATTAAATGTAACAATCATTTTTTCAATTTTATGTGCAAAATTTGATTTTTAAAATCCATAAAGCAAATTTATAACAAAGGGGAAAACATGTTTATGTTACTCTTTTAATTGGTGAAACCACAACATCCTGTACGGTGAGATTATCTATCAAATTTATTCACAATTACTGAACGGGCAGAATAAGCGTCTGTCTGTCCGTGACGCTACTAATTTTAGAAAGCAGCGCACCAAATTACTCCACCAAAAATAACTCTTTTCGAACGTTCTGCATAAAATTGTTCAATATGAAAATAAATGAATAAAATAAAAATATGAAAGTTCTGTATTGCATTATTTTTTATTCTGAGTATTTTTTCAAAATAAATAGATTTCAGCTGAAATGTATTTATTTTGAAAACTTCCGTCATATTTGACGGGTTATACACTAGTATGTAATAATTGCAAACGAGACATTTTTAAAAAAAAATCAGATCACTCATAACTGGAGATAACAATGGCAATGGCCACTATGAATAAATTCCCCAAAACAATAGCGATGGTGATGGGGCAAACTCTTCTTGTCACCAATGTTCCCTTTAAGCTTCGTGGATTTCTCACCGACGCCGCGCAGCAAATTATGAGAAGGATAATATATCTGTGTTGGTTGCGTATACAATTTAGCAAACAAAAATGGACGCTGTGCAACTTTGAACACGAGTTTTTTTTTATAAATATTTTGCACACGGACCAACGAACCTTAGTGGAACATTGCTTGTCACTTGAAAAAAAAATGCATTGAGTAATGCAATTTATATTAAAAAAAACATTTTTCTTCTCTCTCCCCCCTCCAAAAAAAAACAACCTTAGTACACAACTGCACTTTTTTACCGCATATCTATTATCTCACTATATTTCCCGTAAAACAAAAATAAAATTACGTACAGAAGTGATTGTTGAATAATTGTTGGTACTTTGAAGACTCATCGAGGGAAGGTTCCGAAATTGATCTGGGTTTTTTTAAAGTAGCTATTTTGCTTGATATTCCAAACCCCCTATTGCACTATGATATTCCAAGCCACCTATTGTACTATCTGTATTTATTTTGATCATCAGGCAATTGTCAGTACCAATACTGCATATTTAGTTACAATAATTCTCGATCCTATTCACATAGGGTGACAGATAACACACTCAGACATTGGAAAGAATGTAAAAATGAAAATGGGACCACTGGGTACAGATAAAGCAAAGAAGAAGAAACACACATATAGTTATAACTGTCAATGTATTTATATGTGTTGAATCATAATCAATGAAAAGAAATATAATTAATAATACAATTTTATTTAAATTCATTACTTAGTATAAGTGATGTTTCATTATTTTAAATTCACAACTATATAATAATATAATATATATTACGTACACAAAATGTATAACCATTGCAGTAATTTTTGTTTCAAGTAAGCCTAAATTTCAATGCCCAACATAATAGTATATTATTATTTATTAGTCTATGCCAAAGTCTTGCTTTGACAAAGTGCTTCCCCATCATATGGTTGACGCATTAGACTTCAGAATTTTTATATTGTAATTGTTAAAAACATAGCATCTTTGAGAGCTCTGCATGATACAGCCACATATGTTCATTTCAGGTTCAAATAAATTTAAACCAGTTGCTGTTTGGGATTTAATCAAATCTTGACTGTTTCTAGAACTTTAATAGTAAATGTTATTAAAAAAAATTATCAACCATAATATACACTATCTATTGAGAAGTAAAACAAAAAAATAAACAAAATAAGGAAAAACAAAGCTTTAATCCTTTTATTTGGTTGAAACATTATTTTAATACAATATCACCAATTTTAACATATTATTGAACTATTCAAGTGTTGGTAGTGGTAGAAAGAACCACACAATTTTTTTTATTACAACTAAATTAATTTAACATCTCAACTACAAGCACAGTTTAGCTTAAACGTGCCAAGTTTAGGATTATATACCATCCAAGAATATTCTAAAACTACCACTGGGAACATAATGCGGTTATTAAGTGGGCAAATCTAGCAGTAATGCTGATTTTATGGTTGTTGCTACGGAGAGAAAAAGATTAAAAAACATACAAAATATGTCTCTTGTCATATTTTAAAAATATCATCAAAAGCTTTTTTCGTCCATGTGACTCTGGATATATCCTTTAGCTAAAAAGAAGGGGAAAAAAAACACAACATCACCACTATGGCCCCTGCAGGAGCATGTGGTAGTGGCCGTCTCATTCAAACAGTATGACAAATGTACACAACTCTAACTTATGAGACCATCCAGGTTATTTCAAGATGAAACTTGACCGTGAGCTCTAGATGGTTTGTGGGTAGGGCATGTTTATATAACATATGTACATCTCTGATTTACCTACCATTTTCAATTTTTATGAGGAAAAAAAAAGACAACAAATGTTTCTCAGGCTGCTACAAACACTTCAATTACAAAAGGATTTGAAGGGTAACAATCCATATAAAAATGATTGTATACTGTGTTCCTTTAAGCTAATTCTTTTAAAATACATTTTATATTTTAAAAAATAAATAAAAAGTAGATTAAAGAGGAAAAAAAAGGTATGTGGATATTTCCAGAGAAATAACTCTCTTCAGCTCATCCTTTGTTTATTTTCTTTTCCATTTGCATATTATCATGAAATGATTTTTTAAAAAAATTGAAGTTGAATAAAATGAAGCTCTCATAAAACTATCACAATTGTAAAGTTACTAGACAGAAATTATCACTCACTGTTGATCCAGGATGCATCCACATGTTAGGATTAAAATTGACTACATTTAGAAGGGTAAAGTTGGTGGGAAATAAACCCAGCTTTTCCCAAAGAAATGACCAAAAACAAACGGGTGTAGAGGTCCACATATAGGACAAACTGTCAAGTGCAATAACCATCAAAATTATTGGAAGCAAGCTGGTAACAATGTTTAACTTCATTCTTTGAGGTTTATCAAGCATGACTGTCAAAAACAGAAATATCTCTAAAATGAAAATTAATTAGCCTTAAAATTTACACACACAAAAACTTCTAAAAAAATAGAAGCCTATCATAGTTTATTTAGGGAGTTTGGATTATGAGGAGGGGTAGCACTCCTAATTAATTAATAGTTATCTGCCCTTGGCATAATCTACTGTTTCTTTGCCATTACCCTTTCAGCAAAGAAATGTTTTTTTTTAAAAATTAGGGAATCACAGGCACAACATCTAAACAAGCAATCTGTGTATGTACACACAGTCAGCAACCTTTCTAATCCACAAAATTTCAGACATTTGTACAACGCATGCATGCACCATTTCCCTCTTCTATCACTCATTCTTTGGCTGTCAGTCCAAAACACTAGCATTCATCAATTGATGTACTGTGCAAGCCAGCGAAACCCTTCCCCATATCCCTGTCGTTTGAGTACACTGCACATGAAGAGTTCCATTGGACGGCCTGGCAACTCACTTCTAGATGTTGTCCCCTAAAAGAAAAAAAGAAAATATTTGGTGATTTGTTTTCCAAAAAAATGTTCGATGTCAAGATTTTTCTGACCTTCACGTTGGAATCAGTTTTGCCAACCAAAGATATGTTATGATATACCATATATACTCTTTCGCAGGCCGACCTTTTTTGGACAAAATCTAGGGGAAAAGGGGGAGGGTCGGCTTATGAGCGAGTCATAGGTGATTTCTGCATGGATATTAAATATCGGTGTGTAATTGTAGATTATCAATGTCCTTTTCTACATTCTACAAGATTCGACTGCTCTATCAGAAGCTATAATATATTATTAAAAATCAGCATTGACCTTATTTAATTTATTTTTGTTAACGTTTTAATAAATTGCTTTACAAATTTTGTTTTCAACCACGGATTTTAATGTACGCGCTTTCATCACTGCTTACCAAATAATTTTTTGGGACCGATTTAGCTTGTAGTTTAAAAAAAATATGTACCATTTTTTAAAAGCTGTCCTATTATTTGTCGGCTTGCGATCGGGTTATACACTTTTAATACTTTTCCCTTCCAAAAGTGGGGTGGGGTCGGCTTATGAACGAACGGGCTATAGAACGAGTATATACGGCTTTTAAAATGCATAACACTCAATTTTTTTTATCTTTACAAAATAAACACACATAAAATATTAGTGAAAAGGAGGTAATTGCGACTGGTTGTTAATCTTGTTTTTAAATTTAAATTAAATGGTGACAGTTCTTTCTTACATAGAAATATGTTGTGCATAGTGGCCGATCTAGGGATTTCGCCATCATAGGTGGATGGGTTAAGTCATTAAAATAATTTAATTTTGTATCTAACAATATCATCCAAAAGTTCAACATGTAAAAAAAGGTCATAGGCATGCAGCAATTTGAACATGAAACATCAAGCCTGATGTGTACTCTTACACATGCCTACCTTTCCAGTAGTCAAATTATGAAGGCCAAACCAATGCCTAATTTCATCCTCACTAGCAGCACCAGGTATATCAATCTTATTCCCAAGTATCAAAATTGGAGCATTAGCTACTTGCTCATCTGTTAATAAACTCTGGAAAATAAATATTGTAATACTTTTTTAAAAACACAATTATTTAGAATCTAAAATCATCTTAGTAAGGGGAAAATTTTTTGTAAAGTTACCTGCATGCGAAACAAATTAAAGATGATTGTCTAAATATTTAAATATCATTTGGATATGCAAATAATAACAATATTAAATTCATTTTTAATTTTTTTTTAATTGAAAAAAATTGGTCATATTGTTTACAAAATTTTTACTTATTCAAAAGGTGCTATTCCGCCAGTCTGTATTGAATGTTTGAGTTTAAAATAGCAATAATGAATAAATCATTAAAAAATCAAGTTTTATCTTATTTTATCCATTACAGACGATCCTGTTATACAGAAAATATATGTGTCCTAAGATGATCACACACAAAATTAGCTAATTAAGACATCTGAAAATGTGCACTAATGTAAACTTACGTCTAATTCTGCCTTGGCTTCTACAAATCTGCCCCTATCTTGGCAATCAATGAGAAAGACAATACCATCCACTGCTGGGAAATAGTCCTTCCAAACTCTCCTGGCTAATGAAAAAAAAATTTGAAAGTTAAAAAATAAACAGAATGACCCAGAAATAAATATCAACAAAAAGATACTAGAAAAATGAGCATAAATACAAATTAAATTATGTTTAAGTAAATTGTCCTAACCTTGTCTGTGACCACCAAGATCAAAAGTAGTAAATTTCATCCCACCCATGGATAATTCCTCAGATGCTGTAAAATTATTGAAATTAGGTTCATTAAAAAAAATATTTTCAGTAATGAAATCAAAAATTATTAAGCTGTTTACTTACAATGGTATAATTTTGAGCTAAAATGTAATACTGATATAAAATTAACTATGATAGCTGACAAACAGTATTTAACATATATTTAGATAAAATTATGTATTATGGCGGCTGGATAGGGCGCTCGCCTCACAAGCTGAGATGTGTGGGATCTAGCCCACGTTAAGCCACAATAAAACATGTTGATGAATGACTATTGCTAGAAAAGTCCTACTCTGACTTGGAGAGGAGATATGCGCCGACAAGTCTACCAAGCCCCGAGAAAGTTTTAAGTAATGGAAACATTAGAACCCCCTATGACCACGAGGTTATGGGACACACACACACACAAAATGACTCAAAATGTATTATGGTAACCAATAACTTGTGGCTAAAGATTAACACAGTGGTTAAATAAAAGCCATGCTTTGTTAACTTAATAGAATGTCAGTTTTCAAACAATGCAAGCAAATACAATTTTTTACAAAATGTTAAAATTTCTAAAAATCAAATCAATTACAAGCCCTTTAAAAAAAAAGAATACCAAAATGACTCATCAAGTAATTTTCTACACACAGTTATTAACATTTCATTTTAATTTTTTTTTAATGAATATGATGGTAATAAAAGTGGAAAAAAAAGATTTTCAATAATATTAAGAAAGTCAGTAGACATTGGAAAAAAATCATGTTCAGTTTAAATCAGTGCTTCCCCATGTTTTTGATTACCTTAGCAAATTTTATAACTCAGTTATGCCTACCCTACGTTTTACAAGAAAAATTATGCGTAATAATATGGTGTGAGGGAGTGACCATTGAGCAGCCAATTCAAATTATAGGTTGGGAACAATTGGTTTAACTTACATATTTTAGTATTTGAATAAGATGTGGGTTAATGACTTACTTGGGTGAAGGGTAGGAACATGCTGAGCCATTCTGTCATCTTTCAATCTGTGAAGAAGTGTTGTTTTTCCAGCATTGTCAAGCCCGAGGAAAACTAATTTACCTGATTTCTTCCATAAACCTAAGCAGGAAGAAAAATAAAGTTTCTACTGAAAAAACGGGCATGCATTTTGATTTTTGTAGCAACTGAATCTCAGGCTGAGCAAGAAAAGCAAAGGACACAATATGCAATGAATTGAATGCTGGAAAACACGTAACTTCCACATTTCGGTGTATTATTTCTTAAGATATTAGAGTTAAAAGCACAGCAAACAAAATGGGCCACGTTGCATGTGTTTAGGACGGTCTCCAATTCATCTTCTACATGCACAAGAGCAGTCCTATAAGACTTACTCGGATGAAGTGTAGGTACAGGCTGAATAATGTGCCCTTCTTTAAGAACACCAAGCAAAGTAGTTTTCCCTGCGTTATCCAGTCCCAGCAGGATTAGCTTTCCAGCCTTGCGCCCAAAACCTTTATAAAACATTTTACCTTCAATAACACTTTATTCATAGTAATACATTGGTACCTCGGACCAGGAACCTCTTAGGTGACTAACAATTAAGGTTACAAACAAAAAAACTTCAAAATTTATATTGCCTCAGGTAACAAACAGTGCCTCAAGATAGAGAGCAAGATTTAACTTCGAGACAAGTGTTCGTGTAAAGTACAAAATGAGGCCAATCATTATTTACACCACTTAGCATCTGTTTATAATTTGCTTTTGTCAAGTAAATGATCAAATGATGAAAAAAAAGGATTCTTTTATCTTAAAACAGATAGTCTTCGTTACATTGATTTCAACATGTGCAAGTTCTGGAATAAATCAAATGTGTAACCCCAGGTACCACAGTGTTTATTCAGATATAGATTTGCTATAAAAGAAAATGAAAAAAAAACAAAAAAACTTTTTATTTCTTCTTCTTCTTCGTTCTCAAAATCTTTTGATAGAGGATTTAGATAGCAAGTCCTATATTTGTGATGAACTGCGCTGTGGCTGTCAGTTGTTCCAGTCCACCATAGAGTTTGTCATCGAGGGTAGCTTCCTGGGGCCATATGACTGTCCGGGTATGGTGGTACAGAGGGCAGTTTTGGAGAACATGTTCCGCATTTTCCGCAGCTATCCCGCAGGGGCACATTTCGCTTTCTCCAATTCGAAGTTTGCGGAACATGTGTTGCCTAAGTTTGTTGTGGCCCGTCCTTAGCCTGAAAATGATGTTTTGTGATTTGCGGGGGAGTTTGAAGTATGCATCACTTTTTGGGTGGTTTTCTTTGAGCTCGGACCATCTTTCAGATTCACTTCTTTTGAGCATTGCCTTGATTTCTTCGTGGTGTAGAGATGGCTCTGCCTGGTTTTGACTGCCTCCAGTTTTTGCCAAGGAGTCAGCAGTGTCATTTCCTTCAAGATTCACATGTCCAGGGATCCATTGGAGAATAAGTTCTTTTGTTATTTTGCTCAGTTTCAATAGTTCTGTACTGAGTGTCTGATTGATCAAAGTGTTTGGGTTTTTGAGAGACTGAAGCACTGTCTTAGCATCAGTGAGGATGACAATCTGACTGTTTTTAGAGTGGGGGTCACTTGTTAGAATTTTTGCGGCAAGCTCTAGTGCTTTCCTTTCAGCTCTAGTGCTATCTGAGAGACTTCCTATGGCTGTTGCTTTTTCAAGGTGTTCTCCGTTAGGCCACTCTATAAGAATGCCGGCTCCTCCATTTTTTGTGGCTTTTTCTGAGGAGCCATCGGTGTAGACTCTTATCCAGGAATTTTCAGGATATTGTTCTTTGATGATGTTATTTACTGTTACTTTTAGTATGTCTGTTGTGTAGTCAGATTTTTTTCCTATGTTGATTAAGTTGTCTCTGATTATTAGAGGTGGAATTAGGTCCCAGGGTGGGAAGTGGCTGTGGGGATGTGTCGCTTCAATCACAATGTTACCAATTTTATGTTTGGATTTTAGATGTTTGGCTTCTTGTATAAAGTTTGTTCTTTGGAGTCTTTTAGTTGAGTAGGATTTTTGCAGCTTGGGTTTTAGAGGGTGATGTACTGATGCTTCTAATTTGGTGAACTGCGTTAAGGTTTTTGTTTCTCGTCTAACTTCCATAGAGCTTAGGGTAGCTAGGTCCTCCATTGCTCTGATTGGGGTAGTTTTCATTGCTCCTGTAATTATTCGAAGCCCTAGGTTTTGAACTTTGTCTATTTTTTGGAGGTTGGATTTGGCTGCTGTGCTCCACACTGTGGATCCATATTCTAGGGTAGGTCTTATATAGCTGGTGTATGTTTTCTTCAGGATGGAGTGGTTTGCGCCCCAGTCTGAACCAGCTAGTTTTTTCATCAGCGCCAGTCTTTGGATTCCTTTTTTTTGTACGTTATCTATTTGGTTTCTCCAGGTTAGCCTTGGGTCAAATGTAACTCCTAGATATGTCGGATTGTCATTTTTTTCCAGGACTATTTTGTCTAAGGTTAGTTTGATGCTTTGTTGTTTGGTTGAAAGGGAGAAGATTGTGTAGGTAGTTTTTTTGGAATTTATGGTCATACCCCATTCCTTAGACCATAGGTTGAGGTTGGTCAGTGCATCTTGTAGCCTAAATTTTGAAGTGCCTGTGTATTCTTCTGTGCTAAGTAGAGCCAGATCATCAGCGTACATGCTGCCTTTTATTTTTCTAGGAATAATTTGTAGTAAGTCGTTTATAAAAATAAGAAACAGTGTGGGTGACAGAACACCTCCCTGTGGGACTCCATTGTGTATCGTAGCTGTGTTGCTCCTTTTTCCTTGCATTTTGACTAGAGCCTTGCGATTTGTTAAATATTCTGTGATCCAGTTTAACATTCGGTGGGATACATGGGTGTTTTGTAACTTTAGAATTAGACCTTCTTTCCAGACCTTATCAAATGCTTTTTCTAGGTCAACCCAGACGACGGTGGTTGATTTCTTTTCCTGGAAGCCGTCTTCTATTTCTTGGGCTATGTATGCTATTTGATCTTCCGTTGATCTGCACTTTCTGAATCCTGCCTGTTCATCTGCAAGTAGATTTTCGGATTCAAGTATCCACATCAGCCTATTATTAACCATTCTTTCCATCAGTTTGCAGACGCAACTGGTCAGACTTATTGGGCGGTAGCTGTCAACTTGGCTCCTTGGTTTGCCAGGTTTTGGTATTGGAATCATGATAGCTTTTTTCCAAATAGTTGGGATATTTCCAGACTTCCAGCTGGCATTGAATATTTGTAGTAGTTTCTTCTTAGCTAGGGGTCCTAGGTGAATGAGCATATCATTTGAGATCTTGTCTGTTCCTGGAGCTTGTTTGGGTTTGAGGAGTTTCAAAGAGTCATTGAGCTCTTTCAAACTTAGGTTTGCAATCATTCCATGAGAGTGTGGTGTAGCCAATGTCTGAGCTTTTTCTATTTTATCTTTAACTTCTTTGGATCTTTTTTCACTGATACTGATATTACCCACGGTACTAAAGTGGGTTAGAAATTTTTGAGCAGCTTCACGGCCTGTGAGTTTTTTATTGTCTGCTTCTAGGACTATTGGAGAAGATTGGTTTTCCTCTTGGTTAAGAGTTTTTGCAATATTCCATAGTTTATGTCCATCTCTGTCAACATTTAGTTGTTCGGTTTTTTCGTGCCAGCTTTTCCTTAGAGAAGAGAGATGTTCCTTTCTGAAGATTGCATTTGCGGCTTTTAGTTGGATATTGTTTTCTACTGTTGGGGATTTTTCTGCTAGATTTCTTGCGTTGATGGATTCGTTGTGAAGTTGTTCTAAATGTTGAGACCAGTTTGGTATGTAATTTATTCTGGCTCCCCTGGGGATAGATTCCTTAGCGGCTTTGAGGAGAGCTCTTGAGAAATCAGAGTAGGATTTGTTTACCCGGTTTGTTTTGCAGTTGATGTTCGTCATATATTCATCTGTTAAGCGGGCAAAGAGATCCCAGTTTGCTTTCTTGTAATTCCATCTGGGAAGGGTGGAGTTTTCTATGGGCAGTTGAATGGTTTCTATGTGTATGAGAATTGGTCTATGGTCACTAGTAGCAAGTTGGTCAGCGACTTCTCTTTTACTTCCTTTGGATAATTTGTTTGTAGCAAAGGCTAAGTCTGGTGTTGATGTTGTCATCCATACTCTGGAGTAGAAGGTAGGAGTGTCTTCTGGTTGGTTTAGGAGAATTAGACTGTTTTCAGTTTGCCATTCCTCAACTTCTTCTCCTCTGGCGTTTAGGTCTGAGTATCCCCAACTCTGGGAATGGCTGTTCATATCACCCAGTATTAGATATTCTTCATTGTTTAGTATTTGAATTCTCTCGAGTTCTAGTTCTTTGTCTGGTGGGCAGTAGCAGTTGAAGACGTTTATGTCCCCTCCTGGGAGGATAAGCTTGGTCCCCAATATTTCTGATTGAGTTGAGTTGGGTATAAAGATATCTGTAGTTGGTATGTTGTTTTTAACTAAGGTTAGAATTCCCCCTTTGGTTCTGTTTTCTCTGTCTTGTCTTAGACATGTATATCCTCTAATAGAGAACCGCAAGTTGTTGTTGAGGTGCGTTTCTTGGATGCATGCCACATCTATTTCATTTTTATGTAGGAAGATCTTTAAGGCTTCTTTTTTCTTTTGGATGCCCTCTGCGTTCCATTGTAGAAAGACTAAATTCTGTTTAGTTTTTCTTATTTTGATTTGGTCAGTAGGGTTTACTTCCTTTTCTCTGCTCCTGACTCCACGAGCAGAGGAGGAAGAACCACCAGCTCGCTTGGGTGGGCTTCTTCGAGGCGGAGAGCCCGGCCCCCTACCTGCGCGGCGGGATTCCACAGGCAGGACGCCACAACTATATTTGTTAACTTCTATTTCCTCCATCATTTTGAGTTTTGCGTGCCGACGAGTTTTGCGCCAATTGGCCCGTGGTCTCCGACTTCAGCCTGCTGTTTTTCTGGATGTGCTTCCATAGCCTTTGGTCAGCCAAGACCATCTGCAAGGCAGCAGTTGATTTTTTTTCAGAGTTTTCTCTCCTAGATGAATTGCTATCCCTAGCTGACGGCCTCATCTGTCCGGGTTTAGAGTTTGAGCGCTCTATGTTCGCTTTTTGCAGTCATTTCCTTGGGTTTATGAGGCATTTTTTAAAGAGTATCCTTACCATGGGATACCCCACCTCACCCTCCACGACAGCAAACCAGTTGGTCCACGGCCGCTTATTCAATATTCACGGCTAACCTTTATATCTAAAGGTCGTTCCTCTATCCACCGCCTGAGGACGCGCTTGGTAGGAGATGGTAGCTCCCCCAAGACTTTTTATTTGATTTTAATGAAATATTTTAAATTAAATATTTAGTCAATTCTAATATTACAATTCAACCCCCTCTCACTGGTCTGATAAGCTATTTATATTCTTAACAGAATATAACTAATTCATCCTTTTTTAAAAACAAAGAACAACACATATGACAACAGTTCTAACTGGTTTATCCACACAAAAAAATGATACAGCTAACTGTATTTTTTTAGGCTGGCAAAGCAATTTTGATAAAAATTTAATAATTTATCATCATACTTGAAATCGATTAAGATTTATTAACAGCTGTCATAAAGTAAAAATATATTAAGCACATCTATCCTATATAATTGTACCTATAGGGGTCCTCGGGTTACGACGTTGATCCGTTCTTAAGAAGCGTCGTAACCCCAACTTCAGTGTAAGTCGGAACTTACATAAAATATACAGCAAAGTACTGTACGTACAGAGCTATAAAAATGTAACAGTTAATGATATAAAAAAGTATTTAAAAAAGAGAAAACAATTATTTTCCACATGAATTAAAGTAAATATTAATTAAAAAAGATAATAATTCCTGACATCATGAATTAAAGTGAATATTAATTAACTCTTTCAATGCGGAACAACGCACACTGCGTTCATCCGCCGTGCTCAAAAGCACGGACCAATGCACTGTGCGTTGTTTCACTATCATGTTTGTTTCTTAGCTATTTCTCGGTTAAACTTTTTAAGAGCTATTTTTAAATTAGATTTTAACAAAGAAGAGTGGTACTTCCTTGTTTATGAACGAAGGCGAGGTGTATTTGCTATCGTTTGAAGCATTATTTTATTAATTTTCTTCGCTGTTTTTTTGTTTATCAATACTGTTGCTATGGCTACCCCAGGCCCTAGTGGAGATGGTAAACTTCCTAGACGATTTACAGCTGAACAAGCCATGGAAATGTTTCATAATATTTCTATTGATAGTGACGAGGACTTAGATCATGATTCCGATAGCAGTGTGGTTTCAAATGATTTTAGTTCTAGTAGTAGTAGTGAAGAAGATGAGCCACAAACTAGAACAAGAGCTATTCCTTTACTACAATCATGCATGGCTACATCCAAGGGTAAAGGACAAAAAAGAACTATGACTACAGATGAAACTATTGTTGGAAATAAAGAAGTAGAAGAATCCGAATGGATTCAAGCAAATATTGGTGATCAAACTACAAACAATTTTATTGGTGATCAAACTACAAACAATTTTATTTTTTCCCCACATAAAGAGCCTGGTTTCAACAAAGACATACTATCTGAAAATTGTTCACCACTGGATTGTTTTATAAAACTTTTTGATGATGAAGTGATGGATATTATCATATCATGTATAAATAGCTATGCGGAGAAAAAATTGAAACAGAACACCCCATTGAGGAGGCGCTCTAGGTTTCAAAACTGGAAACCAGTGTCAAAGCACCATATATATAAATTCATCGCTATCTCTCTGGCTATGGGAATGAATAAACGTCCCAGTCTCCAGGACTATTTTTCAACCACAGATATTTTCAACTCCCCTTTTTATAGTGAATTATTTAACAGAGACAATTTTTTAATTCTATACTCATCCATGTTGCACTGTGACCACCCTGATGCAGAGGGTAAAAGCAAAATTGAGCCATACATAAACAAACTGTTACAAAAATTTAACCTCGCATTCACGCCTTACCAAAATGTGTCCATTGATGAAATGATAGTTGGCTTCAAAGGAAGATGGCAGTATAAACAATATAACCCATCAAAACCTTATAAATATCACATCAAAAGTTTTGGTCTAGTGGATAGTGCCACTGGATATGTGGTAAACCTTCTGACTTATAGTAAAAATACTTCTTTTGATCCTGACGCTGATGTTAATGGTGGCCAAGCAGTTCAGATTTTCCAGACATTACTTCATGCAATTGGCAAAGGATACCATGTATTTGCAGACAGATTCTACACTACTATGAACTTAGTAGAATATCTGACAGAGAAAGAGATTTACTACACTGGGACTTTCCAAGGTAATAGGCGGCGATTTCCCAAACAATTAAATTCATTAAAAATAAAACACATGGAGTCAAAATACTGGAAAACTCCAGAAGGCCAAAAAATGGTTGTTGCTTGGAAAGACAAAAAAGCAAAGAAACCAGTTCTTTTGGTATCTACCAGAGCTGAAGCTGGAGATATTCTTGTGAAAAATAAGACAAAACCATCAGCAATCAATTCTTACAACCAGTATATGAATGGATGTGATCTTGCTGATAAAAAAGTTGGATATTATGGGATGCAAAACAGAAAGACATCAAAGTGGTGGAAAAAACTTTATCACTGGATTATGGAAATAGCTTGCTCAAATGCTCACATACTTTATGTGTTGAGTCACCCTGAAGCTCGCATGAGTCTGAAAAAATTCAAAATACAGCTGATAGATTCTTTGTGTTTGGAAGCATTGTCAATTATGCCAGCCGAAGAAAAGGCAAGGAAAATGCCTTTGCCAGGCCGTCCAAGGGCTAACCCAATCCCAAGGTTGGAAGGGGGAAGACTATGCAAAACAGGACAGGCGGTGCAGAGTGTGTAGTACCTCAACTAAGCCAGCCCGGACACATTTTATCTGTATGGACTGTCCTGAACAACCGCACCTACACCCCAAAGACTGTTTCAAGAAATGGCACACTGGCCAAATTATGAATCAAAAAACAATATGTAAATAGATTTTTTAAAAGTTTTCTGCATCAGTGTAAATATTCATCTGATTAAATTACTGAGTATAAATGTGTAAAATTTTAATTTTTTAAAATCTTTAGCTACATTATGAGACATAATTCAAAATTAATTTTTGTGGTTCTTTTGTACATTTATAAACATAAAAATGCCTATTTGTGTTACATATTTGATTTTTGCATTAAATTTTAATGATTTTATGGAGCACTAACATAAATTTGCCTTCTGAGAATTTTTTTCCTCTTAAATTTAGTGATTTTTGTTGTCATATTTTCACATTTTTAGTTTCTTTTATGTTAGTTTATTTATTTAAACCAAAGAAATAAGTTCAAAAACGCATAGTCCATTCAATTACCTTTCATTTGATACCAAATTTATCCCTATAAGCCTAAAAATAATATTGTAAATATTTTTTTAAAAACCCAACCTCTCACTTTTTTTTTACTTTTGAAAATAATCTACATTTTTTCGTTAAAAAAATTCCGCAGCGAAAGAGTTAAAAAAAAAGAATGACAAGTAATATTATATTTTATATTTCTATGGGGGCGCGTTCGTAACCACAAAACAGCGTAATTCAGGAATGGCGTAACCCGAGGACTCCCTGTTTTCTATTTTGAAATGTATAAATTAATTAATAATTATAAATTTAAAACCATTTTGTTGATGTAAAACTCTCAATAAAAACAAAATTCAACAAATATTCATATTTAATAATTTTAAAGAAAAAAACAACTAATCTGGTAATTGATTTAATAGCAAGTACCCAATTTAAAATAATATATGATGGTCATTTATTATCGAGCATTTATAAAAATGAAGGATTAAGTAAGCATGTAATAATTGAATGACAGTAAAGTAGGCCAAAATGGAAGGAAGATATAGCAAAAGTTAAGATCTAATATAAAATTAACATACTTACCTAAAAAATTAAGAATGGATGAGAAATAATCCCACAGAAACATTTTAAACTCTGATATGAAACTGCTGTAATCTGAAATTTAAAAGTTATAAGAATATTCTCAAGAATTTTAAAAAAAAATAACTTGGTAATTTTGGTGCAGGCTATAATAATATAAAATCAGCATTCGGTAACAATAGGTTCATGAATGATTTTTGTTTTATGAAGGGCCAGCAACTAAAACGAATTTAAAAAAAAAGAACAAACAGATGAAGACTAAAGGGCCAAAATGATAACTTTCTTAAATAAGAATATGGGGCGAAAGAAACAAAAAATGTTTCAGTTTCCGACATTGTTTACATTGGTGTCATGTCAGAGTGATTTCCCTTAATGATAGCGACCTACGGTAAATCAATATAATCAAATAGAGTTCTTCTTGTGAATAAATTTATTAAACCGAGAGTCTATGCGGTGTAAGTACTGTTGCAGGACTGTGGGCTGTGGCCTTGGTACATCGCTTAAAAATATTCAAAATTCTGGTTGCAAAATGAGCTAATTTCCTTTTATTATGCAATTAATATGGCTATAATGATACTAATCATTAGTGCTTAGATGATCTATTTTCATCTTCAAACTCAGGATTACTGGACTTTTAAGGCAGCGCTGCCAGTAAAACATGGAGGTTGACCATTTATGAATAGTTGGATATAACTTTAAAAAGTCCCCCTCTTACATTAGTAGTGGTCACATAGTATTACATGTTACATAGGCATAGAGCTGTGGAGAATATGGTTCTGCGTTCTATTTTGTTTATGATGATTTCTAAAATAAAATATAGGGTACCAGCAAACTGCTTCTTACACTTTAGTTGTAACAGTAAAATTATATCATGATGTTACGTCTAAACAAAAAAATACATATTGACAGGCAGGAGTGTGTGTATTAATTCTAAAATCTTAATTTATTTAAATATATTTAATCAAAGCCTCCGCTTTTCAGAATAAGCAGAAAAATTGGCTACTGAGGCTACTGCTAGGGACTAGTCGTAGCAATAAAATTATTTCGTATTGCTATGATTAGTCGTAACACAAGATAGGAATATTAATGTTACGACAACTTCACTTATCTAATAAAATCATATTGGATTGGAGTCCTAGTTTTTGTGACGACGTGTGACGTTATTTTATGGACGGCCCATTTACTTTATACACATAATGACATATATATATATAATATGTCTAATATACGATATTAATAGTAAATAGATCTGGCTATATATTTATTTACAAGCAGGAGTGTGTGAATTAGCCTAATTCTAAAATATAAATTTTTAAAAATATATTTAATCAACATCTCTGCTTTTCAGAATAAGTAGTAAAAAAATAACAATTACCAGCACCCTCATTGTGATTTTTAAAAAAAATATTTTTTTTTAAAATTCACCGGCATCGGGGTTCGAACCACAGTATGAGTATTAACAACAATCAATCATCCATCTGCCTATCACTTCATCTAGACCGTCTAGAGATGCTCATGTTAAATTAGCATTTTTTAAATTATAACTATTTGTCATTAAATGGACACCAATCAAGTTTTTTTACCTTTAAAATTCATTAATCAACTTATCATGAAATTTCATTATGACTTATGAGAACTAATGTTTAGTATAGTATAGTATTATTATTATTAAAATACAGCTTCAGTATTTAACTGTAGTTAAATGATAGTAGCTGTAAGCACATAGCATATTTTTACAACTAATCGCAACAGTAGCCAGTAAACTACTGCTAGGACTAGTGACTAGTCGTAGCAGTAGTCTCAGTAGACACTTTCACTTACTTGACTTAGTCTTAGTTAAATAATAGTAATAGTAATAGGCCTATTAAATATAAATTAATTCTTCTTCAGTTTCATTTTTTTCCTTAAAAAGTATATCTTGTAATGCCTGTAGGAAATCATAGCTATGCTCCTCAACTACAATTTACTCATACTATGTTCCATATTTATTCACAATCACATCCAGTGAATGCTCTTTACTGTTTAGAATAGTAATCCAGTGAGTGAATGCAATCAAATAAGAGTCAAGACATAATATAATATGGCAGAGAATTCAAGATTTTTCAACAGACGGTATGATGGTTTGAAATATTTTTTAAATACCAAGCTGACATAAACTTATCGTTTAAGGGTTTAGATTTATGAAAACTAATGTAAACTTCGACAATACAATAAATATTACCGTTTAATTCTCCAACGCAATATAAGTTACGTTGGTACTGACAGCAATATCGTTAGACGTGTAAACTCTACTGTAAAATGGCTGAATACAGGTGACGTAGTTCCTTAACAAGTAAGAATTATTTCAATTGGTAAGCTAAAAATAACTACTAATCAAGTGATGTCTATCAAATAACTTTAACAGTGCTTCCGTTATCTTAACCTCCGGTTCGAAAGTCAACCATGGAGTAATTAAGTGCTTTAATGATAAAATTGATATAATGTCACTAGATATTGTTTTCAATAATTGAATCTGTCTTGATGTAAAGATATTTAATTGGAAAAATCAAAGCGCCTCATTTGATAACATGAACGCTGTATCTCAGGCATGGATTTTCTTCTATCTTTGATTTAGATAATCACTTCAGTATCCAGGCATAGTTGTCATGGTACTCATAGCCTCATACTCATAGTACTCATAGCGGTATAATCCGGGTATAAAGATATATAATAAAGTAAAGTATAATCCTATATAATAAAAGGCAAGTTTCTGTCCGGTCATCTATAGCGATTGGGGGTGAATCAGATTATACGTTCCCAAATGAGTTATATGGCAATTAATTCTGCGTTCTCTTCCTGCGTTATTTAGATTTAGTTTTATCATTTTTATTTGTTAGTTTAGGTTTGGGGTTAGGTATAGATATAATTATGAATTTAAGGTTAGGTTTAGTTTTAGAATTTTAATAGTTGAATTTTCCAATTTTCGTGTCCCGTTTGCATAGCAACAAAGATGGCGGCCATGAATGTGGGAACGTCAACTCCGAATTTACCGCGATTAGTCCCTCAAACACATAGGACTCCTACAGCCAATCATATTGAACACGTTTACGCCATTTACGCGGACGTTCAAAACGAGTTATTTTTTGTTCAGTATTTCTTCCAAGACTTTATTTTGAGTTATGCGCGTTGGGATTTATAGCAAAAAGCTCTATTTTTACGAGTTATTTATTTTAACTATAATGAATAGTATTTTTGACGCGATGCACGTGTAATGCCAGTCAAGACGGCTGTTGGAGGGGAGTTACAACATGCCACCTAACGGCGGAACGTCCCTGGACGGGCTTTGTTGCTTGTTTAGTATAATGGTATATCGGGTATAGACATGGTATAGTGTATAGACAGTATAGTCTGAAACAGTGCAGTATAGTAAATACTGTATCGTATAGTCACATAAATACTAAATTTTAGTACTAAAAAATATAGGTCCTAATAATTATAAGACAGACTTACAAACTCAAGTGCCCAAAGTCTCAGACTCAAGACAAGTCAAAAGTGACTAATAATAATAATTTTAAAAAATACTAATATTATTTATTAATAATAATAAAGCGGTATTCACACAGTGACGCATGCGCATTGGTATTTAATTGGTTAATTATAGTTTTTTTATAGCTTAAAAAAATTCTCTTGTAACATCAGCATTTCTAGATGTGTGGTTAGTTAGGAGGATCCCACCTCTATTAGTTTGATAGGTGGACTGTGGACCCAGTGCTCTGGCTTAGTTTTTTTTTAAAAATTATTTATTTATGTTTTTACTTAATATATATATTTTTTTTTAAAACCACAATGAGGGTGCTGGGAGTTTGTATTACATATTCTATGAGCACTCAAGCAGGCTCAAAGTTCCATCCATGTAACATTTTTATTATTTTCCCCATGTCTATGCCTCTACTACAGTAGAAGCCGCTTAACTCGACCTCGGTTAACTCGCCAAGCCTATTAAGTCGACGTTTTTTATTGGAACCTCCAAACTCTCTTTGTCTTAGCATTTTCTCATTGGTTATGTCGATTCTTTTATGTCGCCGAACCCTAATACCTCAAGCACAAAAGAGGGCCAAATTTGCCACTTAACGTTAGTTATCTCGATTCCTATGACCAATCGCCAGCTTTTGAAAATGTTATGGATGCCACTTCACCATCTCACTAACGTATTTTCGCGGGTTCAACTGCACTATTACTAACAGCCAGCCAACGACGCCAGCGAAAACAAACTTTGCCCCCATTTAGGCCGTGCTGGGCGTGTGTAGAGGACTGGGTCACGCAGCGTGTGTCGAGAACGAAGATGCGCAAAGGGAAGCGGGTGCTTGTTTTGTATGACATCACGGGCAAAAAGCAATTAAGAGAGTGTATCAATGATCAAATTTTCGCCTCGCGCCGTTGATGGTGACTTCAAAGAACATATGACGTCACAGCCCGCTTGTTTTCAGCTCTCTTGGGCTGATTAGTAACACTCCTGGTGGTCTTGAAGTTTGTTCACATTTTAACATCGCCGCACTGTGTGTTATTTCTCGTACTATGCTTCGTCAACTAAGAGAGTTTTAAAAAAATAATTTAAAAAAATCGTTCACTGGCCGTACGCATTTTTGAAAGCAAATATCAGTTTTGATATTAATGTGGTATCTTACGTCAAATGCCCTTAACTTGCAGGAAAACTGTCACTAAAAGACCGAACTCAAATTTGAAGACCAATTAATCGCCCAGTATCTTTGCTCCGTCTTTCAAATGACTCTCGTAATATAAGTAGTAACAGAAACAGTCGCGGCCTTGACTTTGACAGTTGTTCATATCATACGCGCACTGTGTGTTAGCTCTCATACAGAGCCTCGACAACTAAGCAAAGTAAAAATTTTTAAAAATCTTTCCTCAGCTGTATGCGAACTAAACTAATAAGTGATGACGTGTATATTATTTATAGACCGGAATAGTAACAAAACGCTTTGATATCACGGTTGCTTGCTTTGATGTCACGGTCGCTTGCGTATTGGTTCTGGTATTCTGCCGTAACACAACAAAATATTAACTCCGCGTAATAGGCTTAAACCGAAGTTACGGCTTCTTGTGCTTAAAGACATTTCAAGCACATGTTAATATTTTTCTGCCATATTGGTTTTCCTTTTTGAAAACCAATATAGCGACAAAATATTAACATGTGCTTGAAATTTCTTTATGTACATGATGTGTGTTAATTAGTGATGGGACGATTAATCGGAATCGTATCGGAACCGTAATATTTCTTCACTCTTTCCTAATGGGACTAGGCGAGGCGTAAACTTTGACCTTTTAACGCATGCGCAGACAATTGTAAACTGGTAACTTATTTTTAATTTAAATGGAATTGAAACATGACAGAGACGTAATCAAAGTCCTTTACTTCGGCATAAATATATATATATATATATAAATTCCCGATTAGTCATAACTTTTCCCGACTTTCAAGGCCGAGAATTTTTTTTAAAGAATTCCCGACTTTTTCCCGTTTTCCTGAGTGGGAACCATGGTTATATTTAAATGGTCCTTAAAAACGAACGGTCATTACAACCTTAGGAAAGAGCGAAGAAATATTAGGGTTCCGATACGATTCTGATTAATCGTCCCATCACTAATTAACGCTAACTAATTAATCACGTACATAAAGAAATTTCAAGCACATGTTAATATTTTGCCGTCATATTGGTTTTCGTTTTAACTCGATCATCGGTTATGTCGACGCCATTTTTCATACCCCAACGCCGTCGACTTAACCGGTTTCGACTGTATGTCTATTTTCTTTATATTTATTGTATAAAGAGCACGGTTTGGTCTTGTTTAATCTTGGCCCTTGACCAGTTAACCCTAACTTCAATTTGTCCATACAACATGTTGGCATATAAGCTACAGTTGATTTTTATTAGGAAAGATCATAAAATTTCAACTGTCAACTCGCTGGCATTATATTTTGACAATAAATTTCAATTCAAATATAATGAAAAAACTTATTATAAGAAATAATTAATCATTCCCATAGCCATATCACTATTTTCTGTTCAGTTTCTCTTTTAAATGGAAAAAAATGTATTGACATTTGCTGAAATTATTTTCAAAGGAAATTTTATTTTCAGAAACTTATTATAAGTTTATAAGCCACATTATTTGGAGAGAACTGTTCTAGCCTTAGTCACAACGCAATATTTTTTCCATGCATTAATTTTAAAAATTACTCTACTCCTATTAATACTTATGTATTAAGTTTGTTTACAGGTTGTTACATTTTTGTTATCTTTAATTTGCTGAAATAATTAAGTCCTAGTATTCTAATAATATTGACATCAATTTATCAATAAATCAATTTTATCTTATAAATAGTTAATAATAGTGGGAGTAGATCAGTGTTTCTCAATTATTTTCTGTCCCCGAAGAAAGAAAACATTTTGCGCCCCCGCGCGACTGTAAATAGTATCATTTGTCTATAAAATTGTTATAAGTACACCTCTGCATAACGGTCAGAGCCCCCCTTTACAGAGCCTCGTGCCCACTATTTGAGAAACACTGGAGTAGATGTAGATGAAAATTGTCAATAGCACTTGAAACCGAAAATTTGCGATTTCTGCTTTTCTGTTAATATGGTACATTACCTTAATAAATATATTACTCTAATATTTTATTTATATTATAAATTATGTATAAAGACTAGGGGTTGTAGGGCACCCGCTTTTTTTGGTCTAAAGCCCAAGTAACTTATCCTTGTTTGATAAATGCGAAATATTAAACTTCCTGAAATGTACTCAAGGTATTTTATAATTATAAATCCTCTTTACATTGCTCTCTTTTCCAAAATTAAAATATAAGCTAAAACAATGACGTCATAATATTTTTTTATGGTGATAATTTTTTAATTTATAATTATTTTGCACACCTCCTGATACGCGCCTTGTATATATATTTATAAGCTTAAAAAATGACTTCATAGCGTTATGGACACATACTCCAACCTGTGACTTGGGCTATTATATTGTTTAGAAATATAATAGGTTTAAATTTAGGTTTCATAAAAATTTTTAATTAGTTGAGGTTTCTGCGAGATGCTTTTTTTTCTTTCTTACAATTCAGCACACAATTTTTTTTTCCCCTCGTAAAGAAATATTAAAAAGAGTTGACCCCCCCCCGCCCAACCTTAAATGTGTACATATTCAATATTAATTATAATTTTATAATATAAAACCCTTTCAATTAATGCAGATGCTACAGAAGAATTTATTATCATGCCCTTCATTACATGTGGCATTACGAGGACTCTCCACATCAGCCACTTTATGTAAAAATAAAAAAACTGGTGTGCCCAAGGCTACTCAGTTTAAAACCAGGCCTTTGACTTATGAAGAAGCTCAAGCTCCCCACTATATATATGTTAGAAAAGGATGGCTGTCATGGAATACATGTAAGATTAAATTTATTAGTATTATCTGCTTATGATTGTATTCACCTTTGATTTTTAAGTTGACTTTTTATGCCTTTTGATATTCAGATTTTCATCAGGATGTTGAAACAATGCACCTAGATCTAAATTTATAGTATAGGGGCCATCCATAAAGTACGTCACGCTCCAGAGGGGGGGAGGGGGTGTACAGTTTGTGACAGAGGGGAGGGAGGTATATTAAATTTTAATTATTTTGTTAATAAAAACACAATTTTTGTTTGAAAGTGTAACGTACTCTAGTTAAAATGGTAAACAATTACGTGACGTACTTTATGGACCATACACATCTCTAAAAATCAATAGTTACTCGACACTGTGACTTGTCAAAACGGCCCCAGACAAACTGTTTACATTGTTTAACATTTTTTGCATTTGAACCTTTTGTCAACTTATTCACCTCTTGAGAAAGTGGTCCAATTGTAACATTATTTCTTGTGATGTTATATTATTGCTTTTAAACAAACAATTGTAACTGTTATTTAATTTTTTCTTGTGATGTTATAATTATAACACTGAATTGGTGAATATAAAACTTCATTTTATTTTTTTTCCGTATAACATCTATTAGCCCAGGGCCAATTTGTCTGGGGCCGTTTTGTCGGTTAACCACCTGACACTAATGAATTTGTATTGAAATGATACCATCATTCAAAGTGTCCAAACTATCTAACACTTTTATGCATTTTTTTTTATTATTTAGGTAATCTTTATGAGGAAAAGAGGATAGCTGAAACCACTTTTGAGGACTTAATAATACGCAAATTCATGTATGGAACATGGCATGGTGCTTTATCATCTGAGGTGATAATAAAGAGGAGGCATAATTTAATTGTTTTGTCTTACTTGGTTTCCATGGAAAAAACTCTGTCACGTCAAATTTATTTCCTCAAAGGCTATACAGAAGAATTATTGACAAATTGGCTAAAATGTCCAGTGAAAGTTGAATTACAAGCTATCGGTTCCAAAGCTGATGTTATATTTAAGAAAATTTGAAAGTGTATTGAAGAACCTTAATTTCCTGTCAAAATATTGTTACCTATATCATTATGAGGGGTTTTTTCCACTAATTTCAAATAAAATTCTATATCAGTGAATTGCCTTTGTTTACTATTTACATGTAGAGTTATTATCAATATACCACTATTGAATGCAGATCACGAATCTTTATTTCTTTTAATAGTGCGCCTAAGTAGATTTGTAATATACTGTGCAAAAAAATAAATCTAATTCACTTTGTTGAAAAGGGACAAAAATCAGAATTGCAGAAGTCTTTTATGGACAAATCTACATTGATCAGATTGACAAATTCATTCTTATTCAATGGTTGTTTCAGGGTAGAGATTTTTCAAGATCACATTTTGAAACCACACAACACCATAACTAAAGGAACTTCCTGAACAGAACAATTCATTGTTATGCTATTATTTTATTCCTCATTTATGTTTAACTCATTTTTAAACTAAGGAATGGCAAGTCTCACTGCCACAGAGATAGCCATCAGTACTATGTGCAAGGGAAAAAAATTTACAATTGGAAATTTGAAGAAAAACATTTAAACTGTTATAAGTATTTTACTTTCATATTTGCCTTTTCACATTTATGCATTTTCCTTCTTTTCCCCACTTGCATACAAACAAAGACTTAAGACAATTATCGAAACAAAAATTCACAATTGAGGATTGTGTATTCTACAAAGGTGAATGAGTCTCCAACCATCACCGCAGACAATATATATATATACACAACATTATTGTGTGGGCATTTTGTATTGTTGCAAATAGACATCTACCTGTCCTATTAAAAGGAACAGGGAAAATTGTTAAAATATTAAACAATTATACTTGACTTGATAGCAAGAATCTCTAATGATGCACATGAATTTTTTTTAAAAAATTATCTTTTAACTTAAAAATCTAAAGGCCTCAAAGATTAACTGATCCCACCACTACAATTCATGCTCGCTTTGCAAAAATTGTATGCTTTATTCAGCAAGATAAAAAAAAACTGAAATGGATCATGTAACAATTGAAATATTGTAATTGAATTTATATCGAAGTATCAGCCTTTGAATGATTTAACAACAGAAATACAACATTTATGGTCTAAGAATTATTGCATTATCACGCCCCAAATATTACACAATCCATTTCAATACTGACTTTAAGTCAATGATTTAAAATTATAAAACAAAATAAATACTGACATATGTTATAACTTATTAATTATGGCATGTACAGTTTGGTAGCGCGTAATTTAGTTTCAGTTTTTTTTAAAGAAACAAACGTGTATAGATGGCTTTGGCATTAGTATTAACTATATACATTTGGTACTACCAGCTGGGCAGTGTCAGAATGTGTGTATATAACTTAAAATAAAAACAACAACACTTCAACTTAAATGGTACAATTTTTGAACCCATCTGTCCCTGAAAACTTTTAAAGGTTAGGAATAATATAGCACATTATCAACAACCATCCATTTCCGTTATATGAATGTAGGGTGTTTTACGGGAAAGATTTTTCAAGATAACATTTTGAAACTACAATGACACTTTTGATTAGGAAAGTACAGTAATCAAAAACTAAAGGAAAATGCATAATCAATGTCAAATAAAGTCTTAAGAAATTCTAAAGAATTTCTTTCTGTAAAGAATTTCTTTCTGACCAGATTTTTAACAAAAATGTTTGTGAGATATGTTTTTTTCAGTTCCATTGCTATTAATAGCTAAAGAAGAGGCACTGAAAAATTGTATCTGTTTTAAAGCTTAATTTATCTTTTACTGTGGGTTTTTTTAAAAATGCCATTGAGAGGAATATTTCAGCTATAAATTATAAATAATAATTATGTACAGTAAAACTACATACTTGTAAACTGTTTATCAAATACAAAATCTCTGCTTATTATGTTGAGAACATGTTTAAGCTTCAATGCTACACACTCCATACAGCTGGGTAACTTCATACACAGAGATGCATTCTTTAACTTTAAATATAAATCTACAGAGAATGTATGCAGATGATTAGTTGAATTCTTTCAAAAGGTAAATACTCAGATTTGAGATGAAAACAACAACCAGCTATTACTATTATTGTAATTGAAAAGTGCATTAAAGTAAAGTCTTAAATCACAAAGACATAAGAAAATCTGTTAACTGTTTAAGTGAACCTGAACAAATGATGGTCTACTAACAAAAATTTAATTAGGATGTTTCTGACTAATCTGTTGTTAGCTATTCAAGTTACAAAAAAATAAATAAAGCAGAATAAATAGCTTACATTACAAGCATTAATCTGTTTATGGGTTAATATGTGCATGAATGATCAAATAAGCTCAAATGTATTTATGAAATGAACAAAAAATTGAATTTATGTTGAGAAATACTTTTGGCTCAATTATCCTCTATTGAGTGATTATACAAATGATAGATGCACACAACCTAAAGAAATTTCATTTCAGTGAGACACTCAATATTAACTTAATGTAATATTTAATGCCGAATATGTCATGTTAATTTTAATTCACATATTTTATGATAAAATGGGAAAACAAAATACTCCTTTCATCCAAACAGACTAAGAATGAGTTTATGATTTACAGGAATTTTAACTCACACATACAGTCAGTGTCAGATTAGAAAACAAAGGCATCAAAAAGATTGACACAAAAACAAACTTGTTCTAGGGTTGAAAAGAAAATAAGATACTGTATAAATATATATATATATAAAGAAATAAAATAGAATACACACTTCATAGAGTATCACAATGCTGAAAACAAATAAGGGACAGAAACAGGAAATATTAATACCGGTAACTAAATAGTGGCTGTACAGTTAATGTCGCAATCATATAATGTACATTAATAAAACATTCTTTTCACATGAGGAAAGGTCTTTATTAATGGTAGAAATTTCAAATCCTGTTCTAAGTAAGCTCAGTTTTGAAAGAAAAATTATGTCATTCTAAAAGTGTAATCCTAATCAAGGTTTTGCTTTGCCTTGAAGAAACTGCAAAAACTCATAATAAGACATGCTGTTCTCTGAGCGGTCTTCCAGCATATGCTGGAAGAAAAGATGTCTGTTTTTACTATCATCTCTGAAAAAAAATTGAGTTTGAATACATTAAAGACACAACATGTTTGTGAGTTACATTAGAAATTTATATCTATGACAATGTAAAAAAGGAGGTTTTAAACTAATCAAAAATTACACATCACATAAGACTCACCTAATAACAAGAAATACAACTCCATTTGGTCGAGAATCCATTAAATAGTTGATGAAACTTCTAATGTTCTCTGATGTTTGGTTCTCAAGCTCGGGTAAGTCCATCTAACATTTATAGAATCAAATTTGTGGGATTAATGATACAAATATTTCAGTAAATTATGATAAAATGTATTCATAGATCATTACTTTAAGTACACCATAGTGGTGCCGAATAGGTGTTTAAAAAAAAAGATTTTAATATTTAGAAGAAAAAGCTTGAAAAAAATAATTCAATAAAACTCACTATGCCATCAGGAATTGACTGGAAGTTTGGCTTATCAAAGACATCATGACAAATTTGATCTCCAACACTGCTGCCTACAAGCAAGTACATGGCATCACCAGTATCCATTAAGAATAAACCTGTTCTATCTATATTAGCTGACGATAACTGCAACAGAGGTGCACTTGGTATATCTTCATCCCCATGTTTAATGACTTTCTAAAGAAGTAGAAAATATACATTCTTTGTTAGAATAGGCTTTTTAATAATTATTGGGAAATTATACAGAAAAATCTCATGTCATTGACATAAATCTATCATTCAGCCCATGATATTTTCTTTACTGCCTAATTTCAACTAATTCCCTTTGGTTATGAATAAATGTGTCAATGGGTATTAAGCTTTATTGGGCAGGGGATTTTCCATTTCGTATCTCTGTGATATCAAGAATTTTGGGGATTTTATTCACATTTATGTATGAGTTAATGAAAATTTCATATCTTTGGTATTAATAAACACATTAAATGAAACAAGGAGAATTATATCATATTTTTACCCGAAGAATCTAATTTTTATCCAAGAATGAACAGAAATATTTAAAAATAAAATATCTAATGTTCACGGATATTCAGTCAAAAGCACTGTAAACACACACTATTACTAACAATTATTAGAAAATTGCAATCAATTTTTTCCCAAGTAATAATATCAATACTAATGTCACCAAGAAATCAAATTCAAAATCAATTTCCTTTAAACAATGCCTTGACACCACTTTCATGTATACATCAACGAGAATGAGTTAACTATGATATGCAAGTATACATCATAATTTACAACCAAAGAGAGCAAGTTAATTATTATATGAAAATATTAGGGCTGGCACTGATTAAAAATTTTTGTTAGATTAATCGGGAAAAATTTAATCGATTAATTATATTTTTATAACACATATAGATCCCGTTAAGTTGTGATTCATTATTTTGCGAAATCGGTTAAGTCGCGGTAACTCCATGCCTGCCAAATTTTGTGACGTAACACAGCAAATTCATTCTGCTATGCAAGAAATACGGAAGAAAAACATTTTTGTCTACATAAAAAAATGACCCCCTTTCCAGTCCATGACGGACTATGGGGCAAGTGATCTAGCGTTCACAAGTTTTTAGCCACTACTAACGAGCAGGGGAATGTGTGGCCAGCACAATGCCCCAGGGACCTTGCCAGTACCCGGGCTCAAACCCGCGACTCGGGATCTGCCTCGGATCGATAGACTTATAAATTAATAATAATACGTGGGAAAAGTATGTAAGTAACAAAAAATATAAATTATTAATAATTTTTAAAAATATTTAAAATATTTTCTTAAATTTTAATCGATCAAATTAATTTTAATCTGTTAAAAAATGTTAACGATTAATTAATCGTTAAATTCCGCAGCCCTAGAAAATATACATCATAATGATTATGTATATTATTTATTTCATTAAAATTCTCTTGAATTATATAAATCAAATTAAACCTAGGTATTTGAATAGGTAAAGTTTAACTTGTAGCAATTATGCTTGGATCTTAAATATATGTATATATATATATATAAATTCTGTGCACCTCCTCATTCAGTTTCAGCAATGGATAGAGATGAGGGTACAAATTTTGGATCAAGTAGCACAGCGGCATCACTTTGAACTGCTGCATTGCAAAGACCCTATCATCCACCTTAGGGTTTCCAGCTAGTGTGAATGCAACCTTTTTTAAGAAAAAAGAAAAGATACTTAAAACAACAATTTTTCATTAACTAAAATATGAATACATAAACAATTTAAACTGAGCTGTAGTTAAAAATAAAAGAACTGTACACTTACACTCTTTAACATTGCCAACATAAACATTGGCATCAAGCGCAGGGAATATGGGGCTAACAAAGCACCAACTCTCTGGGAGGCAGGGATCTGCTGAGCAAAGGCAGATAAAGCATCCAGTGAGGCATTCATCATGGCATCTCTGGCATCACTTACTGCTGAATTCAGGGATCGATCCACAGCTGAATACAAAAAGTACAAAAATTTACAATATTTTTTATGATACAAAGCAAGGTCTTCATTGAATTTTTTTATAAATCGAAGCATAATTTGAAAGAACTTCAGAGAAATATAGTCAAGATTTAAAAAAAAGGTATTTACCCATCTTTGATAACAGTGAAGCTACAGCGAGCTGATCTGCACATGCAAAGACTTCACTAAGCTGATTAGTTACAGGCACACATAAAGTATGGACACGAATCCTTCGTTCCCCTAATTAAAGAAAGGAAACAATAATCACGCTTAATAGTAGCCTGCACTTCTAATTTAGAAAACTTATTAACCCTTTTTAAATACTTTATCTCAAAATGACAAGTTATGAACTACTTAAACTTTTTTTTAAATATCCAAACATCTTTAAATTAATGAATAATCTCTCTTTTGTGCTGCCAACATTTGCATATTCATTGATACATTACAATTTTTAGAAGAAAATGGCTTTTTAAAATTCTGATTCAGAACAAAATATTTTTAGAAAGAAACTCAGGTACAATAAGTTGAAAATTATAAATATGTCAATAACCATAACTTCTCCATGTGCACTCTGAAAGCTACATGTTAAATGCCAGAATTAAAGCTAAAAGAATCTTTAAAAGCTTTATCAATGACATTGTTTTCATTTAAATTTAAACAAATCAATATACATAATTTGCAATGTAAGTCTGTCTGTCCGTGGCGCTATTAATTTTAGAAAGCAGCGCACCAAAAAATAACTCTTTTCGAACGTCCGCATAAAATTGTTCAATAGTGAAATACATCATAAAATTTTAAAAAATAAAATAAATGACAGTTCTGTATTACGTTATTTTTTTGATCTGATGTGTATTTATTTTGAAAACTTCCGTCATTTTTGACAGGTGATACACTAGTTTATAAATAAATTGTTAGATGGTGTCATTTAATTTTTTAAAAGCTAACTTCTGGTTAAAAACATTTGAATTGGAAACAATTGTTGGAGATTCTAAAAGTATGCAATTAAGTGAGCCAAAATGAATTCTTAATTCAAAGTTTAAGTATTTTTTGGTGGTCTCTTAATAAAATAAAAGCAATAAAAAAAATTTAAAAACCTATAGTTAATGTCCAGTAAAAGGCAAATATATTGTTTATTTTCCCTTAATTTTTTTTATAAATGTAATGGTTTAATCCCGATTGTAAATTATGGTGAGAATAGTTAAGAGGGGATAAAGAGCATTACGGCACAAATATTTGCAAGATACAGACTGGAACGTGGGGTGGCAAACAAAAGTAAAAGGAATGAGTTGGTTTGTGTTTCGAATATTTATTTGACTTTATAAAATCCTTACCTTTACTAGAGGTATAAAGTAGTGCAGCTTGGAAACTGACAGTACTTGATTCCTGCAGGTTGTCCTCAATTGACATCTGCATTCCAAATCCAGCATCAGGGTTGATATTTGGTAATGACAGTAAGTCCGTTGATCTAACAAAAAAGTTACCATGGAACGTATGGATGCTTAGCCCTGTAAAAAATTAATAAAGATAGATTAAAAAGAAAACAATTCCAGTGGATATTTGTGTTCCATCGTTCATTTTTTTAAATTGATATGTAAATCAAATTATTAGCCCTCCCCAAACACTGTCAGAAAAAACTAACACTTTAACCAATGGTCAAATGGCAGTAAAGAAAATTAATTTCTCTTTTTTTTTAAGACTCATTCATAATAGTTAATGAGGGATACAAGAAACAGATTATTTCGAATAAATTTAGAGTAATCAAGTTATTTTTTTAAATTATAAATAAAAATCCTAAAGGGAAAGTTAATATTCATTAACTAAAATTTAACTGACAGGAAAACCTTGTTTGGTAAACACAAAGAGCTGAATTGTATTATTTTTCATACTTCTTTTATAGCTAACATACTGGTAATAAAACTAACCTCTAGTGCATCTTATTCTCATAACAGATTCAAATCCTATCTTTCGGGTCAGATAACGGCGGAAATCAGTATCAAATTTATCAACCATTCCTAGGTTTTTCGCAGAATGATATGATGGGTAGTAAGTGACACATCCTGCAGAAAACTTAGAGATGCATGCTGAAAATAAAAAGCATAAATTATTCATTGAATTCTAGTTGTGCAATAAAGCACTGTGCTAAAAATAGTTGATTTTTTTCCCTCAAAATTCTAACATGAAAATGTCTATTGATAACATTTATAATTTAGTCATAATATATCCTGTTTAATTAGTAAGTATCACATAAAGTGAAAAAAGAAGTAACTTACAAAACTGTTAAAGTTCCACTTACCTAATGTAGCTATATCTGCATACTGTGCATTTAGCATGAATAAATCAACTGCTATCTGCTGAGCTGAACAATCCAAAGAAAGCTTCTTATAAAAATCTGTAGCTGGTCCAATGATGGTAACATTCTGCAACATATTTTAACAATTAGACTCTTCCAAGTCCAAGGTATCTTATGAAATTTACAATATTTATGTTTCATATTGATAAAAAATTTAAATAGTAAGGGAAAGAAATATAACTTTCAGAAATATTCTACCTTTCCAGCACTGCTTGATGCATCTCTATTTTCTAATGCCCCTGGTCCAACAGTAGGTAGGCAGGTCTGCATGACAGTTATTCTGCCACCAGTAGGACTCTGAAGAAATTCAGACAAAAATTACACCACAGTAAATATGTGATCTGCTTTCAATCACTGAGTTTTTTCATTTAAAGCGGTTAGAACGGCCAATCAAGATTAAATTATAATAGTTTACCCGAAATACAGCAAAATATTATTATTTTCAAGATTTTACACAAATTTGAATAAATATACTTAAATTTTTGCACAGTGAAGCTGTTTGTAGTACCAGTAGCACCTTCAAGTGGCCTCGCTTCATCGTATTTAAAACTTAAACCACTTTTAGCTCCTTTCAACAAAATATCTCACCATGAGTTTGTGAGCTGACTGAAGTGCTGCTCCCAAGGCACTGCCAGTTTCATAGTTTCCTTCAAAAAGACTTGGCAGCTTGTTCAGTAAATCTATAACTAGTTCTTTGCTTTCTTTTAAATTGACTAGAAGGTTGTCAGGACAAGGCAAAAATGGATCTGCAAGTGAAAAATTTATGACATTTTAAAATCTTACCATTTGAATATTTTAGAGTGGGAATTCAATTAACTGGTCTGTTTCATTTCTAGAGATTGGGTTTATATAGGCTTTTTCATTAACAACACAAACTGGATAACTAAATTCCCAGATTTAAATGGTGTAATAAAATAAATCACAATCTTAAGTCTTCTTTTATTTAGGGCCCACGATCAATATTCTGATCATTATGGCTCCTATAAAAAGTTTAGGTTTTGCAAAGAAACCCATGAAGATGATAAATTGTAGGGCTGCTCAGTGGGGTATTAATGACTGGAGGTTTAGGAACAGGAGGCAATAGTCACACAAACATGATTCACTTGAATATTTAGGCTCATTTAAAGTATGGTAACAGTAAAATTTTATTGCAATGAATTTTGACTCACCATCCAGATCAGGAACGCATAGCATCTGTGCTTGTGAGAGACCCGCAGCAAGATTAAAATAGTATAAAGCTTTGTCATAGCACAAAAAACCTATTGTTTTCCTATTGTCTCCTGGAAGCTTATCGATTTCCTCAATCAAGATTTGACAAAATTGAGTGAGATAACCTGCAAAATGAAGCACAAATATTTTTCTTAGAATTCTCTTCAGCAACTAAGAATAATTTTCTAGGTAGACAACACATGGCAAATTATTATTAGTCCTTAAACCTAATTAGTAAGGTGAAATTAATGAAACACAACTGTTAAGGCAATAATGTTGCTGTTAAAGTATGATTTTTTTTTAGAGTGGGTGAAAGATAGAGAAGATCAGTGAAGCATCAGTTGGTAATATGATGATGAGTAAATGAGTTGTATTCCGCTTACAGGGAATTTTTAAATATCATGGTTGCTAGAATGTTCAAGTACTAGTACCATATCTGTGCAACCCTTAACTTGTGCACACTGACAATAGTAAATTTCTACTCTGTCAAATAACCAACAGACACTTACCAGTTTTAACTGCATTGAAAGACACATCCAGTAAAAAGAGATAAACTGCCGGCTGTGGTGGCCGCAGCTGAAATATCAGATCAATCATTTATTCTGACGCCACCTACATTTTTATTACTAAAAATTTACTTATGATATATGACAATGTCCTCTAGTTGTCAAAGATGTGCAAATCAGATATTTTTGTAGCCAATTTCTCATCCAACAGAAGAAAAAGGGGATTCCAAATTAGTTATACCATAAATAAACATTGTACTCAGTACCACATAAATAGTCAAATGTACTTAGATGTGTACTCACCATATATTCTGAAGGAGCAATAAATTCGATCGTAGCAGATTTTACCTCAGGTCTCCTTTGTGGATCTCCATATGTTTTGCTAACCGGATCAAAGGAAAATTCATCGGGTACTTTAAAAGAAAGATAATAAAATCTGTTTAAATATATTTTTTAAATATTGCTTCACGTAAATATAATTAAATAACTCTTTCATGTATCAGTTACAAATCAAAATAGTCAATTTCAATATCCAATTTAAATATCTTGTCAGTTATAAACTTACAATCATTAACCCTAAAGCAAAGGTTACACTTCCACCTTCTTTGATCAGTGAACACAACAAAGGGATTGATATATGTTCTACATGCTCGACATCTTACAATCACACTTGATTGTATAACTGGCAATTGCTGTAGGTAAATTTAGACCATGAAATAAGTTTTATTGCATACAAAGCTTTAATATAATAATTATTTTAAAATTTAAAATTTTTTTATTTAATCCCTTTAATCATTAATCCTATTCATTCATAAAAGACAGCACCAGACCAATTTGGCACTCAAAAATTAAAGACAAGCTACGAAGAGCAGAACAAGTAGACAACAAGAGCAGGTTTAGGGTGTTATTATAATGCACCACAATGTGTCATAATAATCAAATATTCACCACCTTTTAAAGTCATTTTGGGAAATACAAATGGATTAAAAATAAGGGTAATTTTCCAGGATTATAGTTATCAAATATTTATATGAGTTAATAAATGGGATGTAGTCTGAAATTATTTTATTTTTTTTAGTGATGAGACAGTGGGTCTATAGCACGCTCACAACACTTGATTGTGCAGATAATCAAACTAAATCCTCTTCCAAAGGCATTAATTATACAGTCGAACCCACTTACCTCGAGCTCGGTTAGCTCGACCACCCTATTATGTCGACGTTTTTTATTGGTACCGCCAAATTCTCTCTTTGTCTTAGCATTTTTTCGTCGTTTAATTCGATTTTTTTAAGTCGCCGAAACCTCATAACACGAGCACAAAAAAGGGTCAAATTTGCCACTTAATGTTGATTATCTCGATCCCCATGACCGATCGCCAGCTTTTGAAAATGTTAGATGTGATTTTTTTATAACCAAGTGAAGGCATAAAATTTCTGCCTCGCTGGTGACGTCACAGCTCGCTTGCTCACAGCGCTGTGTTACTAACTTAAATCGCCAGCTTTTGAAAATGTTCTTATCGATAGGGCTGAACCGATCGGTTCGGCTACTCGGCATCGGCCAATTTATGTATACTCTGAGATACTCGGTAATCGGCCGCGTAAGTGATGCCGAGTATTACGTAATTGCTCCAATAGCAAAAATGCACGCAGAATCGCATGTCTAAAACATTTAGTTGCGTATGGAATAACAAAATGTACCGTGTGCAGACTTGTTGTCATTGGCAACAATTCATCCTTCAACCTCATTTTGACTATTACATGTACTGTACTACTGCTTTGTTCTCATTGTTTCATTCATAAGAAGTGGTCGTGTGCAAAAGCCATTTAACTATTGGTTATAATTAATTAAAATATGTCAAAGTTGAAGGTTCGAAAGTTCAAAAGGAGTACCTAATTTATTTGTGCACGTTTATATGGAGAAGAGTTCGCTTTGTCATGAGTCATATATAGGTCACGATAGACCATTCTAAGTCCATTGTAAGCTGAGGGGACGGACCCAAAGAAGATGATTAGGAAGAGAATGGTTAGGGGACAATTAGGGGATGTGTAGGTTACTTATTTGTGTAGCTTGTAAGGAAAATCAAGCAAGTGGCTTCGTAGGCACAGTATCGCTCAATCTGGGAATCACCGCAAAACGGTTATATTTAAACTTAAACGGTAATTAAAAACGAACGGTCTTAACAACCTTAGGAAAGAGTAAGAGTGAAGAAATAGGGTCCCGATATTCCGATACGATTCTGATTAATCCTCCCATCACTAATTAACGCACAACACGTATATAAAGAAATTTCAAGCGCATGTTAATATTTTGCCGCCATATTGGTTTTCGTTTTAACTCGATCATCGGTTATCTCGATGCCATTTTGCATACCCCAACGCCGTCGACTTAAGCGGTTTCGACTGCACTAATAAAAAAAATTGCTTCTAAAAATTCCTTCCCAGGTATCTGTTGGTTCAAAGAGAAGGTACCAGCCACTAGCAACAAATGGCATAATAAAGTAATGCTGTGATAGATCTCAAATAATTGGTTAACAATTTTGCTTTAATTGACAGCAAGAAGTTAATGAAGGGCGTTGGGTGAGCCATGTCACTATTCACCATTAAAAATGCCATGGTCGTCAGCTAATATCTCCCCTCCCCCAGCCACGAAGAAAGTCAGCGACCCTCATCAGCATCATACATTGCTTACGTCAAACCCCTTTAAAGTTTCCAGCGCTAGTGTTACTGATCGTACTCCGTGAATAGGGGGGAGGGGTGGGAAAAATAATTTGTAATTCCTTAGGCAAACAAAAGAGAAATTGATGATCTTTCTCACGTGGCCAAATTATTTTGGTTTCCATTCACAATTTTACAACCGGAGTATTCATACTGCAACGTTGACAGAACTAGAACTAGCAGTGTATAAGTGGAAAATAAATGCTGCCCATGAATATCCCTGAATAATCAGTCTAGATAGTATATGTACCAGGCTCATTAAAAAAAGTTTGTACTTGCTCTGCAATTTTATTCTAAAAATCACACATATTATAAATAATGAAACACTGAATATTTTCTTTTACAAAATCACTATGGGTGAACACTATCCACACCCAGCTAACATCAATTCTTGCAAAGAAACATATAAAAAAATCATGGTTAAGTACTCAAAAAATAATTAAATGGTTTCCCCTGTATACTTGAAAGGTTACTAAAAAATAATGCATATCTTTAAAAAGATATCCAGTCAAAAGGTCACACCTAAAGACTCAAAATGCAATGTCCAGCTAAATTAAAATTTAATTAAATTAAATTTTTATGCTGTTAATGCTTAACGATGCAGTTACTAAGAAAATATGAGGAGCTTAAACTGGTTGCAATCCTTACAAAGTAATTTAATGGCAATGTTATAGGATAAAAATATGTGAAATTTAAACTTAGGATTATATTTCGTTGCAAATACATATTTTTCAACTAATCTTGAAATTTTGTTTTTAAAAAACAACATATTTTACTAATGTTTTAAGATTAAAAAAGCAGAGATAGCAGGTTTTTTTTTAAACAGAACATAGAAGTAAATAAAAATTCTCCAGTCTCAGAATAATTCGTACCAAAAGCCAGCCACCAACATGCGAGTGGAATTGAGTACTAGAAAATAAGTGACTAATTTCATTTACACAACTAATCTCAATCCAAAGCATTACTAAGTTTTCATTTTAAATATCCAGAAAGCACTTTACTTGTGTATTTAAAAAATTAGAATAATTTATGAAAATAGTACATTTTTTCAAAACCACCAAGCTAAGAGAGCAAGCAAACTACTTACTCCATCTATTTCTTCCTGCAAATTTTTAACACACAGTTATCAATCTCTCCTTAAAACATTTAAATGATCTTAGGGGAAAACATTTGGTAATGGATGATTTTGTTTAATAAATTTGAAAAATATTAACAACTTAAAAAAAATTGGGGGGAAAATTAATAATTAAATTCCAGATTCCTGTTAAATGGGAAAAATAGATAAATATTTTTCAGAGCTGAGAATTTTATGCTGCAACATGCATGCCCCACATAAATTCAACCCATTGTGCTGAGTACTAAACCAGATACTTATGTAATAACTACGATAGACCTACAGATAAATCTCTGAATGGGTGTATTAGAATTCCCAGGGGCAGTCTGGCTTTATTGAGCAATGCAGAGTTCTGTGGTATAGCATTCAGTGTGCATCGAAATATACTGAAACAGATTTTAAAATACCTCTGATTTAAAATAATTTACAAAAGGTATGTTAAATAATAAAACAAACTTAATATTACTGGATTTGAACCTAAAAAAAAATTTCAGCTGAAATCAATCGCAACGACTTTAATTTTTTTGTTATATCTTTAGTTTGAAAGAGAAAAATAGTGCATTCATATCATATGGTAAAGATTAATTAAAGATATAAAGGTTTCAGCATACATATCATATGTCAGTATAACTAAACTCAAAAATTTAAAATTATCATAGCTTGATAACTTCCAATAAAACCAAACATTCAGAATGATGCTGTGTAGAAAATTTTAATTCATTCAGCCTTTTTTACATTCTAACTTGATTTGGATTTTAGACAAGATTATTGTTGTTTTCCTTTCCTCCTTTTATGAGTTTAACATTATAATACTTACTCAGGGCTGCAATTGACTTTTTTAAAATCATGGGGTAACACAGGTTTTGAAGTCTCTAAACCATCAGCTGGTATCAACTGTCTCTCAGTTAACAGGTTAACTGTCCTGGTTGTGTCCTGCTGAACAACAATGCAAAAAAAAAGAATAATAAATTTAAAAATGTATTATTTTTTTTTAAAAATAAAAATATAACACAATGACAGATTCAATGATTTTTTTAAAGTTTTTTTTTAAAGTGTTTAATCTCACTTATCACTATATTAAAAAACATTAATTTGATCTTTTAATAGGTTTTAACCTCCTCAATATTTAGAACAAAGTTGACATTTGAATAATTTGTTTAAAAAGGGTATCAATAAAAACTTCATTCATTAGCCTTTTAACATAGCCTACACTACACGAAGGGGTGAACATAGTTTAACATCACAATAAAGTTTCTATCTTTTTGAAACAATAATCCTTTTTTAAGAATACCCTTAATCTTGAAATAAAAAACAAACGGTTATTTTACATTTTACTCAAAGATAATCAATTAACTGTGCCCTTCCCGTCTCTTACTTGAATCCCCATCTGACCGAAGTTCTGTGTCATGGCATTTACATTGTTAGGGTACCCTCCAACTCCTGGTTGTTGAAAACTGGGCTGAACAAATTGAGGATGTGGATAGCCCCCTTGACTCACTAAAGATGGAGCAGTTGGTGGCTGAAAGTATTAAACAACTTATTTCAATATTAGGCAACCATAATATTCAAATATAAAAACTATACCAGAAAAAATGCCTTTCTCCAATTATTATTCATAAAATGTATTATCTATTTATCAACTAATTGCAAATTGATCTCTTGAAAGTTCAACAGATTTAAATCAAACAGATTGACGTTTTGAAAAAAAACTATTAAAAAAATGGAACTGACCATATTTCCATACTGAGGGGGCCTAGTGCCATCACTTGTAACATTTGGTGAATAACTTGGCACATTTTGTAGAGGAGCCCCTGCTAGTGGAGGTGGTGAACCCACATATGATGTATTGGGAGAGGCCCCAAATGTTGGGGGTGGAGCCCCACTAGATAATGGAGGAAGTGGAAAACCGGCCACTGGAGGAGGAGGTTGAAACCTCGGCATGCTGGGCATTTGGGGTTGAGAAAAGGCAGCTGCTGTATTGGTTGCTGGGGGAGCTGGAGGAAACACTTGCGTGTTTGGATGTGGGGGAAAGCCTGATGATGTGCTGGAGGCAGGGGGTGGAGGGAACCTAGGTTGACTACTTGGAACACCTGTAGCTTGACTTGGTACAGGCAGAGGGGGGAACCCCTGGGGATGAGGTGTTGATTGATATTGAGGTTGTTGCTGCTGTGGGCCCGACCAGGAGGGATGACTTGGTGGTAAACCGGGTCGAGGGGGAAACTGTTGGTTTTGCATATGGCCTCCAGATGTCTTGGGAGGGGTACCAGGAGTCAAATTTTGCACTGGGCTTGCCCTGTTTCCTTGGAAGGCTGGTGATGCTGAACCTAAAAATAAATTGTTAAAAATAAACATTTAAGGAATGACTGTTCATTTAGCATCACCTAATTTAAAAAAAAAGTGGCCATCTTTAAAATAGAAAATGATACAAAATAATAATTACCATGACCCGGTGAAAACTGTCCTTCCAAAGCATCCATTGTTGAACCAGACACTGGTGACGGTCCACGTGATGATCTTTCTGATGGAGGTTCTAATTATGATTAAAGATTATTTAATCGATCTCTTTTAAAATGTTTCTTTTCTAAAAGAAAACACTTCTTCAAATGTGTCAAAAGCGCCACACACACGATAAAGCAAGCTATATAAAAGTTGTTTTTAAAGAAAAAAAGAAATAGCACACAAAACCATAATAAACTCTATATGGTATCAATTATTATTGGGAAGGGCAAAAATTTGAACAAATAACAAATAGGACTAGCAGCAGAATGTAAACTTCAAAACAAAGATTTAAGCTAAGGAATGCTGTTAAGTAATTTGAGATTATGTAGCAGGAGTGGCTAATGGGCACTATTTGAATCGAGGGGAACATTTCATTCAAGTAATGACCACTTGAAATTATGTAAAAGGCAAAACTAAAATCAAATCACAGTTATGAAGGGACATGGCCATTATGCATTAAAAAATATTGCCCTAATTCTTGAAAACCAAAGTTTTTATATTTTGACTGTTATTGTTATAATCAATCAGCTAATCACACCTGTTTATTAGTGTTAAATAAATGAACCATGCATGTTAAATATTGAATCAATAGGTTTATTTTATTTTTATTTAATCATTACACTTGAAATAATTTAACCGAATAGGCCTACCTAATTGGCCAACTTAATGAAAACTAAGATTAATGACATAGTGGACATCTACCAAAGATATCGTGCTCAATTACCTGAGTTACTGGGAGTTGGAGTGGGGGTTTTTTGCATGTGAGGGTTAACCTGGTGCGAATATTGTCCCTGTCCATGAAATGGTACTGGAAGTTCATTAGGTCGACCTGTGTGGAATATTAAGTTTCTATCACTCTTTATATTCCAATACTTTTTAGAGCTCAAATAATGTGAACTTTAATCTCAATTTAACTATTGCTGACAGCTTTTTTCCCCACCTATCTTGTGAATTAGTTTAAAAATTCAAGCAAATAAATTGTAATAAACAACATTTGTATGAAAATGATTTTATCAGTTAGTCATGCTCAAAATATTTAAGACCAACATTCATTTAACTATGCAACAAAACTACAATAATTTTAAAATGATATTAAAAAGCACAAGATTTATTTTTTCTAAACGAGCATTAATACTTTTATCAGTTAACTCAAACAAGATCAAAATCCTTTGCAAATTTAATATAAATATTAAAAGCTGAGCTGATACATAAGTAAAATCTATTTAAACAGAATCTGAAAACTTGCAAAATATTCATTCTTGCGAAAATAGCTCCAAATTTTAAAAATATCATTTTCTATTTTCATAAGTACTTATTGATGTTTTTTTGGGCTGTTAACGATTTATGTAAATTTAATCGTTAACTTTTGAAAAATTAACGATTAATTAATTGTTAATTTCTATTGAAGCCAAACATTTTAATTTATGATGTCATATGTAACACTTATTAAACGTTCTTGTTGAAAATCTAAATAACACTGGAATGTCTCCTTTATATGTCATCTTTTAACAAACTATGCAAAAACACAAGTGTGTTGACATTATTTGGTTCAAGCGATGAGCGGGTCTAATTGACAATAAAACCAGCAGAGCTGAACAATCATTCACATGAAACTGAGGTAACGGGTATGCACAAAACGGTCTTGGCAAGGAATGACATTATCGAATATCGGTTTTCATTAAGTTTCAACCATTGTAGAGGGTTAATGGATTCAGGAACTTTCATCTCCATGTTGTAACACAGTAATTCATCAGAAGAGCTGTCATCATTTTCTGTCTGAGTTACTCCATTACTGCCATTAACTTAATACGCTTTTCATTTGGTTTGATAAGTAGGCGAAGTGTTAGAACCATGGTAGCCAAATGATTTCTCACAATGGATACAATAAACTTTATCAACATTTTGAACATTCCCCGTCAGTCAATAGTTTAAAACCAAAATGTTCGCATAATATTCAGGAAAATTGTATCATTTATGGGCCGTTATTTATTATTAATATTATTATTTTTTTTACATTTAATTTGTAAGTGATGGGTCGATTAATCGTTAAAAAATAATATAATCGTTAAATCTTTTTAACGATTAATCGAGAAATTAATTGTTTATTTCCACAGCTCTAATTTTTTTAATGACTATGTTACTTGACTGACCAAATAAAAGTAGCAGTGAGGCAGGGCCAAACTAAAACATGTACAAGCATATTGAAAACAATCAACTATAATATCATATCAATTACCTATATAGCCTACTTGTGTTACATTTATAAAAATAATTCATGCATTTAACTTTTGAGTTATTTTAACCCTTGAAACAAAAAGCATGCCGAGTTTTAAAGCACAATTAATGAGGACTTACTTGTTTCCATAACCACAATTTTTTTTCTTATTTCCCTTAATATCTAAAAATTATTCTAAATTATCTTAAAATATTCTGCATTTCCTTACTGTTTATGGCACCCAAATTGTTTTAGCATTTTTAGAAATTTGGGGATGGAAAGGGTTGGGTTTTTTTTTGTATGCTTTAAAAAATATTTTTAAAAGTTACAGTATTTTAAGTTGGTTCAATTAGAATTTGACTTTTTTTTTCTTTGTGCTAATATTCATATCTACTGATTTTTTTCAAAAACGTAATTTTAAAAGTTTAATAGTAATAGTCAATGAAGATGTGTATTTTTTTAAAATAACGAATAGCTTGATTCACAATAGATTTTTTTCTCAATATAATATTACATAAATGTTGTGTTGCAATGCAGCCTATACCTGCGACTACAGAAAACACATTTTTATTTTGTGCAACAAAAGACAAACAAAAGATATTCTCACTTTGCACCATATCGCCAGACATAGCTTGAACACCCACTATAGGAGGCACCTGCCCTGGGCCGCTTAATGATGGTGGTGGTGGGCGCATGGGACCAGTTGGTTGTAAAGGAGTCCTATTTCCATAAGGTGGTGTAGGTCCTTGAAAGCCAGGTGTTTGTGATCCTAACGGTGGTGTTGGAAAAGGTGGTCTTGAGGCCATATTACCTGGTCCATTTATTTGAGGGCCAGTTAATGGTGTGGAATTAGGAAGAGGGGGATAAGGTCCTCCAGGCCTAATAGGCATATTGCTAATCGGAGGTTGGTTGAAACTGTTTGATCCAAGAGGAGGTGGAAACCCTGAGGTATTCACTGAGGGCCTGAGCTGCTGTTGACTGGCATTATTTAATCCATTAACAGTATTTGGTGTAACTGATGCAATGTGATCAGGAGACCCAGGCTGATACGGCAAAAATGGCCCATTTGGAGATAGCGCTGGAGGTTTAACTTGAGCTGGAAAAGAAGTATAAAAATATAACAAATAGTATTAAAACTTGTAAATCAATTATTTACTGGGCTTGTCCATGAAAACACATGATGCCTACAATTTTTAAAAAATAGACACCATTAAGTTATTTACGCAACACTTCTTAACACTTGATAATCTAATAAATAACATTTTTTAATAAATATACATGTTTGTAACTGTGTGTTCAATAGACATGTAAAATACAATGTCAAAAAGTTTATTTCTTTGAATAAGGTACTTTGGTAAGAAAGGGGAGTTGTGTGTATTGGAAATAGCTATCTGAGCAGAAGCATCTGAGTTTTTAATTTTTAGACCTCAGTACTTATTCCTGTGTGGGAGGACTATTTTTTTCTTTTTGATATTTATGCAAATGTTGACATTGTGGACATCATGACCAACATTTCCATAATATTTTTTAAATTTTCAGTCACTTCCATGGCTATTCGAGTAGAATATCCTTGTTCAATTTGGCCATCTTTGGGTTTATCATTTAATATCAATTTTAAAATATATGTTTTTGATATTAGAACAATATCTGAATAATACATATATCTCTGTGTGTGTCAATCTTTATTAAAATACGACATGTGCGCCATTAGGTAATTCTCCCAGGAATAAACCATAGAATCATTGTAAGAGTCGAAGGGGTTGACCATCCCCCTTTTTAATGGCAAAGTCAAAGATAATAAATAATAATATATCGGCTGATTCAGGCTTGTCCGACCGTGACGTCACAGCGACGCTACCTGTTGCTGGCCGAGAGTTGCTTCCCTTGAATAATGTTTGTTTTCCTGTTTAAAAAACCGCATAGCAACAAAGATGGCAGCTGGAAATGACCTCATTTTGGCCCGGTCGGAGTAGTCAATTTTTACCAATATATCTAATGATTTTCCCTATTAACATCAACTTGTTTGATAATTAGTGTTTTGAAATGATCTTATATGGACTTCATTCAATAGTTTTACACGAATGTCATGAGCAAAAATTGAAGGTTCAAAGTAATTCCTAATTTATGTGTACATTTGTTAAGATTAAGTGGGATACGTTCACTTTGCTTTATAATTTATATAGGTATGGGCTATTATTTTATAGGCAATAATATATGATGTAGACTAGTACTTGTAAACTCCAAATAAGCTTCATATACATATAGGTTACATTTTACTTATCATTCATACTTAATATAAAATAATGAAGTCAAGTGACTTTGGTAGAAGGAAAGTTCATTTTCATTTATCATTGTGACAATGTTGTCAAAACAATATTAAATATTACTATTATTATGCTTGATTCCTTAGTCTTAGCCTAGCCTTAAGGCTAGTGTAGTAATAGTCTAGGATCTTATCTATAAGGTTAATTTAATTGATTGGCCTATAGCCTAACTATTTTTTCTTGTGATGGTATATTTCATAATCCATGTTTTCACAAGAATAAATAACAACTCAAATAACACCTCAGCAAATACTATAGTAATGTCGGTAATCCTGCAGTCTCTACACGTATATTATTTCACAGCGAAATTTAATTTTCGCGTGAGAACTTACATTTTTAATTTATTAAATGCATAATTATAGGCTATGTTGTATTTCAGCTACTACAGCGCTAATTTGTGAGTCTTTTTAATTTCCAGGGCATTTTATCGGCTCTATATAATACATAATCTGCTCACAATACTTCCATTTTGTTTACCTAGTAAACTGCTTGCCAGATGTTTTTTTACCTGGCTCGACCCATGCTAAAATACATTTACTGACTATGTCTTTCCATCCAGAAAAGTGTCAACTGTTAAGAGTAACAAAGAAAAAGAAACAAATAAATTCAAAATATTACATTCATGGAAAAGAACTGACCCAAACTAAAGATGCAAAATACTTAGGAGTCTTAATAAATGAGAAACTATCATGGAATCCCCATGTCAATGAAGTTATTAAAAAATCAAACAAAACCTTAGGCTTTATAAAAAGGAACTTTAACAAATGTAATAGAGATATAAAACTAAAATGCTACCTCACTTTGGTGAGACCTGCACTAGAATATGCATCTTCTGTATGGGACCCATCCACCAAAGAAAACATTGAAAAACTAGAACAAATTCAAAAAAGAGCTGCCAGATTCATTACTGGAGAATATTCGAAACTGACAAGAGTAACACCATTAGTTAAATCATTAAACCTTGAAACGCTAGAGGATAGAAGAACCAAGAGCAAAGTAGTAATCATACATAAAACAATTAATTCTAATTTAGAAATACAACACAAAGATAACTTAATACAACCCTCAGATAGACATAAGGATAAAAACACCTTTCTTATTCCGTATGCAAGAACAAACACATACAAGTTTTCCTTCTTCCCGTCCGGAATTCGGGCGTGGAATGGGTTGCCTGAAGAATCCAGGAAAACCAACACTTTATCAACATTTAAATCTCTAATAAAAATGCAGGACTAAACACAAACCATAGATAAGCGTAGGACGCAATAATCTTCTGTATAGAAGGAGCGTCTGTAAACAGATAAGATAAGATACCTACTGACTGGAAATGTTTTTTTAAAAGGTATTTTTCATCTATTTTAATGTTCTCCAAAGATAAATAAATATTTAAAAGACAATTTCAGATGTTTGATTCTTATTTTGTTTGTTTGTAAGTGAGAAATTTCCATTTGGTATCTTATTGGGACAATCCGGCAAGTAGACTAATGGATAAACAAAATGGTTGCATCAGGATCAGACTATTTACTGTTGAGAGCCGAAAAAATGCCTCATTAGACATTAGAAAGACTTACAAATTATCGCTGTAATAGCTGAAATACAACATATAATAATGCATTTAATAAATTAAAAACGGAAGTTCTCACGAGAAAATTAAATTTCGCTGTGAAATAATATAAGTGTAGAAACTGCAGGATTACCGTAATGTCTTCTATACTAGACAAATGTTATTTTATTGTTAAATCATTAAAGATTAGTCTAGATACTTTTATTTAATCGCCACCAAAGCATCCAAAACAATTAGTTTTATGTTGATTTAATGTACTGTTACCTGTCTGGGTAGTTGTCATATTATTGTTGCTTGCAGGTGAGTAAAATAAAGGTTGGTTTTGTGATTGATGCGTCGAAGGGAACATAGGCGGTGGTTGATTCCCGTCGGCCATACTTTATTCTTGCAATAAGTGTAGTAGTATTGATTAAATATCATAAAATAAGCACGTAAAAATAATTACTGCAGTATTTGAACCTTTACTAGGTCGGGATTTTATAATCATTTTTTAAAATCTAACTTCATAATTTTTGCGTCACATTGAACAATGCTTTTATGGACACGAAATGTTTCCGGAAGTAATTGGAGAGACGCATGCGTGATTCGAGATACGTGGCAGAGAAATCCGCAAGGTAGACAACTGTGAAATAATTCCTTAAATAACAAGAGTACCATTAAAGTAAGGTTTCTCCTTATACTTATACAGACGCTACTTTTATACAGAAGATTATTGCGTCCTACGTTCGGTAATAACGTATTAGCAAGTGACGCAGCGTTCACAGGCCATGGCTATGAGGGGCCATTCAATGTACCAGCCGCTTTTGTTTCCCTAACTAGTGTCACGTCACTAGTGTCTTGTCTTATCATTTATCGATACAGGCAAGTGATGCAGCGTTTACAGGCCATGGCTATGAGGGTTCCACGCATTACCCAGCCGCCTTTATTTCCCTAACTAGTGTTAGGTACCCATTCGAAGCTGGGTGGACTCAGGGACAAATCCTTGCCTTCACATGGATTCGAACACGTAACCATTGGACACCCTTGGCAACGGGAAGAAACCCTGCCTTTACGGAGATTCGAACCCTTGACCCTTGGTACGCCAGCCGAGAGCGCATGCCACTCGACCATCCCAGGTCCTGCCAACACCCTCTAACTCGGGATAAAGCTGGAAAATAGGTTTCCTTATCCCGAGATTCTCCGACTGGGGAAGTGGAACATTTTAAGCAGTGGAGTTGCTAGGGATTTGGGGGCCCGGGGGGCTTTGCCTCTTTGGGGGAGGGGGCTGCATTTTGACATTCGCCATCATGACATGAGATAGTGTACACTCCTTTGGGGGACCCCTCAAGTGGGGGCCTGGGGAACTTTCGAATTTGGACCCCCCCTCCCCCTCCTCTAGCTACGCCACTGATTTTAAGTTCTCCACGAGTGTCACAATGTATCGATAAACTGACATTTGAATATCAAATCTGGCACCCTGATAACACTCAGATAGACTTGGGTCTAAAATGATAGGCATCAGATAGGGATACAAACACTTTCCGAATTCGATCGGCAAGACCAAACACATAGTCACATAGTCTCCCTCCGTCTGGAATACAGGCGCGGGGGGGGGGTTGCCCGAACAAACCCTGAAAACCGTGACCCGTCAAAACGGCCCCGACATAACGACGCCATGTCGGTTAACCCTGAAAACAAACACACCGAAACTTTAATAAAAATTCAAGACTACACATAAACCATGGATGGGCGTAGGGCGCGATAATCTTCAATAAGATAAGATAACAAGGATTAAAATTAACAAACAGTGTTTGTCATACCTTAGGCCATGCAGGCATGGGCATGGCCGATTTTAGTTTCCAAGTACATTATACGATTTTAACACACACACACACAAAGTGGGGTAAAAATGGTCATGATAGCAAACATTCTTCAGGCCATCTTAAATCTTGATTTTCGTTGAATTTGGATGGGTTCTTTAAATTCGCTATCTAATCAGTGTTAAAAGACTCGACTGTCCGTGGATATACACTATAATTCCCGTATGTGTGTGTATATACATACGTTGCACGTATAAATACATATTAATATGTTATCATTTTTTTCGTTCCCGATATAAAGCCTCCATTTTAAATTATTTTCTCGTAATTTTTATTTTCGAAATCTCACAATTTTAATCTAAGGAAAATGAATCCTGGAAACTACGTATGCTCCTAAAGAAGTTTTAAAAAATGAAATAATAAAAATAAAGTAGCTGGTCTCACAGCGCTTCGTATAAAAAGTTATGCACCTATTATAATCAATGTATTCCAAGTAAAACATACATATCATTGATATCATAACTGTCATAACTACAACATATAACAACATCACAGTGTACATATTATAAGCTACGTTTATCATTTAAAGAAATGTTTGATTGTTATTAAACAATTGTTCCCCATCAAAACCCCTTTTTACTGAGGAATTATCAATTTTTTATTATTTTTTTATGTGTAAAATAGTAATTTAAAAAAAACCGCACGGGCAATCGCAAACAAAGCAATTCATTTGTATTATTTCTTTGTTTAAAACCACATTTTGTTCTCTTGTGATCACGAATTGTTGACAACACGTACAACTGTTACGGCGCATGATGCTGAGACCTAGATTATACTTACATTAAGTTTTCAAGGGTTCTCAGACCATTGTATAACTTCACCAGTCGGATTACCTTACCTACATAAACACAGTCACATATTCTTTAAAGAGGAGGTAGTTTGGTAGAAGGGGCCGTCCATAAATGACGTCACACAATTTTGGCCGATTTTTACCCCCCCCCCTCGTCACAAAGACGTAGACCCACCCCCCTCCAATATGATGTCAAAAAGCTTTGACCCCCCCCCCAAAAAAGGTACTTTCTAATTGAAAATTATATGTTTCAACTCAGTTTTTTTTGCCATTTAAGTATGTATTTAGTGTAAGGCTGCACTCTAATATCGTAACAAGTGTGAAGCCTTTGAAAACTTCATTAAATAAATTGCAAGCAATCAAATATTTCTCTGGAACGTTTATTTTAAGTTGCACGTTTTGATGTGATGTCACATTTCTCAATCCCCCCTCGTCACACATCGTCACAAATGTTTGACCCCCCCTCCACCCTAGGCACGTGACGTCATTTATGGACGGCCCCTAATGTAATAAATAGTGTTAATTGGCATAGTAGTACACTATTTTTTACTCAAAGAAAAAGTATGTTTAGTTATAATTTCGTTGAAACTTAGGACGAATTTTAACTTTAAATATTGTTTTAATATTATGACCAAATAAACTGGGTTCATTAAAGGGTGTTTCTTCATTGTTTAGTTTTCAGGCACAAAGAAATGTCGTTTTTTATATCATAATTAATAGTTTAATTTTTTTAAAACCAAATGAAAAATGATTTTTTGCTTAATAATGATTGTTGTTGAACCTTCTCGTCCATAAGGGGCATCCGCCGATCATAGTCGGCGTCTGCGCTTCCTCCAAGGGTATAGGCCACTTATGAGAGACCTCCAGACATCTCTATCCTGGGCCAGCCTCTCTAAAATCTTCCAGTCATGGCCAATTCTCTTAATGTCTGCCTCTAATTCTCTGCGCCAAGTGTTTCTTGGACGGCCCCTTTTTCGCTTTCCCTGGGGGTTCCATTTCGGGGGACGCGGTGGTCGAGTGGCAGCGCACTGGACTGTCGTACCGATGGTCACGGGCTCGAATCCGTGCGAAGGCAAGGGTTCCCGGGGCCTGTGAACGCTGCATCACTTGCCAACAGATCATCTGTCATGGTCTGTGGGCGCAACTATCCTCTGCATAGGCAGGTTTTCTTAGTGTATGACCCATCCACCCCCACCGCTTCTGGAGAATCTCTTCCTCAATTGGTTTCTGCTTTGTCCGCTGCCACAGTTCCCGGTTGCTGTTTTTTTTCGGCCAGTGAATTCTGAGAATCCTTCTAAGACAATTGTTGATAAAGGACTGAATTCTGGTCAGGTTAACGGCCATCGTTCTCCACGCCTCGGCTCCATATAGCAGCACATGCTTCACCGTGGCGTTGAAGATCCTTATTTTTAAATTGATGCTTAGGTTTTTGGAGATCCAAACGTTCTTGAGTTAGTGGAAGGCTGCTCTTGCCTTCCCAACCCTTTATTTTGACATCAGCATCCGTTCCACCTTATTTATCGTATACTATGCTGCCAATGTAACAAAAACTGTCCACCTCCTCTAGTGCTTCTCCTCCAAGCATGATGGGTGATGTACAGGTGGTATTCACATTGAGGACTTTACTCTTCCCTTTGTGTATATTGAGACCCATGCTAGCAGAAGTGGTCCTAAAATGATTATAAGAGTAATATTTTATTATATTCTGACATTAAAGGTTTAATATAGAATAATAATTATTCATGTTCAATTTTACAAATGTAGTTAAACAAATATTTTAAAATAAAAATTAATTAATTAATTAAATTAAATAATTATTTTTTTAAAAGTATAGTAAAAATGTCTATATTTTATGAATATATTGATCATTTTTAAAAAATAGTCTAATTTTTTAAAACATGAGCAAAATACTTTCAATTTTTCTCTTCTCTTCTCTTATCTTATCTGTAACAGACGCTCCTTCTATGCAGAAGATAATTGCGTCCACAGACCATGACAGATGATCTGTTGGCAAGTGATGCAGCGTTCACAGGCCACGGCTTTGTGGGTTCCACGCATTACCCAGCCGCCTAACTAGTGTTAGGTACCCATTCGGAGTTGGGTGACTCAGGGACGCCCTAGGCCACTCGACCACCGCGGCCACTGCTATGTAGACATGACAACTGTTGAGGGCTATAATAAAGATGCTGTGCTTGTTGCAAACACTTTTTTTTCCTTTCATACAGTTTGTGACATGTTGTACTATTCTGTACAAAATGTGGGTTAAAATAACTGGTTCAAATTATTGTAGATCAAACTACATTAATACCACCGCCTTCTATTTGCAATCACTGGATAGCAATGTTCTTTCTAAGGTTCGTTGGTCCGTGTGCAAAGCTAAAAAAAATCGTGTGCAAAGTTGCACAGCATCCATTTTGTGTGCAATATTTTACAAAATTCGGAGCGCGGTGAATCTCAACCGCTGCGCGGCGTCGGCTAGACATCTGAGCGACCGCGTACCTTAAAGGGAACCTTGCCGGATAGGTAATTCAGTTGTGAACACAGTGATGCATATCATGACATTGTTGTTAGTGTTTAAAAATAATTACTGCGAATACCTAAGTCAGGTGAGAAAAGGCGAAAAAAAACAAAACAAAACTATTTGAGAGTTAAGAAGTCTCAATTAAGTCCCAGTTGACACCGAATCCTGCAGTTAAATGAACTATAAATTCCGTATACCCTACAAAGTCCAGGTACACAGAAAATCACCTGTTTACTTGTCCGCCTAGGGCCTAGGGGCCGTCCATAAATGACGTCATGCGATATTGACCGAATTTTCACCCCTCCCCTTACCTCCTCGTCAAGCGTCGTCGCAAAATTTCAAACCCCCCCCCCTCTTTAAAGCTGTATTTTCTATTTGCAAAAGAGCATGTTTCAAATCACTTTTTTGCCAATTAAGTATGTATTTAGTGTAAGTTTGCTTTCTAATATCGTAAAATGCATGAAGGTAGCATGTAAAACGTCATAAAATAAATTGTAAAAAAAAAGAACATAAAAACTAAGTTTTTGTCTATAAATCCTTTATATACGAGACATAACTAAAAGTATGTTCATTATAAATCCAAAATGTTAGTTATGTCTCATATATAAAGGATTTATAGTATAAAACACTACTACAGCCTGCCTGCTAAATGTCAGCTCGATTTGATCAAGAGAAAAGGGTTATAAAAACATGTTTGATATAATGCGCACCACGCGACAGACTATCATAAACATTTACAGATCGGGAATATATTTTTTAAAAGTATGGTCAATATAATACGCACCGCACCGCGCGACCGGAAAATATTAAAAAGGTTGTTAAATATAATACGCACTGCGACATTCTAGCACAAAAATGTACATTTACATGCTACATAGAGATGCATAGAGATAATCTAAAAAAAAATTAATTAATTTAATTACAGTACATTCGATCAATTGGAAATTTTGATAGATCATTTTTATCGTTGCCACGAGTCTGCCAACAAAATTTCAGCTCGCTAGCATAGGGGAAGTGGGTTAAAAATCGATCCAAAGTTTTTTCGGCAAACAATCAAGCAGACGCCACGAGTTAATATAAAGGATTTTAAAAAAAAATCAACAAACATTTAACTGGAACTTTTATTTAAAGTTGCAGTTTTGATGTGACCTCACATCTCTCAAACATCCCCCTTCCCCCTCGTCACACATCGTCACAAATATGTGGACCCCTTCCCCTAGGTCAGAGCCGTCTTTACACCATTTTGGGCCCAGGGGCAAAGAAATAATGTTGGGCCCCTGGGCAAAGAAAGAGTGCTCCCCCCTCCCCCCGCAGGAATAAAAAAATAAAAATTTACATAACACATATTCCCATGGGGCCCCTATGTTCGTGGGCCCCCGGCCAAATACCCAACGGGCCTATGCGTTAAGACGGCCCTGCCCTAGGTGGGTGACGTCATATATGGATGGCCCCCTAGGTTATACGTTATGGGCAGTCAGCTCATCAAAAAAGTAATATATATTCTATATGACATTTAATAAAAAGAAATCGTTTTATAAACTTGAATATGACTTAATACTAAAAATGTGAAACGGAGTCAGGTAATGTGAAAGTGTGAAGATTTGATGCACAGTTGACTACTCAGTTGACATTTTTAAGTTTCATTTAAGGTGAGGAGGGCCTACGTATATAAGAGTGTCCTGGGCCTACGGAAACCTTTAATCGACCCTATATACCATATAACATAAGCCATAGCCTATATGTGTCTTTTAAATTTTTAAAAATTTTATTTGCTTTAGACTCTACATATATTTTCCCCAAGCAAGAAGGCTTTTTCGTGGATTGCGAGGGTGAGACAGTTTTGAGAGATGAGTTCTATATTTTTCTTTAACCGTGAGGGAAAAACCATTATTACTTGACGTCATTCATGATTGGTTTAAATTATATCCGTGTTAGTTTTGTTTACAAATTTCCAGGTCACGTGAGAGAATAAGAATTTCTCGGAAATGTAAGGCCAGGACTTGAACATAATTGCCATGGGAAGCGTACAAAACCAGATAACACCACACAATATGACATGGCCTCTGAAAATTGGCAAATTTGTGCTAACAACTTACAAAGTAGAACATCGGAATACGCGCAGATTTTAAAGATTAAAGATGCTTTGCTAAACTCAATCAAATTTAATTGAAAAAATGTCATTTTAACTGGTTTAGAGTTTAGAGAAATGAAGACACATCAAAACATAGTGTATGCTTGTCTTTTATTTTATTTATATCAGAAAGGTCACCCAATAACCTAGTTATTATGATTTTATTTTTTTTTAATTCACTTTAATGTAGTTATATTTAATCAATATATATTTTGTATTTCCTTTTAAATAAAAAAAAATTATATCGTTGAGGTTGAAATGGACATTTTAAAACAACATAACAACTAGCTATTAATATAGCATTATCATGTAGATATGTTATGTTAATTCAGTTGCATTTAAGAAGTGTACAAATTTAGCTTTCTTATACTCATTCTGGGTTAAAGATTATTTGTGTACTATTTCAAAGAGTGAAACTTTCTAAAAATGAAAGTTCGTTCCTGTTCTAAATCATTTAATAAATTTCACTTTCTGGTACATTCAGTGGTCTAACTATTAACGACAAAACACTAGAGCACACTGTTGTGTTGTTCAGACAGAGGTACTTCCTGTGTCTGAGTACTGCCAACGGGGTTGTCCATTAATTATTTATTTTTTGTCCCATAACCTCGTGGTCGTAGGGGGTTTTAATGTTTCCATTAGAATTTGTCGGGGCTTGGTAGACCTTGGCGGCGCCCATCTCCTCTCCAAGTCAGCGGAGGACTTTTTAGCGATAGTCATTCCTCAACATTTTTATTGTGGCTTTAACGTGGGCTAGATCCCACGCCCTATTGGCTTCGCTATCCAGCCGCTTTAACTTTAACATAGCTAAAAAAAACTAGGGCTGTTAACGATTAATTTAAATGTAATCGTTAACTTTTGAAAAAATTAACGATTAATTAATCGTTAATTTCGATTAAAGTTAAAGCCAAAAATTAAAATATATGGTGTCATAAGTAACATTTATTAAACGTACTTGTCGAAAATCGAAATAACACTGGAATGTCTTCTTTATATGACATCTTTTAACCAACAACGCAAACACACAAGTGTGTTGACATGATTTGGTTCAAGTGATGAACAGGTCTAATTGACAATATAACCAGCCGAGCTGAACAATTATTCACATAGCTTTAGATCGTCTCAGCTGAAGTTTCTGATACTGTAGTGGATGTTTGGTTTGCAGGTGATATGTAAGCGAAGTGTTAGAACTATGGTAGCAATGTTCCCTTTAAGCAGCGCAGCTGCGCAGATATTTGACCGACGGCCGACGCCACGCAGGAGTTTAGAATCACCTCGCAGCAAATTTTGTAAAATATTGAACACACAAAAATGGTGCAACTTTGCAGACGAGTTTTTGTTTTTAACTTTGCACACGGACCAACGAAGCTTAGACTTATGGTAGGCAAACGATTTCTCTCAATGGACACAATAACCTTTATCTACATTTTGAAAATTCACGTCAGTCAATCGCAGAGGCGTCACTAGGGATGTTGTCACCCGGGGCGGTAGCTCATGGTATCACCCCTTCATGACTGAAGGGGCCGTCCATCAATGACGTCACGTGAGGTTGCCGAATTTTACCCCACCCTCCCCCAGCGTCATACTTTGTCACAAAAAATTAGACCCCCACCCCTTCTTTTACGATATGACGTCACAAAGCTTTGACCACAGACGAGTGACCCGATGCCCCTATGGCAGATTTTAAAAAAAGGAGCGGGGCTGAACGGGCTAAGGCTAGGGCCCCAAATAGTTTAAGGTCCCCCAAACTTATTCTAAATTATAGTGTATAATAAAGATGCAGGCACATGTTTGTATAAATCACTGAAAATGCATTGGACAGTCATACGGCAATGCTTCAAATATGAGCAGGTAGTATAACGGAAACCAGGCTATTCTTTATGAGAAGTGCAGTATTGCTCATTATGTGACGTGCACAGCTCATTCCATTAATTTGGTTTGGAAAAAGTGCAGCAGGTTGTCCTGCTGCAGTCAGATTTTTTTGTCTTCTGCAAAATCTTTATACACGGCTTGTTGCATCTACTCATCGTTGACTGACAAGTACTTCAAAAGCACATGAAATTGATACATGTTAACAAAGCCTTGTCTGAAACAAGATGGCTAACCTGCCGTGATTCTGTAGGGTCTGTTAATAACTCATACCATGAGAATATCGCAGCACTGGAAGAATTAGCAGCAAACGAAAATCAGCCACGTTACTGTCGACTTGAAGCAGCAGGAACAACTGGAAGTCGGTATTTTACTTAAAATTTTGAAAACAATTTTAGAAAGGCAGTCTCTCATTGAGTTTGTTAAAAGACAGCATTCTTAATTTGATTCCTATGAAGACAAAGGAAAGGACAAGCCCGTGGTAAAAAAAAAGAGTATAAACAATCTTCAATGCTATAAAAAAAATATTAAAAAAAAAGAAAGCGTCAGACAAAAATTCAAGGTTGAGGTATTTCTGGTAATCATTGAAAAACTTTCTTAAGCCCTACAACATCGGTTAGGTGCATATAAAGACATCCATGAGAAATTTGGCTTTCTTACAAACCTAACTGAGCTCAGCAATTTCACCATCCGATGAGCAAAGCTAATGGAAGAATATTCAAGCGATTTCGAAGACTGCCTACCTTCAGATTTAGTCCAATTTTCAGAACTCTTTAAAAAGTTATTGTCAGAACCAAGGCTCAGGGTAAGGAAAATGATGTAGCCTAATTCGAAACTAAAAACACGTGCACATAGCTTAACATTTTGCTGCTTTTGAAGGAGGTAAATTTCACACAGTCCGTTACAAATGTACACATCGCATTTCGCATCTATCTTTCAATGATGACATCAAACTGCAGCTGAGAGCGATCCTTTTCAAATTTGAAAGGAATATAAAATGAGTAAAAATGTCCATGGGACAACAAAGACTGAATATGCTCTCTATGATGAGCATTGAAAAGGAACTTGTAAGCTTACTTAGATTTACTGACTTGTTTGAAAACTTCGCCATGAGAAAAAAATCGCAAACGAAAGTTGTATGTTGAAATAATAATAAGACGTATTTTTCAATAAATGTTGTATTTCAAATAGAGAAAACAATTTGTTACCCCATGAAAAAAAAGTTTTTAAAATATATATTTAAAAATACGGAATAACGCTTAATATTATTTTTTTTAAGCAGACTCGTTCATAACCGTAAGTCGGGATGGGACCGTCGTAACCGGAGGACTACATGTATATAAACATGCATATCTATGCTTTCACGCCTTTAATAAATATATATATAACGAAGTATTAACTCATATTTAAATATTAAGACATTGAATTCATAATTTTCCTCTAGAAAAACATCAACAAAGAAAACCCATCCTTTTATTATTTTTTTTGTAAGGGTGGGGGGGAGATAAAATCGTATTCCCCCAGCTCCAACCCCACTGTGGTGGAGGGAGTTTTGAGGTGGGATTCGTCCATGCTGTCGGTGTGTCCAAGCCCAAATGGCTTTATATCTTTTAAAACATAAGACACTGCCAATTTCATGTCCAGCCTTTTTTAATTTAGATCTCTCTGCTGCGACTGTTTCTTTTCTTTTTTCCTAATTTGTTTTAATGTTGTTTGTGTTGCAACTGTTTTATTATTGCAAGTTAACTGATATTTTGTAAATAAAAGTTTTCGCGTCTAACGTATTTCATTGTATTACTTAAGTTATTTCTAGATGAAAAAAATTGTCTTCTTATTTTCTGACATAAAAATCGTACACAGTAAAATTTTAAGCTCGGGTGTCACCCCCCTGATGGGTGTCACCCCCCTGATGGGTGTCACCCCCCTGATGGGTGTCACCCCCTGAATGGGTGTCACCCGGGGCGGCCCACCCCCCCTCACCCCCCTAGTGACGCCACTGGTCAATAGTTAAAAACTAAAATTTTCGTGTAATCGTCCGGAAATTAGTTTATATTTATCCACCGAAATATTTTACTTTTTGACTTCCAGTACATTTATAAGCGGTGGCTCGATTAATCGTTAAAAAATTGTAATCGTTAAAATTTTTAACGATTAATCGAGAAATTAATCGTTAATTTCCGCAGCCCTACTAAAAATATTTCTAATGCATTCAGTAGTACACGTATTCATATTCAAAAACTAATTATATAGGAGAGTTATTTGTCACAAGTTTCTATGATCTTCAGGGTAGTAATTGGTGACTAATTATAGAATGTATATGCTTAACTGAAACATGCACACAGCTTCTACATGTTTTGACGTATCTTGCCATCAATGAAGATAGTAAAAATATCATTAATAATTTCACCGTACAGCAAGAGCATACGAAACTGGGATCCCAATGAGGAACAAAATATGTCTGAGGGGTGGGATTCCACCAGGGAACGGGATCCAACGAGGAAACGTTTCCTTAAGGTATCCTACCCTTGACAAAGGGATACACCAAGCATTTGTTCCCAACGGTGCGTGTAATCCAATAGTCAATAGCCGCGGGGAATGGGATCCCAACAGTACCGAATGGGATGTTTACAAAAGTTATTTTTAATATAAAAGTTTGGTAAGGTAAGGTATTGATTTTTTTCTATAGAAGAAATATATTTTATTTTTTTTAAATCAAGCGACATAGGCTACTTTTTAAATCCCTTATATTAACTTCGCGGCCGTCTCTCTCTCTCTCTCTCTCTCTCTCTCAAGTCTCTCTCTCTGTGCCTGTCTGTCATCATCTCTCTCTGTCTTGGGCGGGCGGAAAAACAAAAGTCAAAAATAACCCACTTCCCGTAATCCGATCGAGCTGAAATTCGGCACACGGACCCGTCTCACCTAACAATGCATCGTATCAAAATTTCAGATCGATCGCACGTACAGTAATTGAATTAATGCATTTTTAGTTTATCCTTATATAACGTATGTAATTCAAAATCACTGTTTGTTATTGTTTTTTTGTCCACGTGAAAGTTTGAGTTGACGCGTTGAGGCGACCCATCGAAGCACCGGCGTGCTTTTGTTTACATTTTACGTGTCACGCTGAGCTCGGTCAAGCGATCGAAGACCAGACTTTTCCCCTCTCCCCCCACCCACCCCCACCCCGCCCCCCACCCAGGGTTATGAAGCAATGTTGAGTTAAGACAGATTCAGTCAGTAAATGTTTGTAGCGTTTGAAAATAATCAGTACTGTTAGTTATGTCTCATATATAAGGGATTTATAGTCAAAAACTTTGTTTTTACGGGTTTGTTTTCAAATCCCTTATATTAACTTCACCGCCGTCTCGTCATCTCTGTCTGTCTTGGGCGGGCGGAAAAACAAAAGAAAAAATGAACCACTTTCTGTGATCCGATCGAGCTGAAATTTGGCACACGGACCCGTCTCACCTAACAATGCATCGTATCAAAATTTCAGATCGATCGAACGTACCGTAATTAAATTAATGCATTTTTAGTTTATCCTTATGTAAACTATATGTAGCGGTCGCTATTGTTTACATTTTACGGGTCACTTGACTTCACGCCAGCAGTCCATGACCACATCTCGTGGAGGAGTTCACTCAGTTTTAGGCTGTAAATGTTTGTCGCGTTGGAAGATAATCAATACTTTAAGTTCTGTCTCACATATAAGGGATTTATAGTCAAAAACTTTGTTTTTAAATCCCTTATATTAACTTCACCGGCGTCTCTATCGTCATCTCTCTCTGTCTTGGGCGGGCGGAAACACAAAAGTCAAAAAATGACCCACTTTCCGTGATCCGATCGAGCTGAAATTTGGCACACGAACCCGTCTCACCTAACAATGCATCGTATCAAAATTTCAGATCGATCGATCGTACCGTAATTAAATTAATGCATTTTTAGTTTATCCTTATATAACGTATGTAATTCAAACTCACTGTTTGTTATTGTTTTTTTTCCACGTGAAAGTTTGAGTTGACGCGTTGAGGCGACCCATCGAAGTACCGGGGTGCTTTTGTTTACATTTTACGTGTCACGATGAGCTCGGTCAAGCGAATCGGTGACCAGACTTCCAGGGTTATGAAGCAAATTTGAGTTAAGACAGATTCAGTCTGTAAATGTTTGTCGTGTTTGAAAATAATCAATACTGTTAGTTATGTCTCATATATAAGGGATTTATAGTCAAAAACTTTGTTTTTATGGGTTTGTTGTATTACGTGTTTCTAAATGTTGATGTCAACAGTGGCGGATTTAGCTATAGGGCAGGGGGGCGTCTTGCCCCCCTCCCCCCAAGCCCCTGTTGGGTCTGAAATGGCGCCCCCTAAAGGCGCCCTCGATTAACACTAAAAAGGTGCCACAAGAGCAGAAAAAAATATTTCTAAAGACGAAACTTCTAATCAACACCAAACTGCTTGCTAAATATCGTATTTAAAATGACGAAACTATAATATCTGGTTTAAATCAATCACTCGCATCTGAATTATAGGCGACAATTGATAATGAAGTTAAGTCTGCACAATTCTTTTCTTTAATTATTGATTCCCAATTTATATATATCTAGAATTGATCAGATGTCAGTTTCTTTACGTTAACTTTTTTAAAATCAGAACATGTTGTGGAAAGATTTATAGGCTTTTATCCTTTGGTAAACAGCCGATGGATAGCGAATAGTTCGCTCTCCTCACAAGCTGAGGGGCATGGGATCTAGCCCACGTTAAAGCCACAATAACAATGGAATGACTAACGCTAAGAAAGTCCTCCACTGACCTGGAAGGGAGATGGGTCGCCCACCAAGGTCTACCAAGCACCGCCCCTAGTAGGTTCTAATGAAACATTAGGACCCCCTACGACTACCGTTTATGGGACTTTATAAAAAAATTAATAAAAAATAAAAAATGCTGCCGCATTTGCTGAGAAGATTTTAACGGAACTAAAAAAGCGAACCATTGATTTCACACACAGTCGAGGGCAGGCATAACCTGAAATTAAAAGTGGCCTTCAAACTCAGATAAAGAAACTTTCACCCAATTGATGTGCCCATGTTTTGAATTTGGTTACTATCGAAGCAAAGTCTGTAAACACTGATGTACAGTTGTTTTTGGCACATATTTAAAGTTGTATGCATTCCTTACATCTAGTTTACCACGTCTACATGCTCTTAAAGAACACCAGAAATCTCAATATGAATCAACAGTAGATACTCTGAAACGACTTTCTGATACAAAATGTGCAAGTCGTAATCATGCATCATGCAGTTGTTGGATCATTCTCTGCTATTCTAGCCACACTTGATACAGGGGAATCAACAGAATATAAAGGAAGTGTCAGAGCAGAAGCTATGGGACTATCTGTTTTAATAACAAAATATTCTTTTGTTTTTCTGATGCTATTTGTACAAAAGTTATCATTTATTAACGAAAATGGTTCAAAACTAGATGTTAAATCAGAATTTAAAGAAAAGTGAATTGCAAGTATGGCAGGCGAACTTAGCAGAGATAAAATGGATGATGATCCAACAACACGCTTTAAATTTGAAACGTTATTCACTATCATGGATACACTTGTAACACAAATAGATGATCGATTTAATGACTTTTGGGCAACAGTTACTTATTTCTATTGTATTGATCCATCACAAATGTCGGAAGAAAATTAAATAAAGATTCTTTTCGAAGTTTATGCAAAATTTACAAACACGACATTAAGCTTGATGAAGCAATCAGGAAATATGACACCTTCAGAGATTTTTATACATCAATACGTTAATCATTATCTAGTAACTTACAACTTAAAAAGGTTCAGCCATTCTTGACTGAAAAACAAATGGCATCAGATCTCCCGAATTTGTCAATACTATATAAAATTTATTTGACTCTTCCTGTTAGCAGTGCTATTGCTGAAAGAAGTTTCAGTAGCTTGAAACTCATAAAAAATTATTTGCGCTCAACAATGACAAACGAACGTCTGTCTGGATTGGCATTAATTTCAATCGAACGTGATCTAGCTGAGAACGTTGACTTTGAATCAATGCTAAATCGTTTTGCTTCAATGAAATCACGTAGAAAGCAATTTATATAGTGCTCAGGGCTCTATCTTTTCTTATCTTATCTTATCTGTTACAGATGCTCCTTCTATACTGAAGAATATTGCGTCCTATGCTTATCCAGGGTTTGTGTTTAGTCTTGCATTCTTATTCGAGTTTTAAATGTTTATTTAAGGAAATTACAATCATTATTTGTGTAAAGTTCATTCATTTTCCGAAAGTTTGATTTTAAAAAAAATAATTCTGAAGTAAATTGTTTAGTTTATTTATAAGTATGATATTATTAGCACTCTTTGTGTGTGTGTTACTAATCCTGACCAATCCGCTCCACCAAAGTTTCTGTGTTTTTCATTATTTGCAGCATCAGATTACCTTGTTTTAAACTGAAATATTTTGCAAGCTAAAATTCTCATTTCATTCTCTCAGATAGAAAACAATTACAAGAGCTAAAACCAGTAGCTCTTAAAATTGTATTAGTAAAAATAAGTTGTTCTCTTTGGAACTAAGTTCATAATTTACTGTCATCTTTTTACCTACATATGATATATGCATATAATATGTATATGATACATGATTTCTTTAATTGCTTAGACCTTTTAATTACAAGCAACAAAGCTCGTCCAAGGACGTTCCGCCACCGTTCTGTGGCATGTTGTAACTCCCATCCAACAGCCGCCTCGACCGGCATTACATGCGCATCACGTCAAAAATACTATTCATTATAGTTAAAATAAATAACTCGTAAAAACAGAGCTTTTGACTATAAATTCCAACGCGCATAACTCAAAATAAAGTCTTGGAAGAAATACTGCACCAAAAATAACTCGTTTTGTACGTCCGCGTAAACGTGTTCAATTTGATTGGCTGTATGAGTCATATGTGTTTGAGGGACCAATCGCTATCGATGACCAGACAGAACATTGCCTTTTTATTATATAAGGATTAACATTTTTTAAAATAACATTATATTTTGTTTGCATTTATGACGTATTACTCTCCTGAATATAAAGCAATTGTTTATATATTGAAGAGATTCATTGCAATGGTTTGATGTAAATAAAAAGAATATTAAATAATTTGCTTTGAATGATCAACGCAGCATTTATTATTTAACACTTAGTTATTTGTTTGAGTTATTGTCACTGCTATTTTTGGCAAGCTGAACAAACTGATGAGTCATCTTGCAGATAGTAAAACAAACTATTGGAGGCCTATAAAAAATTTAATCAAATTCTACCTCATTATCAAAACATTTTAGATGTTTTATTTAGCCCAAAGACTTATTATGCTGAGTTTTCTATGTTAAAGTCTGCTAGGATATTCAGCGATTGAAAGTGAACACAGAGGATTATGAGAAATTTAGATTTTGTCACAAATAACAGCTCCAAAATTAGCTTCCATTTTCATAAATTCAATTGATTAACCATATCTACTTAAGACTAGATGTTTCTTTTTGTCTAGCAAGTTGCCACAGAGCAACTCTGAAAATGTATGTAACATAAACAACAAACCTTAGATTTCATATTTAAGACTGCAGCAGTCTCTTAAGATGAAAACTTATTAAAGTAAATCTCACATTTAAAGTGAACAGAAATGTTTTTTCCCCACATAAACTATAGCAATAAGAGTGAGTCTCATATCAAATTTCTAATCTTCATTGAAGAAACAGCCATTTAGACAAATGAATTTTATTTCAGCACCTAGAAATATTTATACTAAGTGAATGAATAAAAAAAAATTTGCGGCGCCCCCTGAAATTCTCTTGCCCCCCCCCCACGCAGACAAACCTAAATCCGCCACTGTGTCTACCTGCAATGGCTGTTAACCCGTCGACGCCGTCGTCGTCCCCCACCCCCACAATCAATATCCAAGCACGAGAAACGCCGATGGAGGCTATTACTATTACATCCCTGAAGTGGGAAAACACGGGTCACATTATGTGTGACATGGAAGATTGTCAGGGCATGTGTCCACCTCCTCGGATTTACCCAAACCCGGATATAACTATTTTTAAACTCTTTGTAGGCATACACTCACATTGACGCAGAGACTGGAGGAACTATGTCTGTGGAGTGATTTCGCAAAAGAGAAGCATATATTTTATTATTTATTTTTTTATTGCATACAATTCATTTGGCATGGGCCACTCATTGTCCTGCATTGATTAATTATACAAACTGTGAGTAAGTATTGTGTGCTTTTAGCAGTATTGTTATTTAACAACTTAATTAGAATTTAAAAACAAATTTTAAGTGTCAAGTTGAAATTTAAAAAAAATTAAAAAAAATTGTACGTTAATTATTAATTATATTCATTATGTTGTGGGGTCAGGGGTTCGTAAATTTTTGCCTTTAATTTCTGAATTTAAAAATTAAAAGCGCTTAAATAGGGAAGGTTCAAAAGTGAATTTTTACTTAGGGTCCGTCCTTAAAGTAGCCTACGTCACGCTATTTTTGACCATTTTTAACTCCCCCCTCCCCCTGTCACAAATCCTCCACCACCCCCCCTAAAGTACGTCACACTTTTGAACAAAAATTTTGTTTTTATTAACAAAATAATTACAATTTAATATAAAACACCGTGACGTCACACATGGCCGGACCTGCCCCCTCCCCTGTCACACTTTCTTACACCCCCTCCCCCCTCTGGAGCGTGACGTACTTTATGGACGGCCCCTTACTTATCAGCTTATCACTATGACTATATTATTATGTTTTACATTGTATGTGTAGTAGCGGTATGTTTTTGTTTAAATACCAAATGATTATATATATATGTAACTTTTGCTGTGTCTTTTTGATGGCCTTATTTTCTACAATTTTTTTAAAAAATGAAACAACTCCCCCTCCCCTTTTTTCTTTATCCATAGTTTGAACTATTTCATAAGTGAATTTATTCGAAGTTTCAACAAAAATGAATTACTTGAAGGGGACAACAAAAAAGAGGACACAACATGAGCACCATGAGAAAGATGAAAATCAGAATCAAACAACGCCTGCCTCAACCCTTGAGTCAAGACCTAATAAGCTTGATTTTGAAATAAGCACCCCCCAAATAAAATCAAGGAGGTTGTCATACAGGGATCCCCAGCCTTTGCCATCACTGGAGTTTTTGGAGTCACCTAGTGGTACACTAAAATCACCCTCAAACTGTGAATCCCTGGGCTCTGAACATGGACTTTGGCCTTTTCTCAACTCATCTGTAAGCTCTCCAACAGCTGTAACTTCACCACTGTCAGGTGACAGTTTGGGTAGTTTAGATGATTTAATTCATAAATGTACAAATCTGGACTCGCTGAAAGGATTTGTCCTGCCAGTCTTTGATGGTACACATTCCATGTCAAAGAAAGAGCTAGATGAGATCAATAATAATCAAAATTTGCAAGTTAATGTCTTCCAGCAGATATCTAATCATAGCTCATGTTGCCATCAAGTAAGCGCTGAATCTGTAAATCAGTTGCCACGCGAGGAAATTTCAGGTGAATTTTCTGCAGCACATGAGCATTTGTTGAATGAAAAAAAAATACAAGATCTAGAAAATGAATTTTTGAACACAAATAATGATAATAATAACAATTCTATTTGTTCCTTGCATGAGTTACAAGAAACTCATGAAGCTAACACTGACCTTGCAATGTGCAATAGGTGTTTCAAAAATCCTGGCCACCAAGATTTTTTTTCACTCAGTGAATTAACGGTAAGTGAATTAAAATTTAATGACTCCCCTAATAACTCTGAAAAATTAAGTCATTTTCCCCTTTTAACTGCTGATTTATTGATAATTTTTGTGTCACTGGTATACTAAGTGCTTCCTATTACCATGATAAAAACTTTGCACAATCACTTTAAACACAAGAATATTTGACTGGAAAAAGGTCCATACTAAAGCCATTTCATCATGGGTTAAAGTAAATTTCATGAAAAAAATTACAAAAAAATTCCCTTTCAATGAATCATGGAGAATTATGATCATTTTTATGATGAAAGAAAAATATACAGATTTGCTCATTTGCAAATTTAAAATAATGAGTTATCTCCTTTACAATGATTTTTAGCTATAAAATAAATTTTATTTATCATATATCTTTATTGAGATGCAATGCATGTCATTTAAAAAATAAATAATTTTTTAATAGGTGAAGAATCTTCCCCTTGAGATTCAGCATGAGGACAGCTTGACTTTTTTCAACTGTGCTGCTCAACTTGTGGTGCAGATTTCAGTAACATCCACCAGTGCAGCTCGTGGAAATGAGGATTCATACAGCAAATACATTGGCACAAACAGAAGGAGAAATGGATCTGGCTTCGTGGCCAATGTGGATGACCATTTTATGAGATTTAGATGCCGGCGAAATGATTGCCCCAAGACAACTGTGGGTGAAGAGAATTTAGCTGTGAATGAGAATAGCACCAGTCCTCCGACCAGACAGTTTGTACGAAGTTCCAGTAACATGAGCACCGCTAGTACATCCAGTAGCTCTGAAGAAGGTAGCAGTAAACACTTTTATTACAGTGGTGTCTATATACACACAAACAAGCACATCATCTTTGACAGATCTGAAGCTGACAATGCTACCGTCAAGTTCTTCTTTGACACGCCAGATGAAAAGAAAGTTGTTTATGGGCATGTTGCGGCAATCGTTGGTGTCAACGATTCCCAAGACCATGTGACCCTGCATGTTATGTCGCATGACAAAGACTTATTCAACGCTCTCGGAATCATGATAAAAAACGTCCAATCCAGTTATAAACAAATGGTCAAGAGCACACATAAAACTCAACAAGCTCATGGAAAGAATCATCAGCACAGCTGGGTGGCCATTATCTCACATGCCCATGGCATGTCTAGGTCTATTACTCTGGGCCGCATCAAGAAAGAGGTTATTGATCGCACCAGGGTCATTAAGTACTACGATGCTGCCACATGTCCTGGAAGTTCTGGTGGACTTGTCATGACACCGACTCTGTTACGACTCCAGTGGCCTGGAGCAGTTCATAGTGCTTTTGACCCAGAAACTGGCTTAAATGTGACAATGGATTCTAGATTCCCTGATTTAAATGTTCAAGACATGGGCAGGATAAATGAATCATTGGTGAAAAGAAAAGATTCTGCTGATAATTTACTGTGTCTGTAAGCAAAAACTGTAGTGTAAAGTGTAAATCATTAATGTAAATATCATGTAAGATATCAAATGTGAAATTATTGTACATTTAAATTATATTTTACTTGCATTCATTAAAAAGATAAGTATATTTGCGAAATAGTACTACTGTAGTACGAAGTAAGCCTTCAACAATTCATATGACATTAAACAACTTCAAATAAGATTTGTTAAGTTTTGTAGGATTCAGATTTTAAAAACTCAAGTATAAAAAATATTACTGTCATTAAACTGTAATTTCATCTTATTTCATTTAACTTGTTTTGATTAACCTAATTTCTATTTATGCATCACGAACAAAACTAAATTGTAAGCACTAAAGCTGTGAGCTGTCAAAGAAAGAAATTGTATCATTATGAATAAGGTTTTTTTTTATTGTGGAACAAATATAATATAAATACTATATATATATGTATATTTTTTTGATATAATTTAATGTTTTTGTGGAATTATAATTTAATTTTATTAAATTTACAGTATTCCTTGTTTCATTAAACTTGGAATAAATTTAAAGTAAAATATTACTTGCCTAAGATTAGAAAAGTTTGTAGTATGAGATGCAATCTTCTGTATAATAGGAGCATCTTTAGCAGATAAGATTGTAAATATTTTTAAATTTTTATTTTTTTTGTCTTTGATTACTTGATATTATTCAATGTACATTTTGTGCCATACTTTATTACTGTAATATAAAAAATAAACAATAAAAGTAATTTATTGTAAATAAATTATATTAAAGCAGAAGTTTTGATACGTCAAGGCTTAAATGAATTCTTGTTCTTCATTTTCATCACTTTGTCTTGCTTTCTTGGCAGATTACAACAAAGCATCAGATGTATGTGGCTTTTTCAAAGAGCTGCACTTTATGTTATGCTTGTTATTTAACATAACATGATATAGATACTTAAATATTCTAAACCCCCTGAAAGCAGACTTTTTGGAATACCTATGCAAAAATATGGAATTTTTTTTTACAATTAGAAAAAAAATATATGTATATTATGAACTAATTAATTTAATTTATTAAGGCATCCCTTTTTTAATCATATTTCTTCTACATTATGCCTCCTTGAAAACTCTTTGGAATTAATACTCATGGTACCAGTAGTGCTAAAAAAATATTTGATTATATGTGAAATAAAGGATGAAATGAAATTCCTACAATTTTAAACTATTGATTATATTTATATAAAATATGGAATGTTTGTTTACTACTGAGCTGTTGTAAAGTTAGTTTAAAAGACAACACTGACGACGGTGGTTCAATCAATAAAGTTTATTGTTATTACAAAGTTTACCTTAAAACATTCTTACTGTTGCTATTTGTTTCATTATGTAGGCTATTAATATTAGCTTTAGTTTGCACCATGTAGACAATAAATTGATTAAATGTTTAAGAATAAGGATGGATTCATGGTTTGCCTAAACTTGATGTCAAAATTTAATAGGACTCAGTGGCGTAGCTAGGGTCATGTTCGCCCGGGGACATGACACAAAATCTGCGCCCTTTGTCGGACCGATTGATTTTGCCCCCTCAGTCTCCAATTTCTGTGCACAATTCGGGACCATTGACGTCAGTCTCTTAGAAATTATCAAAATCAAAGCAATTTTAACGAAGTGAATCAACTTTTGTCTCAGCAAAAAGAGTTTTGATGTCTAGTAAAAATCCAGATTTTTTTGTTTAGGTTTTTTTAGACGTAAAAACCGTATTGATATCTCCTGTTGGAGTCTATCAATTACACTGTTCATGTCATGTGCAATTTCTTCTTCTGCAGAAAGTCCTGCATATCTTGTTAATTCTCCAGGCATCCTCCGATGTCGTCTAATCCTTCTGTCAACCTCGATTTCCCAATTTGTGCATCTTTTTTTACACAGTCAACTGCAACCTGGCCCTTATTATTACAAATTTTGATAATTTCTTGCTCAAGCGATTCAAGATCAGATGCTACTTCCTTGAAATTCACAGTAGGATTCTGCAACCGTTTCTTGACACGATCAATTTTCCCAAGTATGATATTCCAGAAATTTAACTAAACTGGGAATTTAAAGTTTAATATACCTGCCAGCAAAGTTTCTGCATCACTTCTGGTGTCAGGCGTCATATTTGTATGTTCTGATAATTTTTACAACAGCCCTACCAATCCATATAGTCCTTCATAAATTGCTTTAACAGCATCTGATCGTGCACTCCAACGTGTTTCAGACTCCCTCTTCATTTTGATTGGCACAACTTTTTTTAATTCTTCCCAACGAGTTGTTGAACGAGAGGAAACAAAAATTTATACTTTCAACTGTTCCAAAAAAAACGTGATAACAACTGGATGCTGTTTAGCTGAGTGTACTCTTGCTAAGTTTAAGCTGTGGTTGTCACATTTGATGAACAATGCTCTGTGATTTCTGGCACATATTCAGTGTTGAAGGCCGGATATATGCCCAGTCATTACAGCAGCATTTTCATAACATTGTGACCGACAGTCGGCTAGAGGTATGTTATTAGCTTCCAGTTTCCCTTTCAAGGCTTGCTACGTCTTTGGAATGTATCTGTACAAAACCTAAAAATGATTTTTTGAGGGTTTCTTTTTTAGTTTGAAAATCCACTTCCACAAATCTGATGACTTGAGAAAACTGTTCCCGGTGTCCTAGATCGAGTGTTGAGTCAAGTAAGATACCGCAGTACTTGTTTTTTCTGATTTCACTCAACAGCTGATTCCTTACAGTCGATGTAAGTAAGTGGATACATTCATTTTGGATTTCCGGTGATAAATAAGATACTGAACCTGGATTTTTTCCGACATGTTTTAAGTGTTTTTCTAACAGTGGATCATGCTGATCAAGTTTGATCACAGAGACACAGGAAAGAGATACGGTGTCAGATGTTTCATATAAAAGGAATCCAACTTGCTTTGACATATCGACACAAGCCCATGACGTCACGCGATTTTTGCCGATTTTCGACCCCCTCCCCCCCTCGTCACGCGTCGTCACAAAAACTTAGACCCCCCCCTCTAAAAATACGTCACAAATCTTTGAACCCCCCCCCCTTAAAAAACCCCTTTATTTTCTATTTGAAAATAAGTATGTTTCAAATCACTTTTATTGTCATTTAAGAATTTATTATTTATTTAGTGAAGATCTACATTGTAATATCGTAGCCCGCGTAAAGCATTTTTTAAAAACGTTTAACCGGCCTTCAGAAAACGAACTGTGTTAACATCCTTAGATTATATTTTATTTTAATGCATACAAATTAAACATTGACTGTTAATCATCATACAAATTAAACATTGACTATTGGTCATCATACAAATTAAACATTGACTATTGGTCATCACAGTTTACGTCTTTGTGTAGAAAAAAAAATATTTAAAAATAACATTTAAAAATGTATTTTTAAAAAATCCCTCAATTGACTGACGGGCATCCCGTAAGAAAGAGTTCGGCGAACAGAGGTAAATAACTTCATCTGGGGTCAAAAAGGGAATTCTTGGGGGTAATGCAGACTCATTTGGGACATATAACATCCACTACAATCCAATAGATATATTAAAATACGTCATGTGTACGTGTACGCTTGGAACATATACCCATTACTGAACCGCTTCCATCAAGAAAATGGATTTTTTAAAAATTTGACAACTATGTAGATTTCTTACCTACGTACTATACGAAGACACCTAAATCTACCCTACTTTCATTTATATTGACACAAGTGACAATAATCTTAATCCACATGACTTGTCTTTATCACGTATCCTTTCTGTGATATTTAAAATTAATGCCGTAAAAACTGAGCTAAGAAGAAAAGTTGTTTTGTGCTCCTCTCGAATTGCGATGTCAAGAATTTGATGCATTCAATAAGGTTAATGACTAGTTGACTAATTTTAAATGGGCTCATTTACCATTATATCTAGAACAGTGCTTCTCAAACTTTTTAGTATAGTGGACCAGCAGGAATTTTTTGCCATTGCACCAGGGACCGATGCACTATTTTCCCTGCACTGACAATTTTTTCGGTCCTTTTTTTTTGGAGAACATCTGCGGACCGGCAGCGGATGGCCCACGGACCGGCACCCGTCCACGGACCACCACTTTGAGAAGCACTGATCTAGAAGACTAGAATAGCCAGGGGCGTTTGACCAAAAACCAATCGAACAATTATATCAAACTTAAAACGTTTTTAATTCTATCAAATAGATTCCCTCCCCCCACCTCTCCTTTTAAAGAAAAAGGATATTCCGTGTCGTTTTGACTGAAAATATCTACACATAATCCTATTCAGATCATTTTTAGACACTCGACATGCTTGTAAAACTCACCAGTAGCATTTTCGAGCTAACGACGCTCCCCCAAATCCCCGAGTCATGTGAGCAGGACCTAGAGTCTAGGGGGTTGGGGGAGGGGTTTGGGGGGTAACGCACACATAAACTTGTATATTTTAGCCAAAAAAATCGACAACTCCTATCAGGAGAGAACCAAACGTAACAGCGGTTACATCACAAATGCTTTGATGTCAACATCAAACGACGCAGTGTAACAATTTCATGTTATCTTGTGGATTCTCAAACTTAAGGATTATAATTAGATTTAATTTTCGTGTCTTGATAGCTTACGCCAACCAGCGTCTGATGGCCTACTGACCGGCACATTGAGAAGCACTGATTTAAAAAAATTAAAAAAATAAAACAAAAATGCATTAAATAAATTGTAAGGGACCAAATATTTTAGTGGACGTTTTATTTAAAGTTACCCTTTTGATGTGACGTCACATTTCCTCAACCCCCCTCGTCACACATCGTCACAAAAGTGTAACCCCCTCCCCCCTTAGGAGCGTGACGTCATTTATGGACGGCCCTTTAGCTACGGACCACTACTAAATATTGTGCTACAGCCGTGCTGGAAAGTTAAATATAATTATACTGTGTATATCTTATCTGTTGCAGACGCTTCTTGTATACAGAAGATTATTGCTAGCTATAAGTAGTATTCATGTTAGTTAGTAAAACTATAATATTATGCTTCGTTTTGCGTGCTCCGAAAACAATATTGTAATGGCTTTCTTTTCTAACGAACAAATGTCATTTATATAAGGGGCCGTCCATAAATGACGTCACGCACCTAGGGGGGGGAGGGGGGTCACACTTTTGTGACGTTGCGTGACGAGGGGGAGGGAGGGGGGTTGAAGAAATGTGACGTCACATCAAAAGGGTAACTTTAAATAAAACTTCCACTGAAATATTTGGTCGCTTACAATTTATTTAATGACTTTTTTTTCTTTTTAAAAAAAAATCAGTGCTTCTCAATGTGCCGGTCGGTAGGCCATCAGACGCTGGTTGGCGTATGCTATCAAGACACTAAAATTAAATCTAATTATAATCCTTAAGTTTGAGAATCCACAAGATAACATATGAAATTGTTACACTGCGTCGTTTGATGTTGACATCAAAGCATTTGTGATCTAACCGCAGCTCCGTTTGGTTCTCTCATGCCCGTTACAACAAAATATACAAGTTTATGTATGCGTTACCCCCCCCCCAGACTATAGGTCCTGCTCACGTGACTCGGGGATTTGGGGGAGCATCTTTAGCACCCCCACCCCTCCCCCCCCCCGAAAATACTACTGGTGAGTTTTACAAGCATGACAAGTGTCTTAAAATGATTTGAATAGGATTATGTGTAGATATTTTAAGTCAAAACGACACGGAATATCCTTTTTCTTTAAAAGGGGAGGGGGGGAGGGAATCTATTTGATAGAATTAAAAACGTTTTAAGTTTGATATAATTGTTCGATGGTTTTTGGTCAAACGCCCCTGGCCATTCTAGTCTTCTAGATCAGTGCTTCTCAAAGTGGTGGTCCGCGGACCGGTGCCAGTCCGTGGGCCATCCGCTGCCGGTCCTCAAAAAAGGACAGAAAAAATTGTCAGTGCAGGGAAAATAGTGCATCGGTCCCTGGTACAATGGAAAAAATTCCTGCTGGTCCGCAATACTAAAAAGTTTGAGAAGCACTGTTCTAGATATAATGGTAAATGAGCCCATTTAAAATTAGTCAAGTATTCATTAACTTTATTGAATGCATCAAATTATTGACATCGCAATTCGAGAGGAGAACAAAACAACTTTTCTTCTTAGCTCAGTTTTTAAGGCATTAATTTTAAATATCACAGAAATGATACGTGATAAAGACAAGTCATGTGGATTAAGATTATTGTCACTCGTGTCAATATAAATGAAAGTAGGGTAGATTTAGGTGTCTTCATATAGTGCGTAGGTAAGAAATCTACATAGTTGTCAAATTTTTTTAAAAAATGCATTTTCTGGAAGGAACCTGTTTAATAATGGGCATATGTTCCAAGCGTACACGTACACATGACGTATTTTAATATATCTAGTGGATTGTAGTGGATGTTATATGTCCCAAATGAGTCTGCATTACCCCCAAGAATTCCCTTTTTGACCCCAGTTCAGGTTGTTTACCTCTGTTCGCCGACCTCTGTCTTACGGGATGCCCGTCAGTCAATTGAGGGATTTTTAAAAAATACATTTTAAAAATGTTATTTTTAAATAATTTTTTTTCTAAACAAAGACGTTAACCGTGATGACCAATAGTCAATGTTTAATTTGTATGCATTAAAATAAAATATAAGCTAAGGATGTTAACACAGTTCGTTTTCTGAAGGCCGGTTAAACGTTTTTTTTAAATGCTTCACGCGGGTTACGATATTACAATTTAGATCTTCACTAAATAAATAATAAATACTTAAATGACAATAAAAGTGATTTGAAATATACTTATTTTCAAATAGAAAATAAAGTTGTTGTTTTGTTGTGTTTTGTCAAAGATTTGTGACGTATTTTTAGAGGGGGGGTCTAAGTTTTTGTGACGTCGCGTGACGAGGGGGGGGAGGGGGGTCAAAAATCGGTAAAAATCGCGTGACGTCATTTATGGACGGCCCCTAAGTCTCATAGTCTTCTTATTTAATTCTACTCGCTAACTATTAAAAAAAAACTTTAAGTCATAAACAGTAGTTTGTATTATAAAGACTGCTATATTAGTTTATTTAGTACGAACGATATTTTGTTTTTTTATTTTAAGCAGTGCAGAAAATCGACTTTCACTAAGTTGCAAAGGGTAAAAGTATTTTAAAAGCTATCTGAGATAGTTCAGAGTACTCCAAAATTTCATTAAGCCCACTTTCTAATGCAATATATTCAAAGTGATATCGCTAGTCAGATCAATGAATTGGTTTAAATACGATGTTGGTAATTTTATTTAATGAGACAACGTGTGCGAGAATAGAATTGGAAACCAACGAAAAAACACTGAACGTTAAAAATCACCAATGTAGAATTAAAATTGGCCCTGCATTGATTGAATATGACCAGAAATCAAATGTATCAACAGTTGTTTATTTATTTCAGCATTTTCTGGTATCTCGGTATTTCATAAAATTGATCAAACATCTCAAAGTTACCTTGACTTAATCTTCTTTTCCAAAGATCAAGCTTTTTCGTAAAAGCAGACACTTTGTTACTGAGAATAATATAATGTGTCTGCTTTCCTTGCCGAGTTGAATTAAGTTTATTGAATTCTCCAAAAATATCAGCCAAGTAAGCCAAAACAGCAACCCATAAGCTATGGTTCAAATGATCAACAAGCTTTGAGTTTTTTCTACAAGAAACTCTCTTACGTCATCAAGTAATTCAAACAGTCTGATAACCAGCGAACTTCAGTATACATCAGTAACTGTTAATGTTCAAGATTCATATTCGAACATAAGAAATCAAAGAGACGAGAATTTAATGGACGAGCCTTGATAAAATTTAAAAACTATTTAGGCCAGATCAAATATATATTTTAAGTCTGCGTTAATTCTTTTTCTTGCTGGTCTTTCTAGATGAATCACACAGTGCGTGCATTTCATGCTTTGCTCGCGGACCACCAGGAACATCTTCGCGGACCACAGGTTGAGAACCACTGCTTTGAGCAACTCCTTTTTCTTGTCTTGGTCATTATGGTTGCTTTTAATGTCGTCTCTGTCTGTTCTATTAATAGAATCGCCTTTGTCTCTTACTGCTCCCCTAGTTTTTAAAACGCCATCATCAATCCTACATTGTGGATGTGTCATTTATTTATGAGTAGAATGGCACCCCTTAACGCTCAATGGGGGCGCCAAAATCATGCTTGCCAACTGGTTTGTCATGAAGATATTTTTCGGGGCTCCAAAATTCAATTTTGCAAATGTATTTGGGATGCATTACTTTACCTCAAAATAAAATTAAATAATGAGTTTTAATACTCATTTTGGCGCCCCCTAACGTGGCGCCCGGGGACATATGTCCCCCCTGCCCCCCTCGCTACGCCACTGATAGGACTGTACCTGTATAGTAAATTTGTAAAAGAAATATAACAATTATTGAGAATTGAATTACTTATCAGTATCAGATATTATGCTTTATAAGATTTAGCATAAAATGTAAAGCAAATAATAATAATAACAAAATTAATCATCAAACATATTTTTATTTAGTCAGTTAACAAATCAGGGATGGTTTAGGAAATGTTTGTTTGTTTGTTGAGCGTATGCTGAAACGTTTTCCCGCCAATTCCTGCTTTGGAAAGAAACAACACTGACGTATCATTTTCCCTGGAACCGAAGGTTAATAATGCTTCAACGTTAGCTGACTTTAGAACTAGCAAAATATTACTTCGGCCTCAAGTTTTGACATACATTATATCTATAATTTTTCATGGCTTATCTTATAGTCAGTAGCGTAGCTTGGGTTGGCGTCAGTACATGCAGGGTTGCCAGATTGTAATTTGGGTAAAAGGCCAAACTGACTGCCAAAAAAGGCAAAAAAAAAGGCCAAACTTATGTTATATGAAAAATGTCAACAAAATGACGTCACGCACCTAGGGGATGGGAGGGGGTCACAGATTTGTGGCGATGTATGACGAGGGGGAGGGTGCTTTTAAGTACTGTGACGTCATATTTGAAAAGGGTCTAGCTCTTGATTACGTTGGACGTGGGGTGTGGGGGGGGAGGGGGTGAAAATACATTGAAAAATCTGCCAAAATCGCGTGACGTCATTTGTGGACGGCTCATAACGGCTGAAAATAAGTTAACTATTTAAAATGAAGGTAAAACCAAGAGAAAAAGGATAATAAATGTGTAAATGCCAATTTTCGTATGTATGGTTGCACTCAAAATAAATCGTATGTATGGTTGTACTCACAAAATAAATAGAATTTGATACTGCATTAATATACAAATTTGAAAGAAAAGCTTCAGGTCATCCTTTTCCTCTAGAATGCTATATGCAGTATTATTATAAACTTTATCAGATGTCAAGTCATCAAGCAATCTTCTTGACATGACAAAGTCCTTACTGCATTTATTTTTTAAACAAAAGCTCAGCCCTGACTCTAACAATAGCGTCTAAAAGTGTGAGCTGCATTCTGTATCTGGCTTTGTCTTAATAGCTTCTTCCTTAAACTTTTATTTTAAAAAATGTATGTCTAAAATACACGTAAGCTATTCCAAAAAAGAAAATAAATAATACGGTTATTGACTTATTGGCGAATTTTTAAATTTTTTAAAATTTAAAATTTATTTATTTATTTTTTTTTAATTATTTTTTTTTGATAAAGATTATTTATATATATATTTTATATATTTTCATTATTTTTAAAGAAAAAGGCCAAAAAAGGCCAAAACAATTATTGAGACCAAAACCTCTTAAACAAAGCCAAATTTTGAGAATTTGGCCTTAAAAAGGCCAATATGGCAACCCTGAGGACGTGTCCAGAGGCGTCACTAGGGTTGGTCTCACCCAGTGCGGTAGGTCACGGCTATGGCGGATTAAGGAGGGGGGGCTGAACGGGCTAAAGCTAGGTGCCCCTGACGATTTAGGGGCCCCCAGATTAGAAAGGTTTGAAATTCAGGAAAGAATAGGCCAATCAGCCAAGTGAGAGGGTCAGTTTAAGAACCTAAACCTCTCACGAACGTCATACCACAAGTCTAATACCTCACAGGGGCGTCTTACCAACGAGATATCAACTTAAGGGCGTCTTACTATCAAACAACTGAACTTGTATGTAATATTAACTCAGAGATGGTTTTACAACTATCAAACAATTAATACTCATTTTAAAAAGTCAATATTACAATTAAACAATATAAATTAAAAAGTTTTGATACTTTGAAAGTTGAGTTTCACAATATTTCAACTACACACATGTCTTTTTAATATTTAGAATTTCCATCGGAAACGGAAACGCTATGTTTCTATCTACACGAATTCCATAATGGTCTGACCAGAGGCGTCACTAGGGTTGTTGTCACTCAGTGCGGCAGGTCATGGTGTCACCCCCTCACAACTTACCCCAAAGACCTCTTCCGAGTCTGCCAGGGCGAAATAACGGGAACATATATAACTTTACACTTTGGTGTCACCCCTTGTAATGGTGTCACCCAGTGGCGTAACAACGGGTTGGCATCGGGGCAGTTGCCAAGGGCGCCAGCTCAAAAGGGCGTTACTAAATCTCTAATTTTTAAATTTGTATTTAAATAAATACAGTCTGACCTCTCTAAGTCGAACTCAAAAGGACCTGAAAAAAAATTGACTTACGGAGTTTTTGAGTTAGGGAAAATTGCGTAATAGGCGCCGATTAATTAAGGCTAAGTACTAAAGACAATGTAGATATTGAGCTATAACGCTAGTAGGCTTGAACTTGAGAGGAAAGAGAGGCGGTGTCTATGTTGCATATGAAATGAAGCCAACTTGCTTTGACATGTCGACACAAGCCCGTGAGAGGAGACCCCCCCACTTTACTCCCTCCGCAGTGGGATGGGGTGAGTAATATTTTTCTTTTTAAAAAGAGTCACAGCATGCAGCAAAGGGACCCGAATTAGTTACCACTCCTTTTTCTTGTCTTTGTCATTTTTTGTACTTGCAGGGGTCGCTTAATCCCTCGTGGAATGCACTAAGATAAGATTTTACGCCCATTTACTTGGCTCTACGGAACACGTGTTCTGAAATATCACTCCAGAATAATAACACAAACGCCTTGGAAAATTCGACTAAGAGAGGTTGAAAGCCAAACATCTAGGAGTTAAGGAGATCTAAAATACATTAATCTTTATGAAAATTGGCAGGGACGTAACAATTAATTCGATATAGGTAGTTTTACGACTTAGGGAAGTTTGACTTAGCGAGGTCCGACTGTATTTCACGTTTATCCTCGATAACAAAAAAGTGAATAATTAATTATATTTAAATATATTTCATTTAAACCATTATAATATTTTGTATTATGTTTGTGGCTTCTTATCATACAAATGTCAATATGAATTTACAATCTTTCTTTTAAAAAGAAAAATCTTACTATCCCCATCACACTGTTGAGGGAGTAAAGTGGGGGAGGGGAGGGAGGGTGTCTCCTTTTAGGGGCTTGTGTCGGTATGTTAAAGCAAGTTGGCTCCTTTCATATGAAACATCACCGCCCCTCTTTCCTGTCAAGCCTTCTAGCCACTATGGCTGTCCCCCCCCCCTTTCTCAATATCAACATTGTCATTGATTGATCTGCGCCTATTACGCGTTTCCCTAACTGGAAAACTCTGTAAGTCGATTTTTTCCCCACTTGAATTCGACTTAGACTCTAAGTTAGAGAGGTCCGACTGCATTAGCAACAGGCCAATACGCCAGCTAACGGAAGTGCTTAGCTGTAGTCGGTTGATTGTTACTTAAATTTACTTTTAATTGTGAGTTTCTATCGTTATGTATGAGATAATGAGTATGACACATTGACACTATTGTTTTTATTTTTAATACACGTTACTTCAAGATTTGCTGTATTCTTTAATAACGCAACAATATGCCGTTTTATCCACCAATTTATTTGGTATTATTTAGTAAATAAAAAACTGCAAATTAGTATTGTTCCTGTCTTATGCATTTTTTTTTATTATTCACGTTGTATGACTGTCACTGTCAGACTACGTTAATATTGTCATAAATAAAATAAGAGAAATTCAATTATTTTTTCTAACAAATGAAAAAATCGCAAAGCTGAAACTTGTCAATTTATCAAGGGCGCCAAAAATAAATTAGCCAAGGGCGCCAAAAACCTAGTTACGCCTCTGGTGTCACCCAGTGCGGTCCGCACCCCCATAATAACGCCACTGGGTCTATTAGGCTACAATGTTGTTGTTTTTTTAATAGCATATTCCACAAATAAAAGGTAGAGCTTCTCGTACTGAAGCCTTTCGTCTGTGTAAGATACAAATATCTTAAACTGTTCGGCCCCAAAGTAAATGAAGCAGATACAAATAAAATCACTGACGCAATTTCAAAGGCATTGCACTGTACCTCGTGTGCCCATATTTTTAAGAGGATCACATGGAGCTTCAATCGGTACCACACAACTTAAAATGTGAATGTTGTTTCTGTAACATTAACGACAAATCATATGCATCAAACGCTGTAAAATTTTGACTGACAGTGAATAAATCTTGGACGATCGCAGTATTTTCTCTACATTTAGCATCGTAATTTTGAACGATTGTTTTGTTAACTGGTGTGCAGCTCTCATCTTGTCTTATACACGACAGACGCTCCTTCTAGACAGAAGATTATTGCTTCCTACGCTTATCCATGTCTAGTATTGCATTTTTAAAATTAAAGTTGTAAATGTTGATAGAGTTTTGATTTTCCTCGTTTGTTCAGGTGACCCATTCCACGCTTAAAGGAGGATTTGAGTTTGTTCTTTGCGAATGGAACAAGTGTTTGTTTTTTTAAATTGTATCCCTATGTCTATCTTAGTGTTGTATTAGATTGTTGCGTTGTTTTTCTAATTTAGAATTTAATGCAGTATGCTTTAGGGGCCGTCCATAAATGACGTCACGCACCTAGGGGGAGGGGGTCCCCACATTTGTGACGATGTGTGACGAATGGGAGGGGGGAGTTTAAAAAATGTGACGTCACGTCAAAACACGCTACTTTAAATCAAAGTTCCACTTAAATATTCGATTTCTTACTATTTATTTTATGACGCTTTACGTGGATTCATGCGTGTTACGATATTAGAGTGCAGCCTTAACACTAAATACATACTAAAATGACAATAATTCAATAAAGTGATTTGAAACATGCTCATTTTCAAATAGAAAATACCGCTTTTAGAAGGGGCGGGTTTCCACAGCTTTGTGACGTCATATTGAAAAAAAGGGGTGGGGGTCCTAAGTTTTTGTGACAAAGTGTGACGAGAGGGAGGGAGGGGGTAAAAATCGGCAAAAATCGCGTCACGTCATTTATGGTCGACCCCTTATGTATTATTACCACTTATAACTTTTTTGCTCTTTGTAAACTTTGTTCTTCTAGATTTAGTAATTTTAATTTTACTCTTTGACTATTTGTCAGTTGTGAAAATTACCAGTTATAAATCTTGCTGCTCTCTACTCTCTCTCTCTCTCGTTCTCTTTTCTATTTATTATCTATATTTTCTTTGGTAGATGGGTCATAATCAGAAGTCTCAGAAGATACAACCAATGTAAGTTAGCATTCTAATTTTATATCCTGTTCTGCACTGTTCTATTGCTCTTACTCTTATTATTACACTTATAAAGTGAAGTCTAATACAGTGTGGTTGGATTGGATAAAAAATTTATAAAGAATAATGTGGATTCCATGACAATTAGAACCTACGGTAATTATTACGCCTAAATACTAAATACTTTGCATCTTTAGTATTCTTCACTTAATTCAAGACTAAAGTTAAGACGTAAGTTTGAATAATTGGATTGCATTTTGTATTTTAGCTTTGACTTTGACCACTGTTGACTGTTGACAGTGTTGACAGTGACAGTCAGTGTTGACTTGATTACTATTCGGTATTCGTATTCAGTTTCAGTATTCATATTCGGTCTGAATCTGCATTTAATTGTTCCTTTTCTTTGATACACAAGAAGATTAAGATGAGGTGGAACAACTATTAACATATTTAAAAATCATAATCTTTTTCTTTTCTTTAAAGAAAAAAAGTAAAAGAGTATATGGCAACAATGTCAATGGGCATGGGCTACTTTGCTTTGGACTTTGGGGAATTTATTAAATTGGGAAAACCCGTGAGCGTATACAGTAAAATAGCATCGGGAATCTAACAGGAAATATCAGGCACAGTAAAAAGAATTAATCTTTTCCGGATAGTTTCGGTTAAACTTGCATTTTGACTTTGTTCTGTTTTGTGACCGTTAAGACGACGTTACAGGAGCGACTTAGCGAAGCTTAATGCGTCGATTTTTAAACAAGAATTTTATTTAAAGGTTTGTTTATATTAATTATACTTAATTATTTATTACAATTATTATTATTATTAATGATTTCGGCCAATAATTTTAATAATGTTTAATTATTCTTTGAAATCTTTGTTCACTTGCAGCAAGTTTTGCAGTTGCAGCTTGAAATTGACAATTATGCTTTGCAATTACTTTACACTTTACATTTTAACCTGTAACTGTAGATGTAGACTTGGTCTCGGACTTGAATGTTAGCCTATTAAATTATTAATATTACTATCTTAAGTATCTTATCATCCAGGGGCGGATTAAGACTAGGGATGTGACGAAGTTCGAATCCGACGACATTTGAACTTCGACGTTTTTTGAGCAAATTCGAATCCGACGGATTTTTAAAAAAAATTCCATCAGATTCGAATTTGAAAAATTACCGTTTTCAGATCAAACACGGACGTATTTAATACAAATACATTCTTTTTTTTGTGCATGAAAATTAGATAGAAATACGACAGAAGTAGAATTAAGGAGAATTTTATTTTATATTGATCAATTATGCAAAGCATATTATTGATATATTGTACTGATGATCTGATGATTCGTTAACAACAATGTGGCTACCTGTGCTTTGTAATAGTAATAGTTTATGATGCTGTTCATGCAAAAAGAAATGCTAAAAATCCTCGTTGTCATGGGGGGCACGGGACTGACACCTTGGTATACCCACTTTTAGCCAAGTGTTGACTAAATCCGCATTCGAATCCGACGGATTTATATTTGCCAACTCCGAATCCGACGGATGCGGATTTTCATCAGCTCCGTCACATCCCTAATTAAGACTGCACGGGGCCCCTGGCTGCAATTCAAACTGGGGACCTATCCAGCCAGTGTACCTTTAGATAAAATGATTGCTAGCAGCTAATTTAAGACTGTAACTTGTAACTATTCAGCAAAATAGATTGTATATGAAAAAACATAACACGAAGATATAACTGTTTGCCGGTATCGTAAAATTGAGTGTAAAAGACAATATAAAGAATAAAATTACAAATTAAAAAATATGCCACACCCCACCGGGGGGATCGCTCCCGCGACCGCTTGCACAAAAGGCCTATAAACTTTCGATTAGACCAGCTGAGCTCAGCGCGAAAATTGTCAATTTACGACATATAAGTGATATTCTTATATAATTTCTCTTTGTGAGCCTATCAAATCAGGTTTTTCTGATTACTATTTTAAGACTATTATATCGGAATAGAGATCACATTAATAATAATAGATACGATTTTATTAATTTGTTTAATTTATCAAAATTTCAGCGATTCGTGTAAACATTTGTCCATTTTTATTATAAAATATACTAAATTTGGGGGCCCCTAAATCATCGGGGGCCCCTGGCTTTAGCCCGTTCATCCCCCCCCCCTTAATCCGCCATAGTTCTCATCTTATCTTATCTATACAGACGCTCCTTCTATGCAGAAGATAATTGCGTCCACAGACCATGACAGATGATCTGTTGGCAAGTGATGTAGCATTCACAGGCCACGGCTTTGTGGGTTCCACGCATTACCCAGCCGCCTAACTAGTGTTAGGTACCCATTCGGAGTTGGGTGACTCAGGGACGCCCTAGGCCCGGGAACAAATCCTTGCCTTCACATAGATTCAAACCCGTGACCACCGCGCCCCACTATTACTAATAGTAGTTCTTAGTTATGGTATAAGTATAAAGTATAAGTATAAGTCATAACTACTGACCACTACCAGTACCAGACTTACCAAACTTACCAGTGCTGGATTTACCTATTTGCTAAACAAGCTAAAGCTTAGGGCCCTTCCTTTTTTGGGGAACCCAGGAATTTTTTTTCATCTTTTGCACTGACATAGAATATCTGAATCTGGACTTCAAAAATCATAAAATGAACAAAAATTTTTTTTTAAAGAATGAGGCCCAGCTGCAGTGAGGAATGTAGAAGTAGAATCTCGCATGAAAAAGCAGAAAATAATTTTTTAGTCAGAAACTAAGTAGTCACACAAGGGGACTCAGAACTATAAGTTTTATTGATCAGGGTGTCCACCCAAATCTGGTCCAAAAAAATCCTACCAGCCACCAAAAAATCCTACCATCCAACCGACAAGTAAAAGTTATTATTCGGACAAGTAAAAGTATATATTCGACAAGTAAAAATTTAACTTTCGGTATTGTATGTTAACACTTAGTTGTTCAAGCCATTCAGAGTAAGAAGTGTCTTTTAACCAGTCTGAATTAAAATAACATTTCCCCATGTTGATGGGATTGATAGTGTTTTTTGTAATAGTATACAAATTGTCAATATCTGGATAGTGAAGTAAGGAACAAAATTAAACTGACAAAAAGTAAACTAGTCTTAAGACTTTAGTCAAGAATTTGCCTACTGCAGCCTACCCTAAAAAATGTTAGTTAACACACTTTAAATTGTAACCATTTAACTAGACTAGAATCTAGATTTCTATATGTTTAGCACATAATTTTCAACACTGAACAGGACTGATTTTTAATCTATTTAATCATAAAAAATAAGCTTTGATTTGAAACAGAATCTAGATCTAAACCTATTTAAATAGTTGCTTTAATAGTTGTGACTTTGGCATACCGTGACTGTTTAAGTATTTTAAAAGAAATTAACTGAACTAGATCTAGATTTTAGACGTCGCTAGGCTAAGCCTAAGGTTTTTTCGTTTTTAATTTTCACAAAATACTAGATTAGAGAGATCTATTGACTTCAAGCAGACAAAATGGCGACTGCTGCTAAAGCAGCTAAACAATAAGCACAAAAATCGTAGTTAACACAGCTCCCATAAATTTTTTGGAGATATAACAAAATTAAATTAATAACTGGAATGAATCTTCATACTTTTCTTGACGTTTTATTACCGTGTTTAAGAAAATATGTTGATTTATAAAGATACAGGGCCTTGTCAAAGTTTTGAATCGAATGGTCATTTTTTTTCTCTCTTCCCCTTACTTAGAATCTAGACTAGCTATTTTGCTGTCAAACATAGATCTATATCTGCCTTAACTTAAAAGTATCCCCCATTAAAAACTTTTACAATACTTTAATAGTTGGGGATAGATATCTATTATTTACTCAGATCATGATATATTTTTAACCAAAATCCTAATATGAATATCTAGATCTAGTATATTACACTAATTACTATTACGCGGTTACTAGACCTATACTATGGCTAAGCGTAAGTAATTTCACAATTTCTATCTGTTTCAATCACAGTGCACTTAATGTTTACAATGCCATCTTTAACGAGAATTATTTTGTTTAATATCTGTAATTTGTTTGTATAAGTTTAGTTTTCGACTTTTGTTTTAAAACACACATTTAAAAAAAAACTATAGATATATACGATATGATATCGATATGGACAGGGGACTCTGTCATAGGTAAACAATAGTTTTTATACCGCTGCGAACTATTGGTATTTCCAAACCAAAACAATGTGCAACGTGAGCTTCGTCATTCATTTATTTATATCTTTTATCCGACCGAGGAACGTTTATCCTACCGAGATTTTGTTTATCCGACCGAGGATCGTTTATCCGACCAAAATCCGACTTATCCGACCACAAAATTTTTATCCGACTAAAATCCGACTTTCCGACTTCGGTGGACACCCTGTTGATATTTATTGTGATCGATTGTGGGATTTAATGTGAGATATAAAATTTGATCAACTAACACAAAAGTTCCCTCATTCTTTTAAAAAAGTTTTTTGTTCATTTTATCTTCTACTTTTACACGTTAACAAAAAATTTGTAAAACTTAATTTCATTCATGAAGTCCCGTTAAATGTCCTGTTAGCCAAGTTCATCTAGAGACGAAATTTGTGAGCAAAATTTGACATTTTCTATAAATATAAACTTACACATTCTTAACTCCTTTCCATATGTGCGCTGATCCACTTAGCCGAAAAAATATTTTTTTCACAACACGTGGATTGTCTATATAAGACATTCTATGATTTCGCTTATTCTATCTGGAATGACACACATTACACATATCATATACACTTCACGACTATGCATCACGGGAAGTGTGTCATTTTTAAATCCCTTATATTAACTTCACCGCCGTCTCGTCATCTCTGTCTGTCTTGGGCGGGCGGAAAAACAAAAGTAAAAAATGACCCACTTCCCGTGATCCGATCGAGCTGAAATTTGGCACACGGGCCCGTCTCACCTAACAATGCATCGTATCAAAATTTCAGATCGATCGATCGTACCGTAATTAAATTAATGCATTTTTAGTTTATCCTTATATAACGTATGTAATTCAAATTCACGGTTTGTTATTGTTTTTTTTCCCACGTGAGAGTTTGAGTTGACGCCACCCATCGAAGTACCGGCGTGCTTTTGTTTACATTTTACGTGCCACGCTGAGCTCGATCCAGCGATCGGTGACCAGACTTTTCCCCTCCCCCCCCCAGGGTTATGAAGCAAAGTTGAGTTAAGACAGATTCAGTCTGTAAATGTTTGTCGGGTTTGAAAATAATCAATACTTTTAGTTATGTCTCATATATAAGGGATTTATAGTCAAAAACTTTGTTTTTACGGGTTTGTTTTATTTACTTTTGTTTTTCCGACTGACCGACCTGCGAACCCAAGAGACGACGTAGAAGTTAATATAAGGGATTGAATTAGACAACCCCGTAAAAACAAAGGAAGTTAATATAAGGGATTGAATTAAACAACCCCGTAAAAACAAAGTTTTTGACTATAAATCCCTTATATATGAGACATAACTAAAAAGTATTTATCATGCTTAAACGCGACAAACATTTACAGACTGAGATTGCCTTAAATACCCTTTTTTGTAAAACGGAAAAAGTTTTGGTCACGGATGGTTGAACTTAACTCAGCGTGACGCATAAAATATCAACAAAAGCTTGCCACTAGATATAGAGATAAACTAAAAATGCATTAATTTAATTACAGTACATTCCATCGATCTGAAAATTTAATAGTTTTATCCTCCCCACAAGCCAAACTTACTGTGAAAATTTCAGCTCTCGAGCAAGTCAGAAAACGTGTTTATGAGCGTTTTGAAAAAGTTGACGACAGAACCGGATGCGTTGAATCAGGAATCCTTCACGAGTTAATAGGATAGGAGCCTCAAAAGGGGCCCCCATGCCCATATCTCAAATAGCTTATTAGGGCCCCATCAAGTCTAAAAAATCCGGCCCTGACTATTACTATTACTGTAATTAAGTAGAAGTTCTACTAAATTACACTAGTATTAAAAGTAGTAGAAGTACTAGTAGTACTAATGATAAGTACTGTAGTACAGTGTAGTCTTTGCTCAAGTCTAAAGCCAAAGTGCCCAAAGCTTAAATAAAATATGAATATGAGGTCTAGAGTCTAATACTAATTACTAAAATTAATTTTGATGTGTGGACAAGTTTTTATCTTATCTGTTACAGACTCCTATACAGAAAATTATTGCGTCCTACACTTGTCCATGGTTTGTGTATAGTCCTGCATTCTTATTAGAATTTTAAATGTTGATAAAGTGTTGGTTTTCCTGGTTTCTCCAGGCAACCCATTCCACATCAGCAGCATCGTGCAGCATAGGGCAGCTGAAAATGTGACATAGTCATTTCATGATATTTTGAATCATAACTATATTCAGTGCATTTTTTGTTTAAAAAAAAGGTGCCGGTACTCAGTGATGGATTGCCTAACTTTTAACTACCAGTTCGCACGTCGATGCTAGCTAAAGCAGAACTGCATATATACTAAATGTCTAAAGCAATTTTATTTTATAATTAACCATAATAATAAACATTAAAATACAAGAAAAGTAATAATTTTTTCCCACATTGAAAAAGGTGCCGGTACGCCGTACGGTGCGTACTGTCACAAAAAAAGCACTGACTATATTTATATCATTCAATAAGTATCTTCAATAATTTTAAGTCATAATAAGTTGAATGCTTCAACTTCAGTTAATTATTTGAGACTCACCCAGTCATCTTTCATTTTCATTGACATTGTTTAAAGAAAGTAATAGTAATATTTTCAAAACATTTTATAGATTCCTAATTTCTATACATTTTTAGTCACATTCACATTGCTTTGTTAAACTTAAACCAAAAATATTAAATACAGAAGAAACCAATTTATGATGTTTATTCTAATTTAATTCCTGCAGTCTTTTTGTTTGCCAATTCAATTTGAGTTCAGTAATTGCTTCAAAGAATTTAATGTGATAAATGTTACACAAATTGACTCATTTCAATTATGAGCTACAATAGAACTAGAACCTAAGAATATAACATAGACTTTCACTTTCCCTTAGGGAGAGTAGTATGCAGAAGCGACAGAATTCTGAATCAATTTCCCCCTTTCATAATAAAGGGAAATATATTTATCCATTCCCCCCAGCCACAAATATTTCACTCAACTCTTAGGTTTTCAGAAGTTTTTGTTCAATGAAATAAAACACTCAGAAATATTTAAAGACCATAATATAAAAGGGATGCCTTAAAGGGGAAAGGTTTGCAGCTCATTCAATAATTGTTAATAAAAAGATTGCTCTAAGAAAAACCATTACATGTAGTTACATTTTGTGGGTACCTTTCTGTTAGCAGTGAATATTTGGACAGTTTTAAACTTGCAGCCTCTGAACTGATTAGGATGCCAAAATAATGGTTCATCTTACCCAATAATCAGCACATTAAAAACTTTTAAAACTGAATAATATTATATTTTATTGATTTTTTTCTCTTAGATGATTTCAGGGCGAGTTGCGATGAGCAAATAGATGCCCGCTGCCAAAACTTGGTGTTGAAATTGATCTAAAGAGTGTTGTAAAGGAAATCAGCTGACCTAAAATTTCTAAGAATGGATCCAGGAGATACCCTTTCTTCTATAAGGCCATCTAAGAAAAGGTCATTGAAGCGAGATGACAGTGATGAGAACCCAAAAGAAGGTGATGGGATTGCAAATGAAGAATTTTTAAGGAATGATTTGAATCATGAGCCCAGGAAAACATTGACAGCCCCTAGGAAAAAGCCCAGGCAGTGGTCCTACAGGGAACCTGAAAATCTGCCATCATTCGATCCAGAAGGTCTCAAGTCGCTATTTGAATCACAATCACAGCAAGACTCACAGCCATCTGGGCTAGACAGCTGGTCTCTGCCAGTGAATATTGTTTCCTCTGGGAACTCATCCTCACATGTTAGTGACAACTTAGAAAGTTTAGGGGACATCATTCAAAAATACTCATACGCTACTCTGGACTCAATAAAAGACTTTAGTTTACCAACAGAGGATTATGGGAGCTCTGCTAACAGTGTCATGCAGTCATCCGGTGAGGTCACTGGTTCTGTGGTTAAAGCAACTGGAAATGAAAGAAGTCAACTTTATGCACAGGAGGTTGGTAGCTCTGATACAAATTCTTCTGTTCGGTCTGGAACTCAATCCAAAGTATATGATTCTATGTCGTGTAGCTTTAATAAGCACGAAAATACGGGAAGTAATGATTTATCAAGTGAGCCAGACAGCTATGAACATGTCTGTTCAACATCACAAGAAGACCAGGACAGTGGGGAAAATGATAAAAGAATTGATTATAAAAGGAAATGTGACAAATTTGGCTTTGCTGGTATGAGTAACAAAGATCCAAGAGTAGTTGAATATAACAGCTGTGAATTGAACCCTGGGCACATGGGATTTTACGCCCCACAAAATTTACAGGTATTTCATTATGTTTAGGATTCTGACTCTATTTAGTATTTTGAAAATTTAAATTTGAAATTGATATTGTTTTTATATTTATAGCTTTTAAGTTTTAATATCTTGTAGGGGCTATATTTTTCTTATCATGGTCCTAATTTTGTAACCATAGATAAGACAAAGAGGATTAGGCATCTTTTACTTATTGAAAATCATCTAAAGCCTTGCATAGTTTTTAGATTTGGATTGAAACACTTGACAGTCCACAGTGTGATAAATAATGAATGTTTAATCAAGATAAGTTTACGTATTAACTTGTTCACATTAGAAATAATCCAACAATTAAACTTGTGTTTATGCATATATTTTAATAGGTGAAAAATTTGCCTAGGGAAATCCAAAATGAAGACAGCCTGACCTTTTTCAACTGCATCTCACAGCTGGTGGTGCAAATTACCGTCAACTACACAAGTGCAGCCAGAGGCCCTAAAGATAAATACAAAGACTTTATCAATACTAATAAAACCAGATATGGATCTGGCTTTGTTGGTGCTGTGGATGAACAAATAATGAAGTTGAGATGTAAAAGAGACAATTGCTGGTTCGCCTCTGAACAGCTGGACTCAAGCACAATGAGTAGCCCGAACTCATCTTTTGACAGAAACTCATCTTTTGATATGAATGCAAACCTAAGTTCCCCAAGCACTACAGGCAACACAAGCAGCCCAGACAAACAAAACACTATGAAAAAACATTTCTTCTATGGGGGTGTCACCGTGCACACAAGTAGGCATCTAATATTTGACAAGTGTGAAGCGGACAACGCATTTGTGAAATTTTTCTTCGTCAGGCCTGACGGTCTGGGTGTTGTGAATGGACACGTTGCCGCCATTGTGGGCGTAAACAGCTCTCAAGATCATGTGACTCTGCATGTGATGTCACACGACAAAAATGTGTTCAACGTGTTGCCGGTGGTGCTGGAAAACACAAAGTCCAGCTACAAAGAGATGCTTAGGAGCACCTTAAGGACCCAGCATGCCCACGGCCTTGTGAACAAGGAGAGCTGGGTGGCCCTGATCTCACATCCCCATGGCATGGCTAAAAGAATCACTCTCGGCCGCGTCAGGAAAGAGCTTCAGGACAGTGACGGAATCAAGGTCAAGAAATACTATGATGCGCCAGCTTGTAATGGGAGCTCTGGTGGTCTGGTCATGACACCCTCATTACTCAAACTTCAGTGGCCTGGGGCAGTTCACAGTTCTTATGACATCAACACTGGTTTCAATGTTACGCTGGACTCCAGGTCACGGGACTTAGATTTTGTTGACATTGGCAGAATTAACAAAAATTTGATCAAATAATTAAATACATCTTTTTTGCCAGCTTAGGGCATAAACTTTTTCTCCGGATGCCTTAAATAGCATCATTCTTTTTATTTTACAATGAATTTAGACGGTACAAATTGTAAAAAAAATATATAATACATTGTAATAATAATTACAAGCAATTAATGACATTATATTTATTCAAATGTTGAAACAAAGGAAATAAATGAATTTAGTTTTCTTAAGAGACACTTGTAGAGGTACAAGCAACAAGATCATTTTAAGCTCATTAGCTAAATATTTATTATTAATGCAACAGTTTTAATGTAACCAATATTGAATTAGTAAACATTGTTAAGATAGCACAAGGACTTTTTGGAAGTAACACAAAGATTGCAGAACTTTCATGCTTTTATCCAATATTAACTTAAGGAGATACTTTCATTTTTAAATTGAATTTAAAGCTCATTCTTTATTTAAATTTCATTTGTTATTTTTGAACAATATAATTTAAAAATGTTATTATCCTATGCAAATGGGTAGTAAAGAAACATTTTAAAAAATTTTAAGAGACACTGTTTCACATACAAGTTAAATTCACTAAAAAGAAGAAATTCCAAAAGAAAATACTACACAAAGAATATCATGTTGTTGTGGAGATGGCACCAAATTCAACCACAGGATTTGAATTTAAAGGAAATGAAAGTTTAACATACTTTATTACACGCTTTTATTTAAGTCACACTGTTTGTATCCGTCAAATCTTGTAGCGTAAAATTAAACCACTTCTGATGGTCCTAGAGATCTCAAAATTTTACCATTGATAGATCTTGGATGACAATGCATTATATCAAAATTTCAGATCAATCGGATGTACCATAATTAAATTAATGCATTTTTTAGTTTATCTCTATATTTCTATTTCTCACACAATGCCTCTCACACGCTTTTATGTGCAGTAGATAGGTTCACGGATTGAACATTTTTATTTTCTTCTTTTTAGTGCACTTTCTACATGTAAATAAAAGCGTGTCGTTTTAAAAAAAATATTTTTAAAATATTTTATTTTATTAGTTTGTATACAACCTTGATACTGAAGATGGATTGCAAAGTCAATAGTGCACTCGCCTCACAAGCTGAGCTCGTTGGATCTAGCCCACGTTAAGCCACAATAAAAATGTTGATATATTACTTATTGCTAAAAAGTCCAACGCTGACTTGGAGAGGAGATGGATGCCGCCAAGTCTACCGCCCCGAGAAAGTTCTAATTGAAAAATTAGAAACCCCCTATGACCACGAGGTCATGGCAAAAGATAAAGAAAAAAACCTTGATCATTGATACACAGACTTACATTGCTAATGAACCTTTGCTTTTGACTTAACTTATTGAAGTTGCAAATAAAAATGGATGAGCTTCTCCCATATCAAACAATTAAATCTAAATCTAGGTGTTACAATTGTTAGTAAAGAATGCCTATACTTTTCAAAACAATATAAAAAATATAAGAATTAGACCAAATCCTTAGCACAACTTTGAAAAAAAAATTAATAAGTAAGCCCTTCCTTTACTATTACTTGTACAAGTATATACCTTTTTCACATTAATTATTTTAAACTCAGGTTTTAAAAGCGTGCCATTTACTAATGTATTCAAGATATACAAATTAACTGTGTTATGATTATTATTTATTAGGGCTGAGGAAATTAACGATTAATTTATTGTTAAAAATTTTAATCAATTAAAATTAATTTGATTAATTAAAATTCTATTTTTTAAAATTTAAGAAAATATTCTATTATTTTTTTTCTTCCAATTTATTAATAATTTATATTTTTTGTCACCTTACAAACTTTTCAATTGTATTACATGTATTATTATTTATTTAGACATGCATAAGTAAACAAAAACTTTTTTCTTGCTAATTTCTTGCATAGCAGAACGAATTTGCTGTGTCACGTCACAAAAATTGTGATCAATGGAATTATCGCGACTTAACAAATTTCGTGAAATGATGGATCGCGACTTATCGGGATCTATATATGCATTCTAAAAATATAATTAATCGATTAATAGATTTTTAAAAAATTTCCTGATTAATCGAACAAATTTTTTAAAATCAGTATCAGCCATATTATTTATATAATTGTTAAAAATGTACATATTGTATTTATATGATACATATAAGTTATGTATGGTCTCATTCATTTTAATTTATTTTCCAAACTTTCAAGTTGGGTCATGAGCTTAATGAACAGCAGTTAAGAGTTTTTGTTTTCAAAAACAAATTTAGTGACATTTTTTTTAAAAATTGAAAAACGAGTCCCTAACAGTTTTCAAATTGATAGGTTAAAATTTAAATATACAATACTTATAAGTTGCCAGCATCTGCTAAAAAAATAACCATTTCACTAGTTGGATGTTGTAGTAGACTTTTAGATATGCCATTTTGATTTATGACACTTCATGAAAATAAAACGTTATTCATAACTGAAAATGCTGGTTTGTTGCGAATTAAATCTCTATGTGCATTCACAATTGTGTTAGTGTTGTTCTGTAGTCATTTTCAAACAGATTTTTACTGCATCTTGAATTTCCTTGACACCAATTCAGGTCAGGTCTTATAATCATACTTGAATCATGGACAATCAATATGTTGTAGCACAAGAAAAGAATGGATAAGAAAATGATTTTTTTTTACTATAGATCAAGATCACTAGCTTACTGCAACAATAATTAATAGCAAATCACAGAATTCTAATCATTATCAAAGAAAGACAATATCCTGGCTTTCAGATCAATACCAACTCTTTCCCTTGCACTAATAACCATTTTATACTATGACCATGTAATATCAGATTTATTCAATTTAAAGTATATTCTTATATACACAGTATTACCCAGTGAATGAGTAAAGCAACAACAAAACTGAAAATTACATAACACTGAACCACTTAATTATGTGATGCAAAATTAATTACTATTCTAAGTCTGAAGTGAAAAATTCTAATTTAATTAAGTTTAAGTAACAATAACATTTTTCTTTAACTGTCTGATGTCTATTTGGAAACTACATCGCAGCTAAATCTGTAAATTGCTAACTTCCTTAACTTGTGTGTGTGTTTTGTTTGCTGAATAAGGCTATTTGCCCCGATGTTCGTTGTATTATTATCTTTTTTTTCCAGGTTGTATCATACCTTGTTAATATATCTTTTCTAACTTGTCTGATTGCAGTCTCGCTACTCAACCTTTTCCTTTAAATAAATAAATCAGGAGACACAACCAATTAATTTTGAGGAAACAACCATGTAATGAGAGCAACGTTTCGCATTACCTCCCTTACGCCGGGCTCGTGTTGTGTGCCACCTACCTTTGCGTTAAATGTTGGGTTCGAGAGTAATTAACTTGTTGACTGAAAAACTCCTTTCCGTGTCGTGTGCAAACGTACAGCTTGTAATATTGAAAGAGAGGTTTAAAAATATTTACACTACTAGTAACTACTTACTAGACAAAGGTATGTACTTGACTACAAAATGACCACGGATAATTTCCTCAAAAGGCACGCGGTGGTCGAGTGGCGGCGCACTGGACTGTCGTACCGATGGTCACGGGTTCGAATCCGTGTGAAGGCAAGGGCTTGTTCCCGGGGCCTAGGGCGTCCCTGAGTCACCCCGCTCCGAATGGGTACTTAACATGGAGTTAGGCGGCTGGGCAATGCGTGGAACATCACTTGCCAACAGATCATCTGTTATGGTCTGTGGACGCAACGCAACTATCTTCTGCATAGAAGGAGCGTCTGTATATCTTAAGATAAGATAAGATTCATGATTATCCTGAAAGGATAATGAGTTATATCTCAAAATATGCTGATATTTCCAATATTCAAATATATAACATTTATAGGATAAAGTTAGTTTGTACAATGTTATTTTACTTCTTTAAAAAAATTTCATTTAAATAAAGTTATCACGTTTGAATCAACGCTTTAAACCTCTCGAGTCACTCGAATGAGACTTAAAAGGGGAAAAAAATGTTGTATATAAGAAATAGTCCACAAAATATTGGCGACAGGAAGCCGTGAACTAACCACCTGTTAAATTTACTGATAAGAACTTATTAGAGCTTCCTTCAGTCCACAACCTGAGCACCTCAAAATACTTCAATCGCCTTCAACCACTCAACCACCCAAACTAGTTCTGAGCGAGATGTTCTTGTTCAAAACATTCTGAATAGCCGCATGTCATCGGATCGAGTGTTGAAAGCAATCATACATAGACGTTAATTGTCAAAAGGAAAATAAAGTCGTTAAATTCTTGTACACGGTTTTTCGTTTCTCAAACTGGAATACGTCATTATCTCATTGCGCAATATTACCTTTTAGAAGATGTTTTGGTTAAACTAGTGTTTTTTCCCCAGCATAATTCTAGAACCAACAAAACATTTGTTAAATTTTTAGTGTAATAAAGTTGTAAAACTAAAAAAATTTTCTGTTGAAGGCAACTAAGCTGATTGAAATTAAGGTAGAATTATAAATATCTTTTGAGATACCCCGCTATTTGATCCATTTTTCTGTGGAATTTGTCCAACTGAAAACTCTGGATATCCCTATTAGGCTAATAGAATTCCGCTATGAAATGACAAGGGCTATTTAGCGCTGATACTTGTTAAAGCAAATTTGGTCCTGAAACGCTCTCGACGAATAGACACCGATTCCGTTGACACTTCCAGAACCGATGTGAAGTTAGACTTCGCCCTACATTTGACTCTGTCCTTGCGTAATGTTAATACAAATATGACATGCACGTTGCGTTGCACATATCATCTTGTTTCGTCCCCGTATCAGCAGACTTGAGTGATGTCATAGACGTCCTAGTTTGAGCCTAACAAACTGTTGTGTGCTTTTAACCTATCGTAAAGCCCCTACTTCCCCCCAACACTCACGTACAATTTAAAAAAATATATATACAGCCAAAAACGTTTTTTCTCGTCTCGTCTGATCTTTAGCGGATAAGGATCCTCTTGAAATTGTTGGGACAACATCTGACATTTCCCTCCTTACAACGTGCCAAAACCGGCGAGCGCCCATGACTAAACCGCAACAAGTCATAAAAAGTGGGCAGGATCGAATACGCTGATGGTTTATCGACTACGGATGCTTTTTGTATATCTAGGATTGACCTTGAAGCAGTGGTTGCGGAAATGACGTCGCCCGTCGTGCACAATTTCGGGATTAAAAGATTTGTCCCACCTTCTGGCTGGTGGGATAAGATCGTGCACTCAAATGTTGAACTTGGAACTTTATTATAATTAAATGCATCAACGAAATCTAACAACATCTTGTCTTAAATATTGATTATTGAAAATTTACTTTTAAGAAATCTTTGATGTGGCTAATTGTAAAAAAAAAGCTCTTTTTCTGTCTTTAACAGTTCAGTGTAATATATTGTCTTTCTGTGATTAAAAAACAAAAACAACAAAAAAGCAAACAAAACATAAATAAATAAAACCTCCTACACGTTTCATATGGTAAGTGAACGATTAATGCTCCCAAGTCTTTAAAATTGATATCAATTCAGTGTGAGTCTAGCTAGTAAGCCCCTTGGCTCCTACTATGCTTTATAAAACATGTAATATTAAAAGGAAAAAAAAAGAAAGACGCGTACTCAAAAACAGATCATGGAGCAACATTTTTTTTTATAGTATTCATTACATGTAAACAAAATGATAGGCAAAAGCGAATAAACATTTAAAAACAAAATGTTAGTCAGGTCCAATGACTTTTGGGCCTTTCTTTCAAGTGGTGTACACACATGTGACATGTCTCGCACGCTTCTGAATACATTTTGCCCTTACACTTAAGTAGTTTTAGCGTTTTCCCTTTTGACTATAAGTATAAGGTTAGTTTGTTTTTAAAATGCCGTTTTCTTTTCTTTAGGTATTAGATTTTTTCTCCTTCAGCATGGAGTGGAACCGAATGTTAGTCTAGTTACGAGTGATGCATCGCCCAGTTAACAGAACTTTCGTGAAATCAAGAGACGTATGTCCTCGGGATAAACATAACGTCACCGAGTGACTGTGAGTGTGTGTGAGTGTTTGTGTGTGTGTGTGTTTGTGTGAGTGTGTGAGCGTGTGTGTTTGAGTGTATATGAGCGCTTGCGTGCGTGTGTGTGTGTACACGTGTCAAGTCTTCCAGGGAAAGGTCAAGGCTGCCGCGCACATGTTTTACGCGTGTTAAATATTTATTTTATCGCAACAACGTCACCGTCATTCTCAAGAACGGCGTCCACGGGATGACCTTTTGGTAGCTCTCCTTGTGACCTAACAGTACCAGGCCGGGCCAGATTAACCGACTTCTTCACAGCGGCTGCAGTCAGCTCCAGTCAGTGGCTGTACTCATGCTGTGAGGTTATCGTATGAGAGGAGAAAGTGGCGCTTCAGAAACACAGAGACAGACTTGATCCGAAGAAGGAAGGCTGCGATGATCGGAAGAGCCGTGACAGCCCGTGTCAAAAGTCTTGGGTATACAGACGGGAATATCAATACAATAGACGATTATTTATAATGGGGACTTCAAATTTGTACCGAATTCCAGACATAATAACTGCCTTCTTTACTCGAATCTAAAATAGTTTACATTATAGCAGGGTTATGTTTGTTTGAAGTAGAGGAAAACTACGATAGCTAAAGATGGTAATTAACAAACGAAACGATGTCAATCAATGGCGAGACACCTTTTCTTCAACTCTTTATACCGTGGGGTGGTCAGACTTGTAGTAACTGAGAGCCATTTTAAAATTAAAAAAATATATTGAGAGCCGCATTGACGCACTATGGGTCATTAAACCTGGCTTGGAAATCTTCCCGTAATTCTTGTAACGTATCTTTCTTAAATTGTACGCGAGCCGCAGTGTGAACACAGAAGAGCCGCATGCGGCTCGCGAGCCGTGGTTTGGCCACCGTTGCTGTATACTCTGGTTTACTTCAAGGAGTTTCTGTGAAACATGTTCTCATAGTTGGAAATAAAATAATGGAAAAAAAAATTAGTTGTCAAACAAGTTTTGCGTGACTAATGAATGCGTTAAAGTGAAAAACTTAGTGCACTGCACTGTCATGACAAATGTGTCCCGCCCCCCCCATCCCTTACCATACGCCTTCCCTTATTAAACCCTCTTGCCCCTAAGGGGTGATGAATGTTTTGCAGCAATGAGTTGAGAACGACCGCAGTGTACAGTTCCTTTACGACTGATTAGGCAAATTAAATTCATTGAACCGGAACCTACGCGGCTGGGCACACAGTCGTACCCTACCAGTTAAAAAAATATGTCCAGGTGGTTGCCTTAGCAACCATCCATAGTTGACATTCGTGTAAGATCTCCAAGTCACAGTGACATCTACATCTGAGAATGATTTCATACAACAAACGAAGGATTGTAACTCAATCAGTTCTTGTTGTTATCGCTGCCCTGCAGGGTAGAGAGAAATCGAATGGAGCAGCAAACACCCGGGCGCTTGACGTAGGCGCAAACAGAAACCATTTGCTGGAATGTATATAAAGCCCGGATGGATTTTTTTCTTCAAAACGTAGGGCGATACTTGTTACTTGTAATTGGTATCGATATGGCCATAGTGAGCCTGGATCCTTCAGGTAACCGCTGGAACCAATTATTTAGGTTTGCGAATAGTTCGAATCCAGATTTGTTCTATAACTTGTTCATAAGCCCAATCTTTCAATATATCAACTAACAAATATTCGCATTCTACATAAAACGCTTTCTTTAGACTATAACATCTTTTGAAACAGTTTAAGATTTCTATTTTGACATAACAAAATCCGTTCGTCACTAAGGCTAAGTCCGTGTTTAAAACTGACCAAAAAAACAAAAACAACAACAAACAAACCATAAACCATTGACAGCACCGCCGAATGGATTTCTCATCGTTTTCTCCCAGTTTGTACTTGTGTTGTTCCGATTGACTACGTAATGCAGGTAGACCATTTCCGTCCCGTGCATGGACAGCACTTTTTAGAAAGAAAAGAAAAGTAGTAAATATGAACGGTACGAGGAGACTCAAGAAACTCTTCTTCTGGTGGCAAAAAAAAATTAATTAAACAAAATAACACTAACTATAAATAATTGGTGTTAATGGTGCTGGGAAGGGGGTACGCTATTTGTCACACCTTTCCACGAAGAAATTCTTTAATTAGTTGAAAATGCTGTACCCAAATACAGTGGAACCTCTCATAACGAGCACATCTCATAACGAGTAATTCGCATAACGAGCAATAATTGTGAAGAAGTTGCTCCCTTAACGAGCGATATTTCGCATAACGAGTTACGCAGAAAGGGGAAGTCATTTTTTTCTCGACATTCATTTGTGAGTCGGGACTTCCGCGCCAATGCATTAGTCTGTGGTTAGCACTCGGTCTGTTAGCGTATTGTTTTCGTGTGTGATCACCCGTTTTTACAAATTTTGTATTCAGACAGTATTCGTAATTTTTTTAAAATGTGCAAAGTGTAATAACCTGTGCTAAAATGTCTTCGAAGAAAAAACCATAAGAAGACAATCATAAGAGAGACAAAATAACTGTTGAAATGAAACGTAAAATCATTGTACAGCGAGCACAATGTGTGAGAGTGGCGCACTTACAATATAGGCCAACATCAACGATCTGCACTGTTCTCAAGAACAAAAACAAACTTAAAAAGATGGAAGCTTCAAAGGGAGTGTCAAGATTGTCTACGAATCGGTTACGACACATTTCCGTCAAATTTTGAAGCATTGGAAAAAACAAATGTCTTTTAGACAGTTTTCTAGTTAAAAGGGATTAATTATTTGTCATAAATTCATATTTTTATTTACGTTTTTTTGTTTTAATCTAAATTTTATTCCAAGTTGTTACACTCCTTAACAATTCATAAGTAATTTTATTTTAATAAATGTTAATAAAAAATTTAAAAATGTGTATTCAAGTTTTTCTAGTATGGAACGGATTATCGTCGTATTTTACATTGATTTGTTTATGAAAAATTGTTTCGTTTAACGAATGTTTCACTTACGAGTAAGATTCTGGAACGAATTATGCTCGTTATAAGAGGTTCCACAGTATATAGAACAAAAGTGCCAAGATTGCTTGGGGAGCAAGAGCGGAGAGAGAGGGGAAGAATGTAATCCTATTTGGCTGTATGGCTTTGCAAAATCGACAATATTTGAATTCCCGTAAAAACATATTACGAACCAAATGCGTTTGAAATTTTGTTTCATGTTAAGTACCTAAGGGATCGTCCATAAATGACGTCACGCGTTTTTGGCGACTTTTCACCCCCTCTCCCCTCGTCACAAGTCGTCACAAAAAGTTAGACCCGCCCTCCAATATGACGTCACAAAGCTTTGCTGCCCCCCCCCCAAAAAAAAGAAAAAAAGAAAAGCATTTTTCTATTTCAAAATGAGCATGCTTCAAATCACATTTATGTCATTCAAGTAAGTATTTTGTGTTAGGCTGAACTCTAATATCGTAACACACGTGAAGCCCTTGTAAAACATCATTAAATAAATTGTAAACAATCAAATATTTAGTGGAACTTTCATTAAAAGTGGCGCGTTTTGATGTGGCGTCACATTTCTTAAACACCCCCTCCCCTTCGTCACGCTCCGTCACAATTCGTCACAAATGGTCGACACCCCTGCCCCCCCTTTTGTTTTTAGATGTATGACGTCATTTTTGGACGGCTCCCAAACAGCTTGGGTTTATTATAGAGCGTTTCAGGCTCAGCCAAGTGATAGCGATTATGTATTAGGTTTCTGTATTTCTGATTATGGCAGTCATAAACAATATAATAGGCCAAGTCACTGGAAGGAAGGAAGGATCAGTCGCGATATGACGTCATTTTATTAGCTTATGATTAAGTATATATGCAAGGCGCGCATCAGGTGGTGTGCAAAATTCTAACGGATTCTAAAAAAAAATATTATATGACGTCATTGTTTTTAGCTTTATTTTAATTTTTGAAAAGGTAACGATGTACGAATAGGATTTGAGGATTTATAATTATAAAATACTTTGTGTACATTTCAGGAAGTTTAATATTTCGTATTTATCAAACAAGGATTTACGGAATTAATGTTTTTTTAAAAATACAGCGGCGGCGCCCTGTTGAGCAGTGACACGACTTCACCGCTGCACACAGAGTAGACCGATATGGTGAGTTTATCATTCCATCAGTGCCATGGGTAACCGCCAACCCGAAGCGCTTCAATCACCTAGGCGACTATAAACAATGGCGGTGTAAACACTGCCGAGCTAACGATTGGGACCCTGGTACTCAGCACGGGCGTTGAATGAAATTTGAACGTTTTAGTGTTACGGTTGTCGAACAGGCTCACAAAATAATGTATCAAATCGATCGCCTTTAAAAAGTTGACGATTCGGCGCTAGAAATCAGAATCACATTGTGTGTCATTGCTGCTGAGGATTAGGCTACTACTACTTGCTTAAATTATAAAAACTAGAAATAAGTATAAGCGCGCGGTTCATTGGAATTCATGGCTATATGGCAGTGATAAGACTCGACTAGAAATATCATTTGAGACTGATCAAGGGGGTAAAATAATATCTGAATTTCATGACAACCAAAGCAAATAATAATGATACAATATTGCTTTGAACCTTATCGAAATCAGACCATCAACTTCTATTTAACTTGAAAGCCTGTCGTTTTATTTATAATCATGAAACTATTGTCAGTTACTATTCCAACTCCGCAACGATCATTTCCTTCCATACACTTTGCACCATTTACGTAGAATTGATGAGGCGGCAGTTCAAAGTATGATAATTTCAACAAAAAAAATAATTAACCTGAAATCTGCCGTTACTGTAATAATTATTTGAATTCAAATGTAAATTTTTGACCGTTGCAGCAAGATGCGGTTGTAATGAGTATTGAGATCAATAACATTACATCACATACACAGGGCACGCAATATAGGAGTATTAAAACTAGCTCCTGACAAGGACATTTTTAATCAAGTCTCCTCACCAACAACGACAAAAACAACAACATAAATAAGAACAACAACTTATTCAGAGCCAGAGTTAAAAACAAATATTTTGAAAATATCACTATCATAAAATATATATATAACAGATGTGTGGTATTCAAGATTCTGCGTGCTAGTAATCACTTTCTCTTGTAACACATTTTAATTGAGTCTAACTTTCGATGTACATGTAATGTTTATTGTTGACAGAACTGAAGTGAAACACATCTCATTGTACAGGATCAGAATCATTCCCCAACAAAACGTCCCCCACCCACCCTTTTCAACATAGCTGTCATAGCTGACACCTCCCTCTCCCGAAATAGCCCCTCCTCTTGAGAGTGCTCAAGCCCCGCCCACAGACGGGAGGTTAACTTTGAGTTTCAGCGGGTCAGCTGAACTTATCCCGAGGACGACATGACCACAAGCTGATCATGCTGCGCCCACATCTACCTCGTGGGAGTAGGGGACCGGGATAGCGAACTAGCTACGTATCTAGAATCAACTAAAGCACAATCTGCGCACACATCTACCTTGTGGGAGAAGGGGGGGGGGCAGAGATGGAGAACTAACTACATCTCTAGAATCAACCAAAGCACAATCTGGGCACACATCTACCTCGTGGGAGTAGGGGGCAGGGATAGCGAACTAGCTACGTCTCTAGAATCAACTAAAGCACAATCTGGGCACACATCTACCTCGTGGGAGAAGGGGGCAGGGACGGAGAACTAACTACATCTCTAGAATCAACTAAAGCACAATCTGGGCACACATCTACCTCGTGGGAGAAGGGGGCAGGGACGGAGAACTAACTACATCTCTAGAATCAACTAAAGCACAATCTGGGCACACATCTACCTCGTGTGAGAAGGGGGCAGGAATGGCGAACTAACTACATCTCTAGAATCAACTAAAGCACAATCTGGGCACACATCTACCTCGTGGGAGTAGGGGGGGGGACAGGGATTTCGAACTAGCTACATCTCTAGAATCAACTAAAGCACAATCTGGGCATGATCTCATTCTCACTTTGAAATTCAACGGTCTGAATTCACCATCCAACAACATGTTGTTTTGGAAGAGCCTCCATGTGTTTACAGTAAACCTTTTTAATTATTAAAAACAACAACAACAACAAAACATTGCATTTCATGAATCATGATTATAAATGTAAGATGCCAGAACTAGCGTAAAATAGAAACATAAAAATGGAAACATCAAGTCTAAAAGCATATTTTCACTGAGTTTAATTAAATTTTCCAGTTAATTTATCTTAACCCCCCCCCCTTTTATATACATACATTTAAAGTAACATTTTATTTTATTTTATAGCCTTGTAACTTTGTAATTTTACGAGCCTTGTGGAGGGGGGAGGGGGGAATGGCTGCCCACCAGACGACTCTCATGTTGATACATTCCCCAGCTCAGCCCCCAACCGATATTTGTGATGTGTTATGATAATGTCAAACTGCTACATTGTTGTCTGCTAATAAAATGCTCAAAAAATTAAAAGAGCGTTTCGCTACAGATAACAAGCGATATAAATTAATAGCTAACGATTATCAACCGATATCAATCTATAGCAACCCATAGGAATCTATAGCAACCCATAGGAATCTATAGCAACCTGTGGGAATCGACAGTAACCGATTGCAACCTAAAAGAATCGATAGCACCCATATGCAGCCCATATCACGTGACAGCAACCGATATCGCGTCTAGGGTTTGCGAAAAGGGGAAAAGAGTTGGTGGTGGAGCATGTCTCCCGTGACTTGCACCCGCTTCCGAGGGTGCTTTTATTGTCTCTTTTCATGGTAAGTATGTGAATTCATTTATGTTATTTTTAATAAAGCACCCGAGCACATATTAAGGGCTTGATCTGAGCTCTGAGCTGCGTGACGCAGCTGTTATTTGCCACTGTTTTGATCTTTCAAACTTTAGATTAGAGGAAAAACCATGATAAACAATACAAAGAAAACGCCAAATAAATGAAGAATAATTGAAACGATGTCTTTGTCTTTAGAAAGAAAAAAAAAGAAGTCTGAAAAGACCGTGTTTTTTTTTCTTTCTCAATTTTGAATAGGTTCCAGATTTTTCTGAAGCCTTCGCCGAGTTTTACCTGTCGTCCAGATCACACTGGTTTGCTCACTCAAGGTCTCGTGATGCGCAATGTGGGGATGACCCTCGAGTTTCTCGTCTATCTCGGTGGAAACCAGGAATAAATATTTGCTTCCCCTGTAAACACGGGTTGGTGAACACTGAAGGCGAAGCGCAAAAAAAAATAATCTCCAAACAAAATCAATTTTTTACGGAGAGAAACTCATGACTGCCACCACATACAACACGACACAAGGGGAGTCACCGAAATGTAACTGTTCTGGGGGGCTAGAAGCTATTGTAACGGAGAAAGTATTTACAAACATACAGGGCCACTGACTATATGGTTGAAATAACAGACCACCAGTAGCGTACATAGGCGCATGCGAACACGAACCGCACCGGGCGACGCTCTCATGACGGAGAGGGGATGGGGGGGGGGAGAGAGAAAGGAGATACGGAAAAAAATGAGCATTTCATAAATTTTTCACGATTTCATAAATTATTTAACGATAGGGGTATACTGGATTCAAATTTGTTAAATCAGACCGGAGCCGGATTTGTCAGGATTTATGCAGTGAAATCCGGCCGCAGCCGGATTTGTAAAAATGGCCGGATTGCCGGAGCGGAGCTATTATTTATATATATATTTTATGGCTCTATCGGCCAGCCTTTTTATGGCCGGATGTATGAAGTGAAATTCTGCCGGAGCCGGATTTGTAAAAAATGGCCGGATTCCGGATTTCCCGTAGCCGGAGCCGAACTCCCGTACCGTTAACTTAACGACGAGGCCAGGATCAGTTTGCCACCAGAGCAGGTATCCAACAGGGCAGCGCGTCATGTAACAGGCAGACTCTGAGGGGATCCGTTTGGGGTTGGGGGGGGAGTCTGGAAGACCTAGAGTGAAACAATTACTCACTACCTGGAAACTTAAGATATAAGTTACCTGGCGAGCTAATTCGACTAATTTATCGCCCGCACCTTCAACTATAAGATACCCGGTTGGCTGAATCTAATTAATTTGAAATTTGAATAAATAATACTCCCCACAAATCAGTGGGACTGACTTAATTCCGACCCTGTATTTAATTCCTCGGTAACGTCCACAGATGGTGAGCTTTCCTTATCCGATACTTGGGTAGAAAGACGCTCACAAGTCTAAGATGAGGGTACTCACCACCAAAGGCCACAGTAACAAATTACCGGCGCTACAAACTGTAACTTACGTGCGATACTCACCTTGACGGCCTACCCACATCTATAAACTGTAATTCACCTGCGACACTCACCTGGCGGCCTATCCAAATCTATAAACTGTAGTTACCTGCGATTTTCACATTGATGGCCTAACCACATATCTATAAATTGTAAGTCACCTGCGACACTCACCTGGCGGCCTATCCGAATCTATAAACTGTAGTTACCTGCGATTTTCACATTGATGGCCTACCCACATCTATAAACTGTAAGTTACCTGCTCCACTCACCTGGACGGCCTACCCACATCTATAAACTGTGAGTTACCTGCTCCACTCACCTGGACGGCCTACCCACATCTATAAACTGTAAGTTACCTGCTCCACTCACCTGGACGGCCTACCCACATCTATAAACTGTGAGTTACATGCGCTACTTACCTTGACGGCCTAACCGTATCTATAAACTATAATTTATAAGTTACCTGTGCTACTCACCTGGACGGCCTACCCACATCTACAAACTGTAAGTTGCCTGCGATGTTCACCTGGATGGCCTACTCATATCTATAAACTCTAAGTTACCCGCGCTACTCACCTGGACGGCCTCCCCACATCTACAAACTGTAAGTTGCCTGCGATTCTCACCTGAATGGTCTACCCACATCAAAAAGTCTATAAGCTGTCTTCATCGCACACCTGGATAACCCCCACAATAAATATTTAAACTCATCTGGGACGCGATGAAATACTTCTAAACATACTTTAGTTTTAAGAAACAGCCAGGTAAAATATGAACTCAAGCCCTTAATAAAAGTTTTAAAATACATTTTTAAATTAGTCTAGGGACTCTTCTCCAGACGAGAAGAGGAAATCTAAACTATTTTTATTTTCTCCCCAAAAACTACTTTAAAAATATGTTAATTAAATCTTGACGTGTTTTAAACGAACTTAAATCGCGGCGAGTGAGTTTAGATAGGAAATGTGGCTTTATTCTACAATTTAATCCATAAACAAGAACACACATTATCCCCCAATTTCTATTTGTTTAGAAAATTATTTACCAAGTCAACTTCACTGCACCTGAAACTAGTATGACAACATATTCATATACCGTTACCTTTAGTGTTACAACGAATGAACTCAAGTTTGTGATAAGACATCGTCAGTGTTTCACATTAAACCTTTATTTCTATTTGACAAAACAAATACGATACATTCACCTTGCTTAATTGCATAAATTTTCAGCTTGCGTATAATGCTCTAAAATTTTAATGGACACTTCAATTTTTAAAAACTTAATTTAACTTGTTTGCTTTTGCCGGAATTTGAGGGTCTTGGAAAAAAAAAGAGAGAGAAAGCCATTGTATCCATGACTACAGCTGCTATTTTTATCGCCATGTATGAAGGGCCCAATACCGAGACGCCGCCCGCGCTGTTGTGATAACTCCCTCTATGACTCACTGCCACGTCCTACCGCCTACCTGGCACCGCCGACATTTGTCTTTCAGCAGCAAGCTCGGCTCTTCTTTTAAAGAAGTCCCTCCACAACAGACATGGAACACTTGAGTCCAGTTAACGAGTCTCGACACGTCTTGTCTGTAATCTCCGAGAAACAACGGTGTGCACCTCGTCTCTATCAATCGTTTCCTTTGTTCTGCGCTAACCATATTCTCGAATACAAGAGAAAAACACAATATTTGAAATAGATCCCCGGCCGCCCGCCCCCATCCCAAGATATATTTAGAAGTTTCACTTTCTTTAGAGTACTTGATATTCTCATTATTTAGCCAATAACTAAAATGTCTAAAGTGTTTAAAACGCGTTTATTTATTTAACATATGTTGGTGATGTTTTCCTTAAAGCTTTGGCAGCTAAAATTTCGTGTCATAAAAGATTTTTAAAAAAAAACAGATTTTAAAGAGTTAAAAAAAACAAAAACAAAAACAATAAAAAAACAACAACAATGTATTAATGCTTTTATTTGAAAGCATATCCTTTCAAGGTGTGTCAAAACATTGTAATATTATTACTTGCTTTTATAGTTTTATGTTATCACAGATCAATCGGGTTCTGTAAAGGGGGCAGGAATCACTTTGGGTGGGGGCTACTTGGGCGGAAAATTCCACCTCCACTCCCCCAGCTCTTGATATGACACGGTATTTTCTCACAGGAGGCCCTTACTGCATGAGACCCAACAGTGGACAAACCGTACCATCTGAACCACAAAACTCTGATTGGAATGATATTAAAAGAATACCTATGAAAATGAGAAGCTTTTTTTTTAATATCAACTAGAGATAACCCACCAAACAATGGTGGCTAGAAAATACACACACACACACCGATAACGGGAGGTTTCCATCCAGTAATCTTATCTCCGTGTAACAAAACGACATTTTACGCGCAAGCGATGTTTCAGAGAATATCAGTGTTCGAAGACATCGATAACTGTTCGTTTTTATGATAGCATTTAAAAAATCACTTTAGTTGCAGATAGCGGGGTTAATTTTTAAATAGCGGCGTCTCTTTGAACGATAGACATGTTGCAGTTCTCTGGGTGTGGAACGAAAGCATGCTCTAATGGTAACTGTGATGGCGTGAAAAATAATTTTTCTAATTAACTGTGCTAAATAAGACTCTGTTAAAAAGTCATGGGGGCCGTTAATAAATGACGTCACGCGATTTTGGCCGATTTTAACCCTCCGCCCCCCCCCGTCACACTTCGTCACAAAAACTTAGACCCCCCCCTCCAATATGATGTCACAAAGCCTTGACCACCCCCACCCCCAAAGCCGTATTTTCTAATTGAAAATTAGTATGTTGCAAATTACTTTTTTTTATCTTTTAAGTACATGTGTAATATATTTAGTGTAAGTCTGCACTCTAGTATCGTAACGCGTGTCAAGCCATTGAAAACGTCATTAAATACATTGAAAGCAGTCAAATATTTAAATGGAACTTTTATTTAAAGTTGCGCGTTTTGGTGTGACGTCACATTTCTTAAACACCTCCCCCCCTCGTCACAAATCCGTGACCCCTTAGGCGCGTGACGTCATTTATGGAAGGCCCCACGGTGTAATTGAAAAAGTGGAAAAACACAATTGACTTTAGGTAACACCTTATACTTCCCAGATAAAATTAACAATGTTTGCGATAAATGAGATTCTTCTTACATCGCGATATTTTCGTTGGTGTTTCGGAAAATTGAATAAAAAATAACTTAAATTTGTGGTGTACAAGCTGCTGAGACAATAAAAATATAAATAAGACGATGAGGTCAATTCAGTACTTTTGTACGGCAGAGTCTTTGGTTGGTTCCATAATAATTTCTGTAATTTCCATAATCAACTTTTCGAAACTTTTAGTAGGGCTAAAACCGTCGAGAAGGGGTGGCCTCTACGGGGCTCGACGGACGAGTAGGGTCGCGGGTTTGGCGAACCTGGCCGCGACCCCAAAACCCTAAACCGACAACTCCTGGCAGGCAATGCCGAATTCCGATATGTTAGGTGTTAGGTGCTAGTTACAATATGATTACAGTCGCTGTACGGATCTTAGACAAAGCATTTAGATGCAATGTCGATGATAGAAACCAAAGTACCCGTTGAGGGTCTGGTTACTTCAAAGCGACCGTTTCGCCCCCCCCCCTCTTTTCACTAGCAACGCCGTTGAGCGGTTCCGGTTTAGGACCAGGAGCGCCAGTGCGGATTAGCAAAAGGAACCGCGAAGAACGCAGCGGACGCCAGCTCTGAGGAAACCTTCCAGTGGGGGTTGTACCCTATGTAGGTCATTGATGATCCCCCGCTTAGCGGCGGTCATACCATTGAGATTCGTGTGCTTTGCCGGGGTGGCGCCAAAGTGGTAGCGGGTCGTAGTAGGGAATTTCCACAACTCCTTGTGAGGTCAAATTTAGTGGGAGACATTTTTGACTTTCTGTCCTGGATGCCCAGGTGGCCGCTTCAGAACCGACCGGTCCTGTCCCAGCTGTTACGTCCCGTTGGGGGAGGGGGCCAGATAGCTGGGGGGGGGGTCTTCCAGGAAGACCCATGAATAGCATTAGGCTACGGGCTTATGATTTTCTTCCACATGTAGGAACATTAGTAGGGCTAAAAAATTATTTAAAAAAAACCTCAATAGAATAGTTTGAAAATGAAATACTCTTAACTTTAAATAATTCCTTCTCTCTCAGTTCATGGCATCGTCACCCCAACCATGTTTACTTGGCAAAACCATTGCAAAGACGAATGATATGAAAATGTTAGCTGAACAGATACACAGCAACCGATTCCACACATTTTCTCTCTGAAGATACATATTATTTTCCCCCGTCATAATCGTTTCCAATTTAATTCAACAAATTGAAAGTGATTTCCCACCAGCACGCGCTTATTTATCTTTCAGAGTTCGATTTCTTACTAACAGGGTTGTCAATAAACGCGCGTGCTCTCATAGTGCGTCATTGGCGTTAACACGTGCCCCAACAATTCTCTAAACCCCGGGTACTCAGTTCTACACAATCTACAATTATCTGGCCTATTTCTGTCATGGCATGAAGTGGCTTCACTGATGTGCATGGTAGAATGAAGCCTTTCGTCACATTTAACTACTTTGTTCACGACAAACACAACACAGTGTGAAGGGGGTCATGGGCGTAGGGAAGGGGGGGGCAAGGGGGGCATTTGCCCCCCCCCTACATTTGAGAATTTAATTTTTTTTTATATTAAATGCATTAATAAATGTTGTATTTTAACTATTACAGCACTAATTTGTAAGTCTTATTAATTTCTAAGGCTTTTTTCAACCCTTATTTTATACTGAACTTGATTTTAATTGAAAATTGTACCTGTATGGCATTGCCAGTTAAAATAAAATAAAAAGTGGGATTTTTTTTGCCCCCCCCCCTGGAAAAAATCCTAGCGACGCCCATGAATGGGTTATACATTGTCGTGGAGTTTTGTGATCGAAACCACGACATACAATAAACATTTAAACGTTTAAATTGGGTCTGGCACCTGCTACGATGAAATGCAATGTCATACCTCTGCTCTCATGCAGCTAAAAGATGGATACATACATCTGACATGCGTCAATGGTCTTCCATGTTTGTGTCCAAGATACTTACTTCGCGCACTTTATATTAGATGCACTGAACAGGGTGCGCAAATAAATCTTGGACATAAAGTGCTATAGATTCTTGGATATGGGTGATGGTGGTGGTAGTGATAAATTCGGCAATCGAACAATTTTCCTACAACTTCCACACCATTTTTTTTTCGTTAAGTAAGTAACCCAAATTAGGCAGAGCTAAAAAAATTTAAAGAAATTATGTTTCAAAAAATTACGGCTTATATCTGACTAGGACAAGTGGTTCTTTCTCTATGTGTCACTGACACCACCTGCCTAGCCACAGAAAGTCTTATCGTAGGTATAATACAATAAACAGCTGTTCCCCTGCCAGGGTAACACGATAATCCGTTTAATTACCTTAGGGCGTCGCCCTAATTTCACGGACAAAAAAAATGTTGGTAAACTGTAATCTCATTCGTAATTCCAAGAATATGGCAGATGAAAACATTGACCAAGGTCAAGGTACAGACCCAATTCGATTTAATATCTGTACCTTTTATTCGTCACTTGTTTGTTCAAGACTAGAATGCAGGTTTAAAATGTGATATTTTATACATTGTACTTATTACAGCCTGTCCGCAATAGATATTTATTATCTAAGGAATTTTATATCTTGTCGTCACGGGCAAAGACCAGCATCTGCTTAGGTCCAAATCGACACCATTACTACACGTAATTTGATTCATAACTACCACCAACCTCCAATACAACATGTTATTTCCCTTACCATCCCCACACGCCATCAATCTACATGTCATTACGCTATCACCAACATACACCACACATTGTATGCGTGTATATGTATGTACACATTTCATTATCACCATCACTCACCACAATTTCTACATGTCATTTTGCAGTCACCGCCCCTAGCCACCACAATCATACAAAGCCCCGAAAGAATATGACCCAATGATGCTACCACCAATTCCACTCCACATACATGACCAACAGACTAACTACTACCACGCCCACTTTCTCTGCTCTTACAGTACCACGCCCCGCGACTTGAGGCTGCCACCAACATCACCACACCAACCTTTTCATCTTTATCAAACCACTTTTTCTTCCACCCTTCCACCACCACCGCTACTTCTGGTAAAGGCCTCTGGGCTACAGATAGATTCGCACCACTCGCTACCCCCGTCTCCATACATATCAGATCGGCGTGACCCCGGCGTAAATAGTGCAACAAATGAATTAAAACTCTGGCATGTTGCGTGCGACGCCGTTTCTCCTTCTGCCGGTTCTCTGGGAATCATGCATGCCTGATTGGATTAAGCCAAATTAATTATACCATCAATAGGGGTTAGCTTTAGATGATGATGTAAATGACGTTGTGTTTTGCTCGCCTGATTTGGAATGTAGAGTCACACCTGACAATACTTTATCTAATCGTTACATTTTGAGGAAAAAATTAAGGTCTATTTGAAAACCTATACAAGACAACATAAAAGCATTGAACACAAACAAGTACCAAGTAAATAGTGGACATGACGGGTATTACGTAGATCTTGGAAGATGGACATAAAATAGAAGATATGTACGAAGTAGAACACAGATAATAGACATAAAATAGAACAAGTGTAGAACATTGCTATGCCGTATAATATATGCACAATGTACAATGAGGGGAGAGTATAGAACACAGGTGTAACACGATTTAAGATGATGTTAGAGAAATACAGGAGGACTACGTATATGTTTAAGAAATAAACGAGACAGGATAGGAGTGGACCTGAAGACAGAAAGCACTATATATGAACGAAATATTATCTATTACATACGCTCCTTCTATAAAGATGATTATTGCGTCCGACGCTTATCCATGTCTATATGCGATATAGACATGATACGAGTGGACCTGAAGACAGAAAGCACTAGAAAATAAACGTTACCTTATCTATTACAGACGCTCCTTCTATACAGAAGATAACCGCGTCATATTCTTATAGGCATGCATATCAGGAGTTGACCCGTGGGAAAGAAACATGAGAAATAAAAAAGGTCAAAGGCCTTCAACATCATTCGTCAAAACACAGACAACTAAACGTTCAAAGAAGTTTAGAAAGTTACGTTGTTTTTTGCTTGAAATGACTGGCCTAAACATTTTGTTTCTTGCGTGTTGCCTTTCTCCGGGTCTTCTTCTCTCCGTCTATATCTTTCTATTTCATTACTTGGTACACGGAGAAGAAATTCCCGAATTGATTTCTTCGATGACAAAAACATGGTCCGGTACCTGTGACCACCGCCACAACACACGATCCCTATCAATATATCGACCCCACATTGCCAGTGTACGTGACATCAAAGGTACCGGAATCTTCTTCGAAAATCCTATCCGGAGCGCTATCCCGGGCTTTCTTACTCTACTAGCCTGGCTAGCATCTGCCGGTGGCTCTACACATTGTGGGCGGAGGCGAGAATACTAAAGGTTACGTAAACGACAACGATCCTGCGTGGCATCCGAACAGTGTTGTTCTTCATTACTCCAACATAATGCACACAAGCCGAATGCATAGAAGAACCACGTTCCATCCATTTTTTCCCCATACTTTGGCTAATGTCCACCCACAGCCGAATATTACGCAGTTTCATGGCTGCTGTTAGTTCATGCACATAGCGATATAACCACTTGAAAGAAGCGTTTAGAAGCGAATTAGCTTTGAATAAGTGAAACCTAACGTAACGTTTGTTGTAGACAACAAGTTGTCGCAGAAATACATACATAGATATTTTTAAAAAAACGTAAAAACCAAAATTTTAGACTATAAATCCTCTATATTTGAGACATAACTAAAAGCATTGATTATGTTCAATATAATAAGCACCACGCGACAGGACTACCATAAACATTTACAGATCGGGAAAAATTATAAAAGTACTAGTGTATTTATTACCCGTCAAAAATGACGTGAGTTTTCAAAATGGATATATTTCAGTTTTTGTAATTGTCCCTTTTGCCTGAACGCCGCATAGTAAATAATCAGAAAATGTAGAGACCAAGAGAGAAAAATTAAATCTCTTTTCCATATTGAACAATTTTATGCGGACGTTTGAAAATATTGGGTTTTTTTGGTTTTTTTTTGCAATATATTTTTCAAGGTTATTTTTTTTAACGGTGGGCTTTCTAAAATCTAGCGTTACGAACGGACATAGCAGAGTATATAGTTTGATTATATATACAAATATATGTGTTATGAGAAAACCTCCAAGCTTAGGCTTCGCGTTATATAAGTTTGCATGAATAATAATTAATAATGATATAATCATAATAATAGTAAATGCATAGTGAATTACACACAGCATAAAGTGATACTGCGGCAAAGAAGTTTGAAGTTCGACGTATTAACAAATATTGCTGAGGAGTCAGCCGGACGTTAACTTGTGGCATTGAATAGTGCGCACCAATTATGAGTGCACCAATAATATAGCACAGTGCGTTAAAAATAAATTATGTGACTGTAATGTGACCCAAATCACGCATATCTGTGTTTTGAAGCCATTTAAACTTCATCGATGATTATGACTTGTCAGATTATTCGCCCATTTGTCCATACATTATTACCCCAACATTATCAAAACATGTAAAAAATAAATTGTAATTTTACACATGTTAATAACTATTTATTTTGCATGAAACGTAGTAAGCAAAGTTTGTCACAGGATAACAGAAAAGATTAACTTATCAACTGTTAATCATATTTAAAATTTAATATACACGTGTTAGTAATTCACATAAACGTTTTTATTGTTGTCAAGTCAGCACCTTTTCAAGATCTATTATGACTTGTCAGTTTATTTGCCCATTGGTCCATACATTATTACATTTACATTATCAAAAGCATGTAAATAAAAAATTGTAACTATTTACAAATATGAATAACAACGAACTATTTATTTTGTATGAAACGTTTGAAGTAAAGTTAAGCACTGGATAAAAGAAAATATTAAAGTATCAACTTTAAATAACACGTTTTAGGAATTCTAATAAACGTTTTCATTATTGTCAAGTCAGCACCCCTTCCAGTTCTATATTAAAAGCAAATATTTTATATTCAAAATTAGTCTAAGACGCATTAAAATATTACATGTAAATAACAATTTTAAAAAACTATTGTGGGGAGGAGTCCGATTTTTTAATATGTTATTTTTTTAAACATACAAATATGCAATCTCAAAGTGTATAAAAGAAAAACAAACGCTAAACTGAAGCATAAGTTGACAAATTTCATTTGCAGTAATAAATAATGGCTTTGTAGTTCAAAACGCATCGAAACTAGACAACCGAAGGACAACCAATTGTAAATTTCATAAACCGAAAAAAGAATGTTATATATTAATATAGAAAATTAAATTTATAATTACGTACGTAATATTGACATGGACACATATACAAAAACGGACATTTAATACAAAAAAAATAAATTAATATTTATCACATCAAATAAAACATTGCTCTTTTTAAATCCTTTATATTAACTCGTGGTGTCTGCGGCCGACCGACCGACCTTGCTTGCTTGCTTGCTTGCTTGCTTGTCGCCAAAACTTTTGATCGATTTTTAACCAACTTGCTCGCAAGATAGCGAGCTGAAATTTTGCAGGCAGTTTCGTACCGATGATAAAAACAATGTATCAAAATTTCAGATCGATCGCATGTACCGTAATTAAATTATTGATTTTTTAGATTATTTTATTTATTCCTATGTATCATGCTATTTTTTGAGATAGAGCGTCGCGGTGCATATTATATTGAACAACCTTTCTGTCGCGCAATAAGGTGCGTATTTTACTGACAACACTTTTTATAAACCTATTCCTGATCGGTGCGCATTATATTAAACACGTTTTACGACACAACTGCAATTTTGTATTTTTGGATGGTCTTGCGCTGCGTGTTATAATGAACATTCTTTTAGTTACGTCTCATACGTAAAGGATTTATAGTCAAAAACTTGTTTTTTTACGGGTTGTTTTTATTACTTCGTTCTCTTCACACATTAATAAAAGCTCAAATAATGACATCACGTCACAATATTTTATGGTGAACAACACATTTTTTAAATCTCGAAAGCAACATTTTTTTTTAAATCGGGAGTTACCTCGCATAGCGTCAGGACTGACAGACACTACTTGCGTGACAGATTGCAAATTATGTTATTTAATTAATGTTCAATATAATACCCACCGCGCGTTCAATATAATAAGCACTACGCGACAGACTAGCATAAATATTTACAAGCTACATAGAGATACATAGAGATAATCTAAAAATTCATTACCGTAATTTAATTACAGTACATGCGAACGATGTGAATGTTAATACATAATTTTTATCGTCACCACGAATCTTCCTGCAAATTTCAGCTCGATATGATACGGGGAAGTAGGTAAAAAATCGATCCAAAGTTTTTTCGCCAATCAAGCAACCAGACGCCACAATTTAATATAAAGGATTTATAAATAATTGGTTTCTTTCCGAGAAAAATAAGACTAGAGTTTAATTTCATTGTGATAACAAAATTATTTCAGTTTGAGATTAAATATACGTGAAAGTTTAGTTTAAAGCACGAAGTGTGCTGTCATTTTGTAAAAGGATAGAGAGTACACTCAATTTAATTTTATAATTATTTATCACGTCATCAATGCAGTATAAAAAATTCCCCAAACCTACCCCCCCCAATTCCCCCCCCCCTCGTCAATTGAAACATCCATTCCACGCCATGCGCTGAAACACATGGGCGTGACAAGTTAAAAAGGGAACCATCACTTCTTAATTGGCCGCAATATTAAAACACCGTTACTCTGACCCAGCCATTGTAAGACCACGACAGACCTCAGCACGGCAACCCATCAGACAAATCAAACTCTATAAAATCAATCAAAAGGTAATCGATATCCCTCTCCTGCCTCGTGAAGGTGAGCGAGGGGGTGGTGGTGGTGGTTATTTGCATATTTCTCGTCAAGACTTTTATCGATTTGAATAACTCAAGGTTCAAATGACAGATTCGATAATAACGGGATCAATATCTTGCACTTTATTTTGAAACAAACCACGAACACCCAGTGGTCGTGGTACAAAGGAATGTTAGTTTTGTAGTGCGCGTGCGCGTCAACTCGGGGGGAAGGGGTTGCCATGGTGAATATCTTGCTTATCCTACGGCGACAAACCCTCTAACCAAATGAATTGATGACATGGTGCTTAGTGTCCTCCATGATGCTCTATTTGAAATGCGATGTCTGAAGTATGAGAATCTTTCAATTCAGTTGGCCTTTGAAAGATATTAACGCGCAAAAGAGTTTCGTATAATAGTCAGGCCTAGTGGCAGGTTAAGATCTAGGGTCAAACGGTTTAGCGTTTGCGTCGATCGGGATAGGTTTAGGGCTAATGTCAAACGTGTGAGATCTAGCGTCAACTATAGGTTAGTGTTAACCAGTTTAGAGGTAATGCTAATGTCTTGGTGATGTAGATAATAACAAAAAATTCCCATTCCTCAAATTGGAAATTATCGCTCCTCGGGGGAAGGAAAAACAAAATCAATCTGGGCGAAAAACCCTTTCATTTCGCTTTTTTTTTCTAAATACGTAGTATGAAACTAGACAGCTGACTTTTTGTTGTATAAATTGGAAAAGGCTTCAGAATGATCTCTTTATCATCAAATAAAAACAACAACAAAACTACCTATTCGTGACTATTTCATATATTCACGTCAATCACTTATTTTTCGTGTCCATTCAAGTTTTGCAGGATGCAAAATGTTTAGATACAAGTACAAGATCTTTTCAGTCTGTTGTCCTCAATGCATCCGTTAGTCCCACAATTGAGAGAAATGACGCTGTGAAACTTCCGTAGTATCGACTTGTAAACTGTGACGGGGAAGGGAGGTCACCTTGACTTCTGGCACGCATCATTTAAGAGTAAGCTTCCGGGAGGTCATTCTTTAGCAACTAAAACATATTTAACGGCTATACGCAAATGACGTGGCCTGCATTAAGACCATTCACTTAACGCAGTACAAAGACGACTGTTTAAGGGCTCTAAACGAGGTGAGATGGGTTTTTTTTTGCCTAAGCTCACAAACACGCCATTGTTAGCGAAGTTTCTCTCTCATGTGTGTGTGTTTATGTGGGTGTATGTGTGTGTGTGTGTACAAGCGTCGACCAAACACATTTGCCAAACGATGTGCACACTTATATTCCAAACGCAGGGTACAGTTCCAAGATTAACACAAAACAAAACTATATCATTTACAATCAAAAACAGCATACATCACATTTCAAGATGGAGCTCAGAAAACACAGTGAAGGCGGATGACATGTCCTGCAACCGATTGCCCATCAAGCCTTAGTGACGTACTGCCTTTTCGGACACACAGCGCAGGGGCAAACTAGTAAAACTGAAACCCTTTCGCACACATTTTATCTCCATTCACTCACTTAAAGTAAACATTCACAAAGCTCGATTCGTTTATCTATATATAAACAGACAATCGTTAATTCCCGCCCCCAAAAGCCCACAATTTTTACTCTGTCTGTTCTACTCCACATAAAAATATGTCATGTCAGCGATCTAACCGTTCTTTTCTTTAAGAAAAAAAAATATCGAACGATTTATCCAGTTCCCCCTTTCCTTCCACTTTTCTCTGTTCAACACGCCTACCCTTTACCTTACACGTTTTCAGCCTTACCTTTACACAGCCTCCCCCACCCCTTTCTCCCCATCTTCTCCCATTATCGACCTATTCTTTTCCTCTATCCTCCATCTTACCACAATTCTCTGCGAGCGACCACGTAAAACCTTCCGCCCAGTCGGCTCTTACCTCATTGCGTGAGCGCATTTCGTCTAGAGAGTACCGCGTCGCCAGGAGAAAGGCACTGCTAAACGCACCATTGGTCTGCGCATTGTAATCTACACACAACTTTATTATTACACTCATTGATAACAAACGTTTTTATAAGGACGAGACAAGTTTCATCGTTTTCTGACTAACCGGACCCTTCGCATCACGACCCCCTTGAAAATCGCCGGACAATTGTTCTGGTCAAGGTGAGGAGTGACCGACGCCAGCCGGAGCCCGGTCCCGGTTTGACCTCACGAGAAGGTCACCGGACGAGCTGATAACTTTGTGTTTCTGCTTTCATCACGAAAAGGATGTCTGTAACTGATGTGGGACATTTCTTGAAGAAAGCATCAGTGTTACGATTGGATCTGAGACAGGTCAGTTGAATACATTCAATTGGGTTTTTTAATGAACGGCACTTTGCTTTTTTGTGAAGTCCTTGTTAGTCTTTAAACATTCGTCTGAAAAACTCTATTGAATTTATTGTTAAAAAAAAAGTGCGCTATATGTGAAGAGCTTCAACATTATATCGATAATTCCCAGTTTTACTGCCTTGCAACATTCAAAACGTGTTAAGGAAAAGGGAGAAATAATTACATTCAGAAGGGAAAAAAAAAGATTTTAAGATTTCCAGATTTATAGTGAATAACTTACAAAAGTTTAACGCAAAAATCCAAAGAATTCTCGCTAATGACAAACGCGTTAAAAACAAATTTGTACTTTTTTTTTATTGGTGTGTCATACAATGTTTTCAATTATTTGATTTATAAAGTTTAAAAATTTCTAGAACATTACTGAGTTCGTGAAAGAAAATGTATTGTTATTTTTTTATTTACCCAATTCTTAACACTGAGAGGGACCTATATTTATATAAATACCCTTTCAGTGTTATCAACAGGAAATTTAAAAAAAAACAAAAAACTTTAAATCTATCTTTTAGTTCCTCCAATTTGTTTTAACCATCCCCCCCCCAATACTTACAAAAAAAGAGAAAAACCCTGTAAGATAGAAGCACCTACTTATGAACAAACCTTTGATGTAAGGAAATGGCGCACGTGAGTTCTCTAGAGTCTGAACATATTTAGCTCAACACAGAAGTAACTTGTGGACAAAACGTGCCTCTGTAATGTTTTAAACGCAGCTTCACCTTCCAAAACATTTCCACCAGATTTATGCGCCACCCATTCATTATCTTATCGAAGTGCAATTGTAAAGTCATCCAGCTGTGTTATGTTAACGCCTGCCTTCCCATGATACAGTTGGCACGTGCCACTGTTCCTGCCTCCACAACTCACCCTTCTTCAATCTTTCTTAAAGTTGAAACAAAAACAACTAGAATAATTACTCAAAGGTGAAATCGCTTTACTTCTCGTTAGGTCTCGTGAACGTTTCATGTTAGTAATGGATGCGAAGGGATGGATGGATATACGTGGCCGCTGACTCAAGAGAAAGACCCTTATAAACTACTTTGATTAACAAGGTTTCTATATAAAACTGAAAATAAATAAATAAATAATACTCAAATGGGTACTTGTTTTTTTTTAAAATCCGACCACCAAAAACACATTCTTTATTATTTTTCTTTTAACTGTTGGCAACCCCGCGATACTTGGGCTATTACTACTAACTAAATGTTAATTTAATGTTAAATCTATAATATGACGAGCTGTCCCATTGTGGCGTTTATTTGGATCATTTGCAGATTTCCATGACAACTCGATTTGTTGGGTGTTAGCACCGGTATTAGGATCAACGAAATGTAGGCTGTGATTCACGGTTTCGTGAGTGTAATCCATGGCAAATTAAAAAAAAAGAAATAGTGATAATATATTACATTTGATAATGCATAAAGCAGTAAGTTCACATTTTTAAAAAAAAAGTATACTTTCTTTCATTTATCATTTAGATTGTTTTTAATCGGTGTTGTTCTTATTCTTGTCAAATTTCAATATAGTTAAATTAATATTTTGAATATAGTCAATCTTGTTAAGTATAAATTATTTTATACTGTATTAGTATTGCTTATAAATAATATTAATATTTATTTATAACAGTTAATACAAAAACATGAAAATAAAGATTTTTTTTTGTAGGTCGGATAAAAAAACAAGTACCCTCAAATGTGTCAAATAAATGGACACATCCATGCTTGCTATTTTAATTAAATTTAATCCACTTGATTCTTAAGTTTCGAACAAACTGTAACATACAGTCCCGAAAATAAAATAAAAATACAGCATGTTGGATGTGTTAGCGTCTCGCAAAATGTTTAGAAATAAAAAAATCAGTCGAGAAACACAGACAGGCAGCTAATATAAGCTCTGAAACACAGACAGACAGCTAATATAAGCTCTGAAACACAGACAGACAGCTAATATAAGCTCTGAAACACAGACAGACAGCTAATATAAGCTCTGAAACACAGACAGACAGCTAATCTAAGCTCTGAAACACAGACAGACAGCTAATATAAGCTCTGAAACATAGACAGACAGCTAATATAAGCTCTGCATTATTCAATTTTTTTTTAAAAACCACACTAATTCATTTAAGAAAAAAGATTCAATTAAGTTAACAAAACAGTTAGTTGATCAGCAGCTTCGGAAACATTGTCTTTGTAAATGAGTTTAGCTTTTATGTATAGGCGAAAGAAGTAAAAAAACCGTGTTTGCTCTTGAGCACAGTGAAATAACACAAACGTGTCGTGTCAAGTTTCCGGGATGTTTATTTTTGACCAAATACACCTCAGGTTTATTGACACATGATTGGTTTTAGGTCGACGGGGTGTGTGTCTGTGTGCACGTGAGTGATTGTGCGTGTTGGGGCGGACTAGGGCGAGGTGACATGTTACACGGAGTTTTAGTCGTGCAGCTAATTGGCTTCAATGACTTCCATTTTTTCTTTGGTTATGCGTTGGTTTATAAAAGTGGTGTGGATGGGGAGGAGAGGGGAAGTCACCAGAGGCTTGCTTTTAATTTGAGGGCCCTCCTGGGTAGGGGGGCCAACCCCGTTTTACGAAATAGCTCTTCAGATTGGCCGAAAATGACTCCAAACGAATAGAGAAAAATTAGACCCCCCACCCCCACCCCCACACCCTTTACTGTCCCTGCACGACCGCTAGTCACGCAGATACACCTAGAAGAAAAGGAGAGTTGAGCGCTCCTCTTTGTCAAAAGTTTAACCCTTCATTTTCAACCTGTCCAGATATATGACTGCAATTTAAATAGAGATTTGAAGACAATTTTCTATGTCAGTATGTTGTTGGCTCAAGCTTTTACCCTTATGATCAACTATAAATAACTCTCCAAAATAAGGAACGATTTAAAAAATAATAATATTTCCAATACAATGTAATACTAATGGTATTGGTAATGGTAATTGGTGGGTATCACATGACAATTTAGGTTCAGTTTTCACAACACCACCATCGGAACAACCTACAGGTTCTGTGTTAGGTCCACCTTGGACAAGATGAACAACGGGCTGGCTGGCTCTGTCTACCTACCTCGTCATAAAGTTCACAAGACGTCACCACTGTGTTTTGGAACAAGAGTTATCAGGGCCAACTCAGTGTTACGCTGACCTTCGATTAAACGGAGGGGGGGGGGAATTGCTCATGGTGAGGGGGAGAGGTCACGGGGGGATCAGAGGTCACCGGCGGGGTCAGACGTCGGCTGTCGACGAGGCACGTAGGTAGAGGATGTCGAACGTGAGTTCAGGCCTGGCGTGACGTCATGGCATTTAAACGGCGGACGTCAAGCAGATTGGGGAGAAATATCTCACACCTCACGCACCCCCCCCCAACCAAAAATGCAGATTGAAGATTGGCAGTTGGTTTGACGGTAAAAAAAAAGAATAAAGATTACGTTTGATAATGACGTATACAAATGATGTTACTTTGTTGTCCGTCTGTTACAACCGTGCGTGGTGTCTGCGCTTTGATGTTGTGATGGTGTGGGGGGGGGGATTGTGATGGGTAGGGTGTGGTGCCTGTAATCCCATCTATGAAGTAGATGACGGTGGTCCGCCAGTCAATGTGTGTTTCAGCGAGCCACAAAAAAGAGAGTTCATGGCTTGGGGTCTAAGACAATGATTTTTAAAAAATGATGTTAGTGGAGATATAGGTAGTATTATATATAATTAATTTTTCGTGATGATGCATTTATTTAAATTAATTAATTATTTTTTTAGTGATTATGCTTATTTTTTTTAAATAGTTATTTTGACTTTATAATTTTTCTTTTAGAGATTATGCTTTTATTTTTTTAAAGTTATTTTGCATTTTTATTATTATATTGTTTTAGAGATTATGCTTTTATCTTTAGTTATTTTGACTTAATTGTTTTTATTTTAATTAATTTTTTTTTATACATTATGCTTTTATTATTTAGTGATTATGCTATTAGTCATGATAATAATAATTATGCTACGGTTGATTTTACTGTTTGATCATTAATACAGTGGTACTCAAATTGTTAGTTTGGGCCCCACATCCCAGTCTTACTGTTGATAACATTTGCCAATAGTTGGGATGACTCACCACAAGGTGAAGGTTTAGGAAGCGAGGGCGCTGAAAATGATGAAATTGGGGAGCGGGAGGAGTAGAGGCGGATTTTTGTTGTTGTTGCGGTATTTGGGTTGATTGACTGTATTAATTTATAAATAACTAATAAATGATCGTTAATTTTTTTTTAATTTAGAAAGTGGAATTCAAGATGAAACTATTATCAATACTATTATTATTATTATTGAAAAAAGAATTAAAGTAGTGTGTTTTGGGGTGGGGGAGATGGGGTAGGTAGGAGAGATTTATAAACATTTAGAAAATGTCCGACAAATTAAGAAACTTTAAGATTTAGCTAGATTTAAAATTTAATGTTAAAAATTATAATATGAATCATAATGAAAATAATGATAATAATAATTTATATAAGTTTACATATTTAGTAATATGATGATTTCAGATGATGGTTTCCTTTATAGTGTTATTGGTTTATTGTCCATGCCAGTCCAAAATGGCGTAGCTAGGGATTTGGGGGCCCGAGGGGCTTGGCCTCTTTGGGGGTCCTGCATACATGGCGTAGGCGTAATATTTAATGTAAAAAATATTTTTCGGACACTCATTTGGGCCCCCCCCCCAATCAAGTGGGGGACATTCGAATTTGGACCCCCTCTCCCTCCCCTAGCTACGCCACTGCATTCCAACCTGCACACCGCTTTCTGATCTTCAAAATTTAACTTACATTTTTTAAAAAGTGTTTCAATTGTTCTTAATATCTCTTTGTCGCCACTTAACCTTTAAAATAAATGATTTTGGTAGACTGTTCCCCTTCCACACTTTGGCGCAGTTGTTTCAAATGAGCGAACACCAAGGGACTTCTTTCTGTGTCTATTCACGCCTACGATGAGTGTTAAGGAAATGTATGTGTAAATGATGTGGGCACAAACAATTCTATTCAAGTCGGGTTGTGTCAATGATGCCGGTGTTCACAAATGCTGTAATCGTGTAAAATATATTTAAAGGATATAGGAGTGTATATTATATGTGAATGATGCATCCAAAAAATGGGAGGCTGTAAGTGATATCTTTTTATTTCAGAAAAAAAAACACAAGGTTATAAATTGTGTTTTTGCGTCTCTGTAAATGATCCCCGCCAATGGTCCCTTTTGACAATATAAGAAAATAATCTATGACATGTCATGGTGGGTTTCTAATGATAAACTTAGGTTTTTTTAAATGGTAAAAGAAACCCAAAACCTGCAAAAACATACAAAAATCTGCGTTTTATTATTTGAGGAAGTTACAATTTTAAAAAAATCACAATAACATTGGACATCGTCATATTTCAGCTGTCTTGAACTCATTTTAATCTGTAACTAGCAGTTCGGGATTTGATAAAATGATGTTTAGGAAAGCAAGTTTTTTAAAACTGCTTTCATATTAGACGATTATCTGCTCAAACAAATCTGATAGATAAGGCATGAACTTCAGTTTTATCTTGTGATAACGCTGACACAAATGACTAACACTGTCATTAAAACTGTAATGGATGGTCTTATCAAAAAAAAATCGAAGATGCACTCATTCCCGGGAAACCTGGATGAACAATGCTTCCAGTCCAGCATCAAATGCAGGTGAAATCCTTGTTATCCAGGTAAAAAAAAATCATGCCCCCGCCAGCCAGCAGAAACTTCGCAGTGAATCACGTGAGGGTTATAAATAGACAAGACGAAGTCAGGCGTTGGTGAGAATATGTCTTGGAATCTGATTGTGTTACTCTGCGGGGCCTGGGGTAACAAAAACAAAATCCGACCATTCCTATGTCTCTGCGTTCGTTGAAAGTTGGGATCGTCTAGACATTCATGTAGCAAAAACTTTCTGTACAGAAGGAGCATCTGTAATAAGATAACGATAATTTGTAAGTTTGTTAGAATAATATAGTCATCCATGCGTGGTGACTTTGTATTCTAATATGTTTAAAATGATCAATTAGACTGCACGGGTTTATCTTATTGTGTAACCAACTCACGAGTTAGCAGTTTGGTTCATGTCTTGTGAATTTAATGTGTGATTTTAATCATGTCATTTTAGAGATGAGGACTGCGATAGAACTGTCAAATAACATACAAGATGTACAAACGACTTGTGTGATTAAAATAATAAATTAATGTTAAGCTTTATTAATGGACAAATAAATAAGTAAAAGTTTTGACTTGTGCCTTTTTAGCAGAACTAAATAAACAAAAATATTTCAATTAAATTTATATTATATTACTTAATTTACTATGGATAAATAATAAAGTTGAAATAAAAAGGAAGGAAAAGATGGAAGATGGACACAAGTACTTTAAATTTTAAAAAAAATTATTGAAAAGCATTTTGAACACTAAGATTTCAAAAAAAAATTCCGTCAAATTACTACCCCTTTCTGGTCATCGATTTTTTTACTACCTGGAATACCACTTTATATATATTCATTTTTGTCTTTTAGCTGGATTCCTCATTTATAAAAGCAGCCATGTCCATAAAAGAAATAAAAATTTCACGTGTTTTTCCTCATTCTTTGTTTCCAGTCTCAGACGCAGACCTAACCGTCGGGGTGACCTCTTACGGAGGACCTTACCGACGACGACCACAAGCGACAACAACACACAGACACGATGTCGGACGAGATAACGGAAGAAGTGGTGGCGGTGCCTCAGCACCTGGTGGAGAGACTCGTAGGTGAGTATGGGTTTGTAGTGAGTTTCTTGGCTGCAATAATTGAAGTAGAAAATTAAGTTAACTTGGAGGATTGTCTGAAGAGAGAAGCAGCAAAATGACTGGCTAAATTAATCTTACTGGACTCTACACACTGATGGACCACACGTTTTATATAAAGAGAAGACACATCCAGGAGCTAAATGCCAGATATTGTTAAAATATTTTAATCATAGTGAAAGAGCATCATATGATTATTTTAAATGTAAGGAATTAAATTAACTCATGCTTGTTTAGAAATTACAATATAATTGTGAAACAATTGTCATACTGATAGAAATATTTATTTATACATTCGCTGGTCCATCAAATCAGAAAATCTGATAAATACTGTTTAACATCTCAGAGATCTCGAAATCATAAAATAATTTTGTTGTGGTAGACACAATAGATCTTCATCCACCGAACAATTTGTACATAAGAGATGCCATGAGAGCGATTACACCGAGCCCTCCAATATCTCATCACCTTCTACAAAATATTACATTTTATCAACTTTGTCTCTGTTGATGAATTACCAACTGCTTCAGTCAGTCACGACAGAATGTCTAGTAAAATCGTGTTCAGCGGGGCGTTTTGCCACCCGACAATATTAAACCATTCCTATATATAACTATTATTTTTCAAGTCTATGAGCTCAATATCAAATTCAACTTTGCAAACAATTTTCCCGATGAAACTTGATAACTCTTTAAACGGGAATCAATGGCAGCTGTCATCTCTGGACTCAATGGTACGGGGACAGCGTGGTGCCGTTTTGTTGTCATGAAGCCGTGTCAACGTGACCTTAATGTTTATAGATGACGGGGAATCACGACATGAAACAAATAGACTAGACTAGGGGTCTACCGATATGCCTTTTTGCCGATATTGCCGATACCGATATTACCGATATTTTTTATGCCGATATGAGTGCCGATATGAGTATTTGTTAGGACAAAAACCAGCGGTCATATTTGATGACGTCATTCTTAAATTTATCACTCGTAATTATTTATCTTTAATATTAGGGGACTACCGATACGCATTTTTGCCGATATTACCGATATTTTTTTCCGATATGAGTGCCGATAGGGTATTTGTTAGGACAAAACCAGTGGTCATATTTGATGACGTCATTCTTAAATTTATCACTCCTAATTATTTATGTTTTATATTAGGGGACTACCGATAAGTATTTTTGCCGATATTACCGATATTTTTTTTTCCGATATGAATATTTGTTAGGACAAAAACCAGCGGTCTTATTTGATGACATCGATCATTCTTAAATTCATCACTCCTAATTATTTATATTTTATATTAGTGGTCTACCGATAAGTATTTTTGCCGATATTACCGATATTTTTTTCCGATATGAGTGCCGATATGAGTATTTGTTAGGACAAAAATAACAGCGGTCATATTTGATGACACCATTCTTAAATTTATCACTCGTAATTATTTATATTTTATAATTAAGGGGTCTACCGATATCCAGTTTTGCCGAAATACCGTTTTTTTCCCGAAACGAAGTTTCCGATGTGTTTACAAGTTCCAGTTCATGACCTACATAGGACTCATAACAAAACTAACCGTCCTTTATAAAAATGTACAAGCATATTAGGTACTCCTTTTGAAACTTCAACCTTGACTCATAATTATTAATTCTAACCAATAGTTTAATGGCTTTTGCACACGGCCACCTTTTATGAATGAAACAATGAGAACAAAGTACAATAGTAATATAGTGAAAATGAGGCTGAAGCTTGAATGGTTGCCAATGACAACACGTCTTCACACGGTACATTTTGTTATTCCATACGAAACGAAATGTTTTAGACATCTGCGATTCTGCGTGCATCTTTGCTATTAGAGCAATTACGTGAACTTAATGTTTACATGTTATCCATTTATTAGAGCAATTACGGTATACTTGGCATCGGCACTATTTACACAGTATTTCTGAGTATACGAAAATCGGCCGATACCTAAACAATATCAAAGCACATGGCACACTGTATCGTGGCTGCACATATTAATACTAGGACTCTTTTGACTATTTCAATACCGGTATCGGGGTCGATATATTAATTTGTCGAGATATTGTAAATCTAAATGATAGTTTTTTTGTTTCCGTTTTTTTTTGGGTCAAAATGTCACTTATTATGAAATATCGGTGACGTCAATATCGGGACCTTTACATGCTACGATACCGATTGCCGATATCCAGATATCGGTGCCGATATATCGGCCAGCCGATATATCGGTAGACCCCTAGACTAGACTGACGTCACACAAGTCATTCACGATGTTCACATGGTTGGGCCAGAACATTTGTGCCTACGTCTACGTGACTCTGTAACTTTTTCTTTTAACACCGAAAGTAACAATGTAGATCTTAGCTCTATCACATCTTTTATTTCACCCAGACACCCGCTCTTGATGTTTTTAATCAGCTTTATTTCTATTATAAATTATAAAGTACATGACCCCGCAACTTCTCCAATCCTCACACTCACAGACTTATTGCAATATCAAATGCAAAATGAATCAAAATAAAATAAATTGCATTTTAAATAAACGACTGGATTAATTGTATCTTTCCCCAAGCCCCCCCCCCTCCCAGGGAAACCAGGGTGAACAATTATTTCAGTCCAGCTTAAAAATGAAAAATGCAAGTGAAATCATTGTTTAAAAACATCAACAACAACAACACCGACCTTACACACGGAGCAGGAGATCCTCTGGTTAAGTTTCAGAGTTTCTGATGTTAAAACGTATCCCACGACTGTTGATTAGAAGAGCCAACATTTTGGTCGCATTAAGTTATCATGGGGTTTAATATACCTACTTTATTTTTGAACCTACATAAGCTGTTAGGTTTTACAGCAGATTGGTGCTAAAGAAATTTAATCTCCCATGATGCTCTTCAACAAAGGAATATTAACATATATAGGTTTCTTTATTAATTTAAAAACATTTGTAAGTTCTATCCAGACTTAGACAGGCACATATTTGTATATTTTATTTTTATAATGGTTAACAAGAAAATGTGCATAGATGCAGAGCCGTTTTTTACATTTACACCATTTTGGGCCCCTGGGCAAAGAAAGAGTGCGCAGGAATAAAATAAATAAATATACATAATATATATAAATAAACATATTCCCACGGGCCCCTATGCTCGTGGGCCCCCGGGCAAATGCCCAACGGGCCTATGCGTTAAGACGGCACTGCATAGATGTCATAGCGAATTAACATTAATCAGAAAAGAATAGCTTTAGTAAAAATATTTTTATTTTGGTACACACATGACACTAATTGCTATACTGTAGACCAGTAAAGTGAACGGATCACGCAGACACGTACAACAGTAAAGTGATCGTGTCACGCAGACACATAGACCAGTGAAGTGAATGGGTCACGCAGACCTAAAAGTGAAAGGGTCACGCAGACATGTAATGTAGACTAGTAAAACCAATGTCTCACGCAGACACGTAGACTAGCGGCCCACGTCAGTATTATTGCGTCTCTTCCATTGACAACCTGCTGGTGGTTATCTTCCCTAGGAGAAAACGGTGAAGGTTTGGAACGAGTGTCCAGGTACTCTGGGTCAAGGGTCATCTTGGAGTCTTCCATGGATGTCAAGGGAGAACAGAGTTATCTGATCATCTCTGGTCACAGGCGGCAGATCAACTTGGCAAAGGTAAGTAGTTGCTATGCGTTCTGTCCCTGTTGCCGAGGACATATGATCCGCCCTTGATTGAGCTTCTTATATTGAGGGCGAGGGAGTTAAAAATTAACCAAAATAAAACAATGTCATAAGGTTAAATGACGTTTCCGTTTAAATTGGGTTTGAGAAATGGTTGCAAAAAAATAAATAATAAAAAATAAATAATAATAATAAAAACCGGCAGCAGTAAGATTAAATCTTTTTTGAAAGCCAACGATCTTTTCAAGAATTTGCCATGGACAATGTTTTTTTCGGATTCAGTTTTAACTAACTGCTAAGCATTAATAAATACAACTAGATAAAATAATTTTTAAAAATTAATTTAAAACAAAGGAAAAAAACAACAAACAACAACAAAACAAAACAGACATTAACATTAATTCAACCAAAAATAACAATAAATGTAATCTTATTGACGAACATTTTAAAGAACACGAATTTAATGCAAACTATGTAATTGCACCTGCTCGTCAACCCGATTTTTGGCCGACTGTGCAGCCACGATTTGCTGACCGCTGAGGTAGACTTATGATCATACTAACACAACCATCCTGCCACCACAGAAACTGCTGAACGACTCTCTCATGGAGGACAGAGGGTCGCCTGTCAGGTGGGACCAGAGATCAGGGCCGGTGTCGCCCCTGCCGTCACAAGGCAGGCCGTGGAGGGGAGACGCCACTTCACTGGCCCATTCCACCCAGGGGGGCGAGGACACTCGAGGGGCCGATGGTCAAGGGCTGGACATAGGGGAAAGGAAAGTCAGGAAGCACACGTCTCTTAACGAGGTAAGGAAAGACTGTTTTTTTTAAAAAAGACGACACGACGCTATAAACAGATTGATACAAGACAGCCGTCGTTCGCCCATGTCGTTTGCACTTCCGGTATACGTGGCCAAATATCCGCCATTTCGTTAATTGTTGAGACTAATGGCAACTAATGATCTTTATACACAGGAGTTCTTTTTTTTTACTTCTCATTTATCTTTCTTGGTTCGTGCTCTAGCAGCAGATACTCATGACGCATTTAGCATTCTCGACTCTGGGTCTGATTATCACAGGTAGACTCACGCGCTTGCAGCAGACAGAAATAGATAGAGCGTCAGTCTCAATATTGGCAGTCCGCCTTGATCAGTGGTTCTCTTATTCATTCTTGGTGTGTGTGTGTGAATGTAACCGTTTAACATATCCTTTATTTATCCAATAACGAGGGTTAACAAGATCGTTCTTAAGAGCAAGCGATTGATGAACGAATTATTTAAAACGGGTTGAATAGATGGAATGCATGCGTGTGATCAAAACTTACCTCCTAGCCTACACAGTGCTTTTATGTTGCTAGTAGGTCTAGGGGGATCGGCGGTTTATTATAATTTCATCACCAAGTAAGTCGACAGAAGTAACGCTACAAAATATAATATACGCTCTCTTGAGAAGGTGGTGTTTTCTTTTAAATTATTTTTTTTACTACGGTACAAAATATACAGAGCACATTGTACAGACATTGTACAGACTTGCATTTCCACTACGGTGTTGGGGGCGGCCATAAATGACGTCACGCGATTTTACCCCCCCCCCTGGTCACACGTCGTCATAAAAAACTTAGAATCCCACTCTCCAATTTCTGACAAAGTTTTGCGTCCCCACCCCCATCCCACCCCCCCCCCGCCAACCATAAAAGCCGTATTTCTTTTTGAAAATGAGCATGTTTCAAATATTTTTTTTTCCATTTAAGTATGTATTTAGTGTAGGCCTGCATTATAATATCGTAACACTCGTATAACGTCATTAATTAAATTGTAAGCAATCAAATATTTAAGTGGAACTTTATTTAATTTTTATGTGACGTCACATTTCTTAAACACCCTCTCCCCGTCGTCACAAAGGTGTGACCCCTCCCCCTTAGATGCGAGACGTCATTTATGGACGGCCCCTTATTTCTGCTACATTATTTTATAAAAATAATAAAATCACCAAGCCCAACTCTTTTCCAAAATTAAAATAACTAAATATTTTATCTATACTCATATCTCTTGCCGTTTACAAAATGTGCTTAACATTAATGAAGGCTTCAAGTTAAAAACGGGGGGGGGGCGTGAATCAAATTTTTAAAAACAATTTTAAAGTACTAGACTCAATCTTGCATCAAATTATCATCGCGTACCTTGTTTTAGCCGAGAACATAATTCTATAAAATTAATCTTATTGAGCTACGTGGCGTCCCTTACAGCCTTACAGGACTGTGACGTGTCAACATGACCTCAAATATCGGAGGAAGATTGAAATATATCACGAACATCACAGCAGCCAGTCCTACCACAGCCCTCCCCCTCCCCCTCGACATTTCCCCCCTCACCATCTTCATTTCATACTTGTAAAAAAAAATGTATAAAAAAACTGATCAGCATAATGACTTAAGTACTAATTAAGTAATGGAACACACACAGAGTTGACTAATGACACATGAGAGGGTTAAAATATTACAAGCTTATTTACAAGACGGCTAACCCCATGACGTAGGGCACTTATGTCACGTCAACATGAAATTTCATTCACTTCGTAGAACTTGGCGATGGATCAAACACTAAATAGGTATCTCTGTTCACGCGAACTCATTTTCTGTTTATCTTAATTAATTGGGGGCATCTATATCAGCAACACGGATTTCATGCATTTCTTTCAAAAAATTAATTACATGCCTACATTTGACGTTTCGTGTTCATAAAGAATTAACTTAAAATCGGTTTATTGAAAAAAAAGGGTAACTTTTTATTTATTTATTTTTATAATAAAATGCATTGCATTTGCAAAGTACACTAAAAATGCCTATATTTTAAGCAAGAAATCGTTTTACAGTAAATATTATATAAATTTAGATATCGATAACTGAACTATTTCTCTAGCATACACATCAAACATCATAAACAAACTAAATGAGTCTCTATAGTGGCACTATGACAGTGGTGGCGAACCTGTTTGGGTCGGCGTGCCCAAAATTCAACCAAAACCCTCTTATTTATATAGCAAAGGTCCAAGACTCAAAAATGAAACCCGAAAATTAGGATTTAGCTAAGCTGGTTTGATTAAGGAAGTAATGTCTAAGTCGCGTGCCGGTTGATGAGGCTCTGCGTGCCGACTGTGGCACGCGCGCCGTAGGTTCGCCATCACTGCACTATATGACTTTGATCAGTCAACAATTGAATTTGGTAGTCGTTGGTCGTGCAAACAGGTAAATTCTTAGAGTAGAATTTTAAAATACTTATTTTTTTATCGTTCGGTTCCAACGTTACATAGGATTATATTTCCTCCAATTGAGCTGATGTTTTGATATTTGTGTGGAAGTAATGACATTTGTCATCACATAATCGATGTTTGATGTCGGAAATAAATACCATATCCGCAGGTACTATTGCTGATTTGGTAGACTTCCAAATATTGCTGTGAGATAAAGAGAGAGAAAAAAAAGAACAAAATAATTGTCATTGAATGCTCCACCTGGATTTCTTGGCACCTTCATTCACAACAGCCGACCGTGCTTCTAATCATTTCACTGCCGCTAATATACGTGGACTCCTACCTGTAGAGTTCGTACACCCACGTCACCGCGCAAACACCGAGTTGTTCAATCACAGACCGAGTACCAAAAATAATCTTAACGGTTGATCAGAAACTTGGTTTGGTGGGGAGTTTAGAGTGGCAATCTTATTTAATAGAAAAAATAAGAAACAATTGATCAATTTACTTAAATATGAAAAGACTGATTGATCAGTTGATGAGAGTACGAACATTATATTTATAAGTATTTCGTTCTTTAAGCGATAGCCGATATTTACATCAAAGTTAAGATATGTATAATAATATATTAAGAGCTGTTATGGGGTATTATTCTTAATGATTATCAGTCATAAAGAAAGTTATTAAAAATATCAATAACATTTTATTATTTAACTTTTTTCATAGAATAATACTACTGCACAGGTCCCGTTTTCAAATAAATTTGGCAATCATTAAATTTGCTAAGCTACGGTAAACTAATTATTTCAGCTATTGTGAAGGATTAAACAAACTGATTTGTTCTGATCCGATAATCGGGCGTTTCCTTTAAGGAACACGCTTTGTATTTTAAGATGTACGGGGGCGATTTAAGGCTTAGTGATTCCTTAATGAGTTGCTACTTTCTGTTTGTCTTCTGAGACCAAGCCGCGTGTTCAAACTGTTGAACTCGCTTGTGGCCGCGATAGAATTGATCCAATGGCAGGCAGCGTGACACTCTGGTAGACTTCCATCAAGCGACAGAAAAAGAAGCCACGTGACGCTCAATTTCCATTGGACGGTTCCACCAAACAAGCATGCGCTTGTATTGAGCGTTGGGTTCATCTGAGATTTCTCGATGATATAAGTAGAACAATTTACCATCAACGATTGACACGGAACAAGCCTTTCAGACCCCACGTCCCCCTCCCCCAAATCTATTACATAACTTGGTATGATGTCAGATAGCTATTGATATTTTCAAGATACCACTAATCCCCAATTGGTCAAGGTATTATGTGTCCCCCCCCCCACTTATCTAAAAAAGGGATCTTACTTTACAAATGGCTTGTAATCACAATATTTGTGCGAATAAAGGACCTGCCTCTAGTGGTTTTATTCCATGCTTCATTAAAATTTTACGATTAAATTCACTCCCCATCACAACATAAGATACATGCAATATCTGAGGCCGAGGGAAGGGGGAAGAAGGGTCCCCCGACGGCTCTGCGTGTTACTGTTATTGATAAGCCCAGGAGAAGTAAATGTGGCACTTTGTATTTCTCGCATGCACACAGAGGAGGTTTGTGTCGCGCTGTTAATGTCAAATGGTCGTAGTCTTGGGCGTCCGTTGTTATTAACCTAACTGGCTGCATTGTTCCAGTTTGTGCTGGGAAAGGTCAACCGCAAGCCATGCAGGGTGAGTGGCACAACGCGGGGGTGGGGAGCGAGTGCATTCAAGGAGTTGAGTCATGTAGAAAGTAAAGGAATTTCCAAGTAAAGATATTTTTTAATCGCCATTGGCGGACCAAACAAACGATGCAATGTCAAGGCTTTTTGGAATTTGGAGGTGGAGATTTTAGAAACTTTTTAAAGAAGAATTGTTATTTTGAATTCACGTCTGAAGTTTCTTTCTTCTATAAAATATGGCACGTGGTAAGATGAATCCCCGGATCCCAAAGGCGTACGAAGGGGGGGGGCGGGGTACATATTATGTTCCCGAGGGCCGAGGTACAGGGGCGCCAAAACGAGGCTTGCGAGGTTACTTTAAAAGTTTAAAAAAAAAGTAGGATTGAGCGCCAATTTTATAGCTTGTCATCGGGCGGAAAATATACTGGCTACGCCTCTGCTATATCCGTTGCACAAAGCTAAATGTAATTGATAGAAGTAATTTCAGGCTGTGCTCCGTGCGTTCGTGATTTATGTAATGGGATAAAATGAAGCAACGCGCCGAGCTAGTCTTTGAAAACATATCTTCATCCCCACCCCCACCCCAACCGCATTTTCACAGCATGTTGAGCACAACACTTGCTATTGTTCTCGTTCGGTTCTGGTGAGAAAGGGACGTGTATCGATTATCAAATTAATCAAACTGGCAGAAATCGTGACTCTGCATTCCATCCAGGTATAGAACAATTGATCAGCACGTGACCCGCGGCACAGTCAGCAGTTTTACCTATTAATGCCCACGGCTGATGACGTCAGCGCTGACAACGATTCGCGTGCACTTCCAGGCAGGAAGTCGGGGTGTATTGGTGGGAGTGGGGTGTTTCAGTGGCAGTGTGTCTCTGCTGGTGTGTTAGTTTGTAAGTTATACTTTATGAGTGAAAGTATTGAGTTGGAGTGTTCAAGTGTATATTGAGTGACAGTGTGTTAGTGGGGGTATGTAGTGGCGGTGTGCTAGAAAAAAAAAGGGGGGGGGGCGTTGCGATCGAGTGTCTGTAAGCGATATTGGGTGAGTGAGTGTAAGTTGGAGTATGTGAGAGTGTGTTAGTGTGCGTGTTAGTATGTAAGTGAATGGGCGTTAGTAGGCGTGCGTGTGTGTGTGTGAATGAGAGTGTGTAAGTCGGCATGAGTATTCAGTGTGTAAATGGCTGTGTACATTTTGTATTGTGGGAGGGAGAGAGCTATATTTTAGAGGTGTTGAAGGACGTATTTTCATTAACACATTTAATTTATCACATAGACGCTTTAGATACGCATTTAAAAGATGTAGAGACCAGGAAATGTCAATGATTTTGTTTTTCTGAAACATTTATTGGGCATTTGGAATATGAATTGGGGAGCACATTTTTAAGTGACTCCTTTTTCATGCATGCGTGGAAGCTTTGAATCTAAACGTAAAGAACGTAACGGGAAAAAGAAAATGTACTTTTTTTTTAAAGAATCACGGATAAAGCCTGCTTAATATTAATAAAACAATGCCACAATATTTACATGGTAAAAACAGAAACCAATCCACAAAGCATTGACATTGTTACTCTTCGATATTTTACAGCTAGTATAAGATAGATTGCATGGGGAAAAAAACGATAAGTAGATACCTCCACGCAAAAATTAAATAAACGCTTTTAAATGCTATTGATTGATTATGACGTGTTTTTCGTCAAAGGCCAATTATCTTGCTTAAGCGACGCCTTTTATTAAAGCAATCCTCTCATGCAATCAAGTTCATGCTTAAAACATCAGAATTATCACTGAGAATGAAATGTCTTTTTAAATTTGCAGCTGAGGCAGGAAAGCATCACACAGACCTTACAGGCTGAGTTCATGCACCCACCACCATCCCCTGACCCACCGTCTGAAGTTCCACAAGAAGACGAGGAGTGGACGAACGAGTACAGCTGGGCCTGGGCCTACAACAAGGACCACGGCGACCAGACGCAAGAGGAGGTGGAGGAAGAAGAGAAAGAACACCTGAAGCAGTGGATGAGCGACATCATCCACTCGCCCATCACTGAGAACATCCTCAACGATGAGGTCTCCACCTCGGCCCTAGCCGCCAAAATAGACGAATTGGTTCGCGAAGAGCAAGGGGATCCCGTGGACGAATCTGACTGGCATCAGAGGATGGTCTTCGCCACGGTGGAGCAGGGACATGATGGACGAGACCTTTCGAATCTTGACCAGCCTGCGGCACGGGTTGTCCACTACGGCGATCATGGCCAGAGAGTTGTTCAAGAGTTTATCTCACACATTGAAACCGAAGAAGAAGTAGAAACTACAAGCGCCGACACTGTACAGCTTTCCATAATTACAGGGGCGTTGACTGAAACGGGTCACAAACACCGGATGGAGTTGGAGGTCCGAAAAAACGTCAAGAGGAGGAAACAAGAAAACGGGAAAGACAGTAGCCGAGATCAAGGGTACAGCACGGACCATTACGCAGTGTCGCCTGAGCGGGGCGGGGGCGCCTCAATGCTCCTTTCCCCCAGCTGTGACACAGACGTGTCAGCGAGTGACGACACTGGAATGTACACGTCAACATCAGACATCGATTCCGATCAATTCCACAGTTCCGATGCACTGTCCTCTTCTGAGACCATGTCCGTGGAGGAGGGTACAGAGAACACAGATGACGATGGCGAAAGCGATGATTTTAACGAGGACAGCAGCGGCCCGACGAATCCAATACAAATCCGCCCCATTCCAAACACAGATTCTGATTACGACAATGAAACCCCCGTCTACGGAACACCTGTCAATCACAGCCTTGAAACCCATCACAGTCCAGAGCCCAACCCCCAGAGAAGCCAATGTCTGGACGAAAGACCAGCGTCAAGTATGCAAACGTCTACTGCTTCCGAATCAAGCTCATCCGCGGATGATCTGTACATAGAAACAAAGAGCCACGCCCAACTCACGAGATCAACAGACAGCAACCTCAGTTCGTCCGTGGACGATCTCACAAAACTTCCAGCCGACCCCGACAGTCCGTTCCGACTGAGATACAGGGGAGGGAACCCTCGGTCTTCCAGATACAACTCAAATCCCGAGAGCGCAAAAGAGTCATTTGAGCAGTTCGCCTCCCAGGGGTACGCCAGTGGCGGCATCCACGGGGAGTACAGTTCCTCTGTGGATGACATCACCATAACTCCACCACCTCTTTCAATCAGCTGTTCAGACGACGACTTCACCAAGTCTTGTGCCAGACAGCACGCGATCTACACCCGCCAGGTCGACATGAGCAAGTTCAGTAGTTCAGTTGACAACATGACCTGCCTGGCAGAGGAGCGTATCGCAGCCCAAGGGTCGACATTGTACCATAGCAACCCATACCTGATCCCACAGCAAACCAATATGATAAGCTCTCCCGTTGATGAGGCAGACCAACTTGATGACGCCTTTGACCCCTCTCAGCCAGAGTCACCACTTGACGACTTGCACCAAACAACAAATGAAACGACGGATGAACAAACATTTTACGACTCGAGAGCCCATGGCGACCCCCGTTTTGCTGGATGGGATCAGTTTGGTGATGTCATCCCTGAAGAGCTTCAGGTGTCTGACGATGGCTTTTCAGAGCAAACTTCCGCAGAGCAAAAAACACAGATAACATCTTCCTATATAGGGTTACAGTCCTCATTTGAAACATTAGCTGATTCAACACAGCCGAATGAAGTAGAGAATATTGCACAGAGCTTCTCGTCAAGGTCAGATGAGGTCATTCACAGATCAGAATTAAACAGAGAGTCTGAAAGTGACTCAGACATAATAAAAGAACCATATCAATACACAGAAACCGTGCCTTATAATGAACACAAAACAGCCAAAAACATGCAAGAAACACAAAAAGCTGTCCATGAAGATCTGTTTCAAACGGGCTCTTCTACAACAGAATCATTCCGCGAGATTGGGATAACTCCATCTCATTGTTCAGAGGAAGGCTTTGGGAGAGAGGGGCGCGCCTCAGAAATTGACCAAACGAATCCACTTTCAACTATTCCTGACACTGACATCCAATTAAATTGGGAACAAAACTATGACATGCCTCAGTTATTAGAATCCTCAGAGAACAAAGAACACGCAGCTAACGTTCTCCATACAAATCTTCCACATGAAACCACGACCAGTGATGTCACCAACATTGCCAGACATTTCACCAATGACATTCCAGACGTTACACCAGTTAATGATCCATTATCTACAGATCATTGTGAAGTAAGTGATGTATCAAAAGTGCACCACAGTATAACAGAGTTCTCAGAAGATGAGACAGCCGTCCAACATATTGCCGAGGAACTTGTTCCCCAAACATATGATGTTTCTTCTAGCCTGGAAAATGTTGGCTCAGACAATTCAAAAGTGCCTTACCAACCAGATGATCGGACCAGACCCGAGACTGCAGTAGATGGTGACGAGCTTAATGGACATTCGATGCAATCAGGCGCTGAAGAAACATCGATTTCCAATGACGCTCCGCTGGTTTCGTGCGAGTTAATGGGCGACTTTCAGGAACATGACCTAGACGAAAGTCTATCTATAAATGAAGACGAGAGTCTATCTACTAATGACTCATCTGTTGATGGGGTAACTGATGCCCACGGGTATAAATATTCTGTCTCTGATGATAAAGAATGTGTCGATGAAACCAATACAGAAATATTACTATCTCCAAGCTTTGACGTTCAAGAAAAGCATGAAGGAGAAATATATTTGGAAGAAACACTTACTTCAGGTCAAACCGAGAATTTATCAAACGTTGAAACATCAGACCAGGGAGTTCTTGAAAGCCCTTCACCTTGGGAGGAAGAAATACTACCACCAAACATGAGTATTTACTCCGAAGATTCTTCATTTGATGGGTCCACTACTGCGTCAATCATTGAGCACCATTCTCTTGTATCAGAAGATAGGCTATCAGTTGACTATGAGACATCTGACCATGTAGCAAGTGCATCAACATATTATAGAGAAACCATCTTTTCTACGAGGGAAGATGGATCCATTGATAATATGGATGTACCAGCATATGAAAAGGATCAAGAGCCAAAGAGTTTGATAAAAGATGATCAACTTGAGGATTCTTCTGTTGATGGTACCCCAATCTTTGAACATTCATTAATCGCAACACATTCTATGACAGAAGTAGACCAATTTGATGATTCATCAGTTGATGTCTTAGAGGGTATTTCAGTCTTTGAACGTGAAGAACCAACGTTAGCATCAAACACTGAGGAACCCTATTTAATAACGGAAGCTGATCAACCTGATGATTCTTCTGTTGATGGCACTATAGGTCTACCAGACTTTGAACCATTATCCATAGTACCACGGGATGATGAACCAACTCCTTCTGTGGCAGATGTCGACCGATTTGATGATTCTTCAGTTAATGTCTCAGAGGGTGTTCAAGTCTTTGAACACCCATCACTGACTTCAAAACAAGAAATTGAAGAAACAAACCCTTTAATGGACGATGATCAATTTGATGATTCATCTGTTGATGGTACTGTAGATAATGCAGACATTGAAAACCCGTACTTTCCAGTAACATCAAACTCACAACAAGTCCATTCTATAACAGAGGATGAACAATTTGATGATTCATCTGTTGATGGTACTGTAGATAATGCAGGAATTGAAAACCCGTACTTGCCAGAAACATCAAACTCACAACAAGTTCATTCTATAACAGAGGATGAGCAATTTGATGATTCATCTGTTGATGGTACTGTAGATAATGCAGGGATTGAAAACCCGTACGTGTCAATAACATCAAACTCACAACAAGTCCATTCTATAACAGAGGATGAACAATTTGATGAGTCATCTGTTGATGGTACTGTAGATAATGCAGGGATTGAAAACCCGTACTTGCCAGAAACATCAAACTCACAAGTTCATTCTATAACAGAGGATGAACAATTTGATGATTCATCTGTTGATGGTACTGTAGATAATGCAGGGATTGAAAACCCGTACTTGCCAGAAACATCAAACTCACAAATCCATTCTATAACAGAGGATGAGCATTTTGATGATTCATCTGTTGATGAAACTGTATGTCTGCAAATAACTGAACAAACTCATTCCTTGATAGAAGCCGATGAACATCTTGAGTCTTCTGCAGATGATACAGTGCATGTGTCGGAAGTTGAAAACACGACCATAGCAGTTCACAGTGATAAAAAAACTCATTCCACGAAAGAAGATGAAGGACTTCATGATTCGTCCGTCGATGATACAAAAAGTCTTCCAACGATTGAATTTCCCTACTTTCCATTAAGAGTAATTTCTGAACCAATCGATTCCGTTACAGATACCTATCAAATTGACCAGTCTTCTGTTGATGTTATTACAATACCAGGACAACCAAAGACCGAGGAGATGAATTTCACGACTAAAGAAGATGGCAATATTTCAACATTCGAAGATTCTGAAATCTCAGAAACTAAAAACCTAGAACAAATTCATTCCATGACACCAAATATTGCTCAAAGTTATGATTCTCTAGTTGATAGCACACCAGATGGTTCTTACCCCCAATTCGAATTAGTAACTGCTGCCAATGTAGCCACAAATGAACAGTTTCCGAGCTCCGAGGTCAATGGGAGTGTTTCAATGACAGAAATAGAATCTTCCGTCGATGAAGTGGACTTGCGACAATCAGAATATAGTCAACCATCACAAAAAGACATCTACATTGAGAATAACAGCCTGGACGAGGAAAATCAAGCAAGCAAACAGTGGGATGAAATGTTTCCATCTGAAGAACCAATGGAATCCGGCGTTGATAACATTATGTCCAATGTATTGAGAACAAATGTAGGCCCATTTCCCAATTATGAAATTTCTGCGGTCCAGGGGGATGAAGATGAGTTTGTTGCTATTAAAGATGAAAAATCTTTGGAATCTTCTGTTGACGACAAATCATCACTAAATGCAGTTTTCATCAATGATCAGACAACAGCTTCATGCGATACTGAGTTGTCCAAAGAAATAGTACACAGCAATTTTATTGATGAAATTTCAGAAACTTCATGGGGGAAATCCATATCACCTGCAGAATTCCCAGAAGATGAAGACCATATTAATATGATTCCAAACGTCAGAAGTGAGAATTTGGCGGAGGCAACGTTCGACATGGAGAGCTCAACGTCAACAACCAGCAGCCTCGTCACAGTGATCAGCAAAAACGCCGAGGACTGGTCCGACGATGTTCACACTGATACCCCGTCCTACGTCACAGTCAGTGACAAGAGCATCGTTGGCTTCCATGTTGACTTGACGCAGGAGGACGGTGCTACGAACCAGGACGAGGACGATGAATTCATACGACAGTATCTGCAAAATGAAAGTTCAACAACGCCTCCAGTAACGCCCCAGGGCATAGAATCAGACGTATCGGAGGTCACCAACGTCCAACTAAAATCATCGGCGTCCGAACAATCAGATGTACCTGTGGCTGATTCTGGTCTCAATATCGAAGACATGTCTGTAACATTAGATGATAGCCAAAGAGATGAACAAAGAAAAGCAGACAGTTTCATGGACAATCAAAGACAACAAGTGATTTCAGAAACAGATATTGAATACAACAGCATTAACAATTTGCAAGAATATAATGTGAATATACTTGCAGGTGCAAAATGCATCACACATAAATCATCAGAGCTTCCAGTGGAACATCTTCTCTCAGTTACAAGAGGATACAAAGATATTGCTGACGTGGATGCTAATCGAACCATTTCGTTGAATCAACAGCACTTCTGCACCCAACTGCTTTTCGACCCAAATTCACCCCCGACTGTTACCTACACGACAGATTTAACCCGGGTTTCGCCGTATCTAGACGCTGAAGAGAGGTCGGCGATTTTCACAAAAAAGATCGCTTTGCTGGCAAAGATAAAGAAGATCACGCACAATGTTTTCACGGAGGCGATCACTAGGTTCGCGCCCCCCCGTTAAAGTGGCAACAATTGACACAACCTCAATACAGTACAATCCTGAGTTTGCCCGCATATTTTCCACAACGTATCCACCCGAGACTGCTGAACAACAATTTCCCCAGGGAACTCCCATTCTATCAGATGAAATGTCACCTGTTTTTAAAAGCAAAACAGGTGATTTCGAATTGGAAATGAATTCCAGTTCCCATGATCTTTTATCCTATGAACATTTAGAAATCCAAGAAACCAAAAACAGTGTGTATACCCTTGAGAGAGAAACATTCCAAACTCCTGAAATGGCATCTTCAAAATTAACTGAGCCAGAGGACGAAGTTTTCTTTGTTTCTGAATCAGTATCTACGACAAAAACTGAAGATGAAGTTGAACAAACAATTGCTTCTAGAAAAGATAATGAAGCTGTGCAAGTTATTGATGTTGAAAAAACTACTAAAACTGAAGCAAACCAAGTCATAGATTTTGAAGAAGAAACAAACGCTGAACAGGTTTCTGATATTCAACAAGAAAATGGAGCTGAACAACTTGCTGAATTTCAACAAGAAACTGAAAATGTACAAGTAACAGAAGCTAAAAAAGTTTATTATTTTGAACAAGAAACTCAAGCTGAGAAAGATACTAAAGTTGAAAAAGTCTCTGAAACTGAACAAGTTACTTATGTTCAAAACAAAACTGAAGGTGAAAACACATTTGAAGCTGAACAAGTAACTATATTTAAACAAGAAACTGGAACTGAAAAGGTCACTGATGCTGAACTATTTTCAGATGTTCAACAAGTTACTGAAGCTGAACAAGAAACTGTACTTGAACAAGAAACTGGAACAGAAAAGGTCACTGATGCTGAACTCTTTAGTGATGTTGAACAAGTTACTGAAGCTGAACAAGAAACTGTATTTGAACAAGAAACTGTACTTGAACAAGAAACTGTACTTGAACATGAAACTGTACTTGAACAGGAAACTGTACTTGAACAAGAAACTGTTCTTAAACAAGAAACTGTAGTTGAGCAAGAAACTGGAACTGAAGAGGTCACTGATGCTGAACTATTTTCAGATGTTGAACAAGTTACTGAAGCTGAACAAGTAACTGTACTTGAACAAGAAACTGGAACGGAAGAGGACACTGATGCTGATCTATTTTCAGATGTTGAACAAGTTACTGAAGCTAAACAAGTAACTGTACTGGAACAAGAAACTGGAACAGAAAAGGTCACTGATGCTGAACTCTTTAATGATGTTGAACAAGTTACTGAAGCTAAACAAGAAACTGTACTTGAACAAGAAACTGTACTTGAACAAGAAACTGTACTTAAACAAGAAACTGTACTTGAACAAGAAACTGTACTTGAACAAGAAACTATACTTGAACAGGAAACTGTACTTGAACAGGAAACTGTACCTGAACAAGGAACTGTACTTGAGCAAGAAACTGGAACTGAAAAGGTCACTGATGCTGAACTATTTTCAGATGTTGAACAAGTTACTGAAGCTGAACAAGTAACTGTACTTGAACAAGAAACTGGAACTGAAGAGGACACTGATGCTGAACCTTTTACTGATGTTGAACAAGTTACTGAAGCTGAACATGTAACTGTACTTGAACAAGAAACTGGAACAGAAAAGGTCACTGATGCTGAACTCTTTAGTTATGTTGAACAAGTTACTGAAGCTGAACAAGAAACTGTACTTGAACAAGAAACTGTACTTGAACAAGAAACTGTACTTGAACAAGAAACTGTACTTGAGCAAGAAACTGGAACTGAAGAGGTCACTGATGCTGAACTATATTCACATTTTGAACAAGTTACTGAGGCTGAACAAGAAACTGTACTTGAACAAGAAACTGTTCTTAAACAAGAAACTGTACTTAAACAAGAAACTGTACTTGAACAAGAAACTGTACTTGAACAAGAAACTGTACTTGAACATGAAACTGTACTTGAACAGGAAACTGTAATTGAACAAGAAACTGTTCTTAAACAAGAAACTGTACTTGAGCACGAAACTGGAACTGAAGAGGTCACTGATGCTGATCTATTTTCAGATGTTGAACAAGTTACTGAAGCTGAACAAGTAACTGTACTTGAACAAGAAACTGTACTTGAACAAGAAACTGTACTTGAACAAGAAACTGTACTTGAACAAGAAACTGTACTTGAGCAAGAAACTGGAACTGAAGAGGTCACTGATGCTGAACTATATTCGAATTTTGAACAAGTTACTGAAGCTGAACAAGTAACTGTACTTGAACAAGAAACTGGAACTGAAGAGGACACTGATGCTGATCTATTTTCAGATGTTGAACAAGTTACTGAAGCTGAACAAGTAACTGTACTGGAACAAGAAACTGGAACAGAAAAGGTCATTGATGCTGAACTCATTAGTGAAGTTGAACAAGTTACTGAAGCTGAACAAGAAACTGTACTTGAACAAGAAACTGTACTTGAACAAGAAACTGTACTTGAACAAGAAACTGTACTTGAACAAGAAACTGTACTTAAAGAAGAAACTGTACTTGAACAAGAAACTGTACTTGAACAAGAAACTGTACTCGAACATGAAACTATACTGGAACAGGAAACTGTACTTGAACAGGACACTGTACCTGAACAAGGAACTGTACTTGAGCAAGAAACTGGAACTGAAAAGGTCACTGATGCTGAACTATTTTCAGATGTTGAACAAGTTACTGAAGCTGAACAAGTAACTGTACTTGAACAAGAAACTGGAACAGAAAAGGTCACTGATGCTGAACTCTTTAGTGATGTTGAACAAGTTACTGAAGCTAAACAAGTAACTTTACTTGAACATGAAACTGTACTTGAACAAGAAACTGTACTTGAACAAGAAACTGTACTTGAACAAGAAACTGTTCTTAAACAAGAAACTGTATTTGAACAAGAAACTGGAACTGAAGAGGTCACTGATGCTGAACTATTTTCAGATGTTGAACAAGTTACTGAACCTGAACAAGTAACTGTACTTGAACATGAAACTGGAACTGAAGAGGTCACTGATGCTGAACTATTTTCAGATGTTGAACAAGTTACTGAACCTGAACAAGTAACTGTACTTGAACAAGAAACTGGAACAGAAAAGGTCACTGATGCTGAACTCTTTAGTGATGTTGAACAAGTTACTGAAGCTGAACAAGAAACTGTACTTGAACAAGAAACTGTACTTGAACAAGAAACTGTACTTGAACAAGAAACTGTACTTAAACAAGAAACTGTACTTGAGCAAGAAACTGGAACTGAAGAGGTCACTGATGCTGAACTATTTTCAGATGTTGAACAAGTTACTGAACCTGAACAAGTAACTGTACTTGAACAAGAAACTGGAACTGAAGAGGACACTGATGCTGAACGTTTTACTGATGTTGAACAAGTTACTGAAGCTGAACAAGTAACTGTATTTGAACAAGAAACTGGAACAGAAAAGATCACTGATGCTGAACTATTTTCAGATGTTGAACAAGTTACTGAAGCTGAACAAGTAACTGTACTTGAACAAGAAACTGGAACTGAAGAGGACACTGATGCTGAACGTTTTACTGATGTTGAACAAGTTACTGAAGCTGAACATGTAACTGTACTTGAACAAGAAACTGGAACAGAAGAGGACACTGATGCTGAACGTTTTACTGATGTTGAACAAGTTACTGAAGCTCAACAAGAAACTGTACTTGAACACGAAACTGTACTTGAACAAGAAACTGTACTTGAACAAGAAACTGTACTTAAAGAAGAAACTGAACTTGAACAAGAAACTGTACTTGAACAAGAAACTGTACTTGAACAAGAAACTGTACTTGGACAGGAAACTGTACTTGAACAAGAAACTGTACTTAAACAAGAAACTGTACTTGAGCAAGAAACTGGAACTGAAGAGGTCACTGATGCTGAACTATTTTCAGATATTGAACAAGTTACTGAAGCTGAACAAGTAACTGTACTTGAGCAAGAAACTGGAACTGAAAAGGTCACTGATGCTGAACTCTTTAATGATGTTGAACAAGTTACTGAAGCTAAACAAGAAACTGTACTTGAACAAGAAAATGTACTTGAACAAGAAACTGTACTTAAACAAGAAACTGTACTTGAACAAGAAACTGTACTTGAACAAGAAACTGTTCTTGAACAAGAAACTGTACTTGGACAGGAAACTGTATTTGAACAAGAAACTGTACTTAAACAAGAAACTGTACTTGAGCAAGAAACTGGAACTGAAGAGGTCAATGATGCTGAACTATTTTCAGATGTTGAACAAGTTACTGAAGCTGAACAAGTAACTGTACTTGAACAAGAAACTGGAACTGAAGAGGTCACTGATGCTGAACTATTTGCAGATGTTGAACAAGTTACTGAACCTGAAGAAGTAACTGTACTTGAAAAAGAAATTGGAAATGAAGAGGACACTGATGCTGAACGTTTTACTGATTTTGAACAAGTTACTGAAGCTGAACAAGTAACTGTACTTGAACGAGAAACTGAAACAGAAATGGTCACTGATGCTGAACTATTTTTTGAGCTTGAACAGGCTACTGATGTTCAACAAGAAATCGAAGCAAACTTAAATAGGCAAGCTGAAGAAGTTACTGATATTTTACAACATACTGAAGCTGAAAAAGTTACTGAAGCAGATCAAGTTAAATATTTTGAAAAAGAAAATAAAAATGAGAGATATACTGAGTCTGAACACCTTACTCATGTTGTACAAGTAAATGAAGATGAACATGCAACTAAAGCTGAAAAAGATAATGAAGCAGAAAATTTTACGTATATTCAACAAATATCTGAAGATGAAAAAGCTACTGAAACTGAAGTTGATAAAGTAATCGATGTTCAACAAGAAACTGAAGCTGAAAAATCTGCTAATGTCAAAGAAGTAAACGAAGATGAAGAAGAAATTAAAGCTGAACAAGTGACCTATGGTGAACATGTAACTGAAGCTAGAGAAGATACTGAAGCCAAACACTTTACTTATGTTGAAAAAGAAACTGATGAGCAAGTAGCTGAACAAGATACTGAAATATTTCAGACGACAGACGATGACTCGGTTATTGAAGCTGAACATTTAACTGAAGCTAACCAGTTGACTGAATCTCAACAGATGACTGAATCAGACCAAATAACTGAAACTGAACAAATAAATTATGATGAACTGGTGTCTGAAGCTGTCCACGTCACTGAAACTTACTTATTGACTGAAGCTAAAGCCGACCAGGGCACAGAAACTGATCAGGGGACTGGAGCTTATGAAAATGTGACTGAAGATAAACTGGTAACTGAAGCTAAACAAGTGACTCATTCTGATATGGTGACAGAAAATGAACAGATGACTGAAAAATACAAGGAGAATGTCAATGAAATGATGACTGAAGTTGAACAGGTGACTGGGGCTGACCAGTTAACTGAAACTGAAGAGGTGACGGAAACTGAACAGGTGACGGAGACTGAACAGGTGACGGAAACTGAACAGGTGACTGAAACGGAGCACGTGACTGGAGCGGACTATTTAACTGAAACTGACCAGTTGACCGAAAGTGACCAGTTGACTGAAATTAAACAGATGACTGAAGCGGAGGAGGTGGCTGAAGCTGAACTCGTTACTGAAGCTAAACTGGTGACTGAATCTGACCATTTAACTGAAACTGAACAGGTGACTGAAACGAGGCAGGTGCCTGGATCTGAACTGGTTACTGACGCTGAACAGGTATTTGAATCTAAAGGTTGGAGTGAAGCTGAAACTGTGATTGAAGCTGACCAAGTGTCTGTAGCTGACCAGTTGACTGAAACTGAAGAGGTGAGTGAAACGGATCACGTGACTCAAACTGAACAGGTGACTGAAATGGAGCAGGTGACTGGAACTGAACTCGTTACTGAAGCTGAACAGCTGAATGAAGCTGATACAGTGACTGAATCTGAACAGGTACTTGACGCTGAAATTGTCATTGAAGCTGACCAAGTGTCTGGAGCTGACAAATTGACTGAAACTGAACAGAAGACTGAAGCTGAAAATGTTCCTGAATATAAACAGGTACCGGAAGTTGAACATGTGACTGAGATGCTGACTCAAGATGAACAGGCTAAAAATGGGGACCAATTGACTGAAACTGAACAGGTGAATGAAACTGAGCAGTCGACTAAAAACGAGCATGATTCTGAAGCTGAAGATGCGACTGAAAAAGAACAGATTTTTGAAGTCGAACATCCGACTGAAGCTGAACAGGTAATTGAAGCCAAAGAGTTAAATGAAGCAGAATATTTTACTGAAACTTTACAGATGATTGAAGGCAAACCAGTGACTGAAAATACATTTATCAATAAGGTTGAAAAAGGGACTGAAACTGAGCAAATAAAAACCTTTAAACAGTTGGTTGAAACTGAACAGATGAAAGCAAATGACCTGTTAGAAGAAAATCAAACTTATTTAACTGGCAATACAAATTTAAATAAAGACCATAACCAGCAAAATGTTGAAGAGAATTTGTTCAGTACAACGGAGTTGAGTACAGGCGAAGAAATTCAACACGAATCTGAACAAAATAAAGAGCCTGGCTTGGAAATAGAAATAACTGATATACATCAATTACTGGAACTAATATCAGCTGAAAGTGAAGACATAAAACATGATGATGGACAGTTGTCTGATGTAAAACAAGCTGATCAGTCCACTGACATTTTTGAAGATCATGAAATTGAAGAAAATACCAAGCAAGAAAATGCAGATGATTTCAGATTTAATGAAGATGGTGACAATGCTTCAACTGAAACATCAGAGATGACAGGAGGAGTAGCAGTTTTTACAAGTTCAATAGCTGAACAAATGGATCATGATAAAAAAGCAGAGAATGTTGGGTTCTTTCATGTGGATACATTCAAACCGCAGAGAATTGTCGAAGAAATATCAAGTCCTGAGCAAGAGGTAACTGACCAAAAACAACTAGGAGACAACGAAAAGTCAATCTTTTTGGATACCTTGACTACCGATTCTGGGGCATACGTTCAAAGCTATTCACAAGCAGATGATGCTACTGATCAGCAGGGATACTCTGACAATGAAGATATGTCAGATGAAATTTCAAAGTCTGAAATTTCAGAACCTGTCTTAACCGAAGGTAATGAAGATACATTTTCAACGCATTTAGTCGAGGTGACAGAAGAAATAGATCACGAACAAAAAGAAATTGTTGAAGAAGAAATAGAAGACACATTTATTGAAGAATTTGCAAAAGATAATGAAGAAATGGAAAAAGAAAGTGCACAAGAAGAAACGGAAGAAAAAATTGTAGAAGAAATAGAAAAAGAAACACAAGAATTTGAAGAAGTAATAGAAAAAGAAACACAAGAATTTGAAGAAATAATAGAAAAAGAAACACAAGAATTTGAAGAAGTAATAGAAAAAGAAACACAAGAATTTGAAGAAGTCAGAGAAGAAGAAGAAGTAGACCGATACGATGACAGTGCTGAAATACAAGCAGAGCATTGGGAAGAGAAACAAGTGGATGAGACAAATGAGGTAATTGAAAAATTTTCCCAAGCTATTTCTTAGTAAACTAGATTTTAAAGTACCGTTTAGTTACCTAATTAAATGTAGTTTGCATTTACCTTTTAGAAGAAAAAATCCGAAGTGATAAGGTTGGTGCTATACGTAAACACTTACTAGAAAATAATGGAGAAGCATTCGTTTTTTTGAGCTACTTAGTCAATTAAGTTAGCATAAAGCTATTTTAATTTTTTTTAAAAATCCAGTGAAGAGAATGAAAAGCTATAAACATGATCTCTTGCAAAAGATAGTCATAATGAAGATGATGAATTTATTAATCAAGAGAATGAATTAGTTTTTGGAGAAAGAATGCATGAATTCAAAATACAGATGAACAACTGAGTAGGCTAGAATTCATTCAATTAATATTGAAGTACAAGTGTGATATAATGAACAAATATCAGAGAAAGAGAATATAAGAGAGACGCGAAGAATCATCTGAGGAAAATTATTTTAATGTTAAAAAGACTATGGCAGTGAATTTGACCAAATTGAAAAATAATTTGATGCATTAATCCAAAACAAAGCTTATTTTCTGAAGTCGAAATCCATTAAAGTTGAAAAATCTGAAATATTTGGTACCTGAAACAAAACGTCATAACTCACCATGTTATTTATATGAAGACCTAACATCAGAAAGCGACAGTGATGATAACCAATCTCTAAAAGTAAAACCTAGAAAATGTTAATTTATGCTTTAATGAAAATTTTCTCATAGAAATTCATATTTCTCATACTGAATTTATTTCTCTTTTGCAGAATGACGAAGGCGTGAGTTTCACAGAAGCTGACGGGGTACAATACCCACAAGATGACACTAGCCTCCAGCATTTCAATGATGCTTCGACAATTGAAACACATCATTCCGTCGATGAAAATTTACCTGATGCTGAAAAAGAAGATTTAAATGTAGACAGCGCTCATGAGATTGATTATTTAAACATTATCAAAGGAGCAACAGAGAATGGCAAAGATGTCGATTTGTGTGCAATCCCAGACAGTCCAAAAACAGGTCCTAAGCTAATTCACTATGACTCTATTAGTTTACAAGAAAGTGATGCTTTCCCCGATGAATGGATGCTCCCAATAATTGAAAAAGAGTCACCCTTCAGAAAACATTCTCAAAACTCATGGTCACAAAATAATGACGAGGTAGCTAAGGATGAGCACTACTTACAAAGCCAATCTTTGAAAATTGAAAAAGATTTATCCTTTACCGAAGAAGTAAGAAAAGCTTCACTGAGTGAAATCACATTTGAAGTGGAAGAGAAGAGACAACTATTTATTCAGGAGAAGCGTATCAATTATTCTGATAGCTATGCCTCCAGCTTGCAAGAGAATGACGCATTCCCTGATGAATGGATGATTGATGTCATCGAAAAAGAGTCCCCTTATAAAAAATCACACTCTCGAAGTGAGAAAATGTGTAAAGATTTTTACGACTCAGAGTTAAACGAGGACGAATGTTTGATAGTAACCTATGAAACGGACTCACTGAAGACTGATAAAGGTAACATAAATGTTAGCTTTGTTCAGTTGGACTCTAAAGATGATAAGAAGTCAGGAGATGAAGATAATGAAAACATTCAAAATGATATTGGGGAGTCAAGAGACGTGGTTGAAGAGTTTGCCAGTTCAGTTGTCTTGGATATACTCAGTGACCTGAACAGTGTTTTGGGAAGTATTGAACAGAATCCACAGAGCTTCATCAATGAAATAGACGATTTCTCAAAAGAATGTGAATGTCTTGACATATATGGAGAGACAGAATTTGATTCTTTCAATTCTGAAAAAGAAACTACAGTCCAAAGAGAACTGTTTGAGAAAGAAAAGAAAAATGATACAAATGAGAAGTTTGAGGAAACTTTTATTGAAAACAATCAGGAGGTCTCCACAGTTTATAAAAAGAAGAGAGATTATTCCAATGAAAAGGAAGACGATGAGGAAAACACTTTAAAGAAGGAAGAAGAAAATTACATCGTGGAAGAAAAAATATCACAAGCAGATAAGATTGAACTAACACAATCGGATTCTCTGTCTCACCAGATCGAAGGTATCACGGAAGATGTTATTTCTAAAGATGAAGAAATTGTCGTTGAACAAGGCCATTCAATTTCTGAAGAACCACAATCTTCTGAAGAAATATCACAAGCAGATGATGAGTCCTTCTCAGAAGCCAAAGACGATCGCCCAGATACATATATTCCTGATGGACAGCCCATAGAATCTGATGTCATTGAATCTCAGATCTATGATACTGATGAAATCAACTTGCTTGTAAGACCATCAAGCCCAGAAGCCTTCGATGATGAATTCATTAAACCCATTCTTTTGAACAATACTGTATTACCAACAGAATCAGAAGATAATGCTGCTTTGGAAAAGCAAAGGTTTGAAGACAGCTTTAGTGAAGAAAATGACATTGAGATAGGAACAGAAGAAATCCAAGAAAACACAGAATTAGCACACTCGGATTCTCTGTCTCACCAGATCGAAGATATCACGGAAGATGTTATTTCTAAAGAAGAAGAAATTGTCGTTGAAGAAGGCCATTCGATTTCTGAAGAACCACAATCTTCTGAAGAAATATCACAAACAGATGATGAGTCCTTCTCGGAAGCAAAAGACGATCTCCCAGATACATACATTCCTGATGGACAGACCAAAGAATCTGATGTCATTGAATCTCAGATCTATGATACTGATGAAATCAACTTGCTTGTAAAACCATCAAGCCCAGAAGCCTTCGATGATGAATTCATTAAACCCATTCTTTTGAACAATACTGTATTACAAACAGAATCAGAAGATAATGCTGCTTTGGAAAAGCAAACGTTCGAAGTTATCTTTAGTGAAGAAAATGACACTGAGATCGGAACAGAAGAAATCCAAGAAAACACAGAATTAGCACAATCGGATTCTCTGTCTCACAAGATCGAAGGTATCACGGACGTTGTTATTTCTAAAGATGAAGAAATTGTCGTTGAACAAGGCCATTCAATTTCTGAAGAACCACAATCTTCTGAAGAAATATCACAAGCAGATGATGAGTCCTTCTCAGAAGCCAAAGACGATCGCCCAGATACATATATTCCTGATGGACAGCCCATAGAATCTGATGTCATTGAATCTCAAATCTATGATGATGATGAAATCAACTTGCTTGTAAGACCATCAAGCCCAGAAGCCTTCGATGATGAATTCATTAAACCCATTCTTTTGAACAATACTGTATTAAAAACAGAATCAGAAGATAATGCTGCTTTGGAAAAGCAAAGGTTTGAAGACAGCTTTAGTGAAGAAAATGAAATTGAGATAGGAACAGAAGAAATCCAAGAAAACACAGAATTAGCACAATCGGATTCTCTGTCTCACCAGATCGAAGGTATCACAGAAGATGTTATTTCTAAAGAAGAAGAAATTGTCGTTGAAGAAGGCCATTCGATTTCTGAAGAACCACAATCTTCTGAAGAAATATCACAAACAGATGATGAATCCTTCTCGGAAGCAAAAGACGATCTCCCAGAGACATACATTCCTGATGGACAGACCACAGAATCTGATGTCATTGAATCTCAAATCTATGATGCTGATGAAATCAACTTGCTTGTAAGACCATCAAGCCCAGAAGCCTTCGATGATGAATTCATTAAACCCGTTCTTTTGAACAATACTGTATTACAAACAGAATCAGAAGATAATGCTGCTTTGGAAAAGCAAAGGTTTGAAGACAGCTTTAGTGAAGAAAATGACATTGAGATCGGAACAGAAGAAATCCAAGAAAACACAGAATTAACACAATCGGATTCTCTGTCTCACCAGATCGAAGGTATCACGGAAGATGTTATTTCTAAAGATGAAGAAATTGTCGTTGAAGAAGGCCATTCGATTTCTGAAGAACCACAATCTGCTGAAGAAATATCACAAGCAGATGATGAGTCCTTCTCGGAAGCAAAAGACGATCGCCCAGATACATACATTCCTGATGGACAGACCACAGAATCTGATGTCATTGAATCTCAAATCTATGATGCTGATGAAATCAACTTGCTTGTAAGACCATCAAGCCCAGAAGCCTTCGATGATGAATTCATTAAACCCATTCTTTTGAACAATACTGTATTACAAACAGAATCTGAAGATAATGCTGCTTTGGAAAAACCAACGTTCGAAGACAGCTTTAGTGAAGAAAATGACATTCAGATCGGAACAGAAGAAATCCAAGAAAACACAGAATTAACACAATCGGATTCTCTGTCTCACCAGATCGAAGGTATCACAGAAGATGTTATTTCTAAAGAAGAAGAAATTGTCGTTGAAGAAGGCCATTCGATTTCTGAAGAACCACAATCTTCTGAAGAAATATCACAAGCAGATGATGAATCCTTCTCGGAAGCAAAAGACGATCTCCCAGATACATACATTCCTGATGGACAGACCACAGAATCTGATGTCATTGAATCTCAAATCTATGATGCTGATGAAATCAACTTGCTTGTAAGACCATCAAGCCCAGAAGCCTTCGATGATGAATTCATTAAACCCATTCTTTTGAACAATACTGTATTACAAACAGAATCAGAAGATAATGCTGCTTTGGAAAAGCAAAGGTTTGAAGACAGCTTTAGTGAAGAAAATGACATTGAGATCGGAACAGAAGAAATCCAAGAAAACACAGAATTAACACAATCGGATTCTCTGTCTCACCAGATCGAAGGTATCACAGAAGATGTTATTTCTAAAGAAGAAGAAATTGTCGTTGAAGAAGGCCATTCGATTTCTGAAGAACCACAATCTTCTGAAGAAATATCACAAGCATATGATGAATCCTTCTCGGAAGCAAAAGACGATCTCCCAGATACATACATTCCTGATGGACAGACCACAGAATCTGATGTCATTGAATCTCAAATCTATGATGCTGATGAAATCAACTTGCTTGTAAGACCATCAAGCCCAGAAGCCATCGATGATGAATTCATTAAACCCATTCTTTTGAACAATACTGTATTACAAACAGAATCAGAAGATAATGCTGCTTTGGAAAAGCAAAGGTTTGAAGACAGCTTTAGTGAAGAAATTGAAATTGAGATAGGAACAGAAGAAATCCAAGAAAACACAGAATTAGCACAATCGGATTCTCTGTCTCACCAGATCGAAGGTATCACGGAAGATGTTATTTCTAAAGATGAAGAAATTGTCGTTGAAGAAGGCCATTCAATTTCTGAAGAACCACAATCTTCTGCAGAAATATCACAAGCAGATGCTGAGTCCTTCTCAGAAGCAAAAGAAGATCGCCCAGATACATACATTCCTGATAGACAGACCACAGAATCTGATGTCATTGAATCTCAAATCTATGATGCTGATGAAATCAACTTGCTTGTAAGACCATCAAGCCCAGAAGCCTTCGATGATGAATTCATTAAACCCATTCTTTTGAACAATACTGTATTACAAACAGAATCTGAAGATAATGCTGCTTTGGAAAAACCAACGTTCGAAGACAGCTTTAGTGAAGAAAATGACATTCAGATCGGAACAGAAGAAATCCAAGAAAACACAGAATTAACACAATCGGATTCTCTGTCTCACCAGATCGAAGGTATCACAGAAGATGTTATTTCTAAAGAAGAAGAAATTGTGGTTGAAGAAGGCCATTCGATTTCTGAAGAACCACAATCTTCTGAAGAAATATCACAAACAGATGATGAATCCTTCTCGGAAGCAAAAGACGATCTCCCAGATACATACATTCCTGATGGACAGACCACAGAATCTGATGTCATTGAATCTCAAATCTATGATGCTGATGAAATCAACTTGCTTGTAAGACCATCAAGCCCAGAAGCCTTCGATGATGAATTCATTAAACCCATTCTTTTGAACAATGCTGTATTACAAACAGAATCAGAAGATAATGCTGCTTTGGAAAAGCAAAGGTTTAAAGACAGCTTTAGTGAAGAAAATGACATTGAGATCGGAACAGAAGAAATCCAAGAAAACACAGAATTAACACAATCGGATTCTCTGTCTCACCGGATCGAAGGTATCACGGAAGATGTTATTTCTAAAGATGAAGAAATTGTCGTTGAAGAAGGCCATTCAATTTCTGAAAAACCACAATCTTCTGAAGAAATATCACAAGCAGATGATGAGTCCTTCTCAGAAGCAAAAGACGATCGCCCAGATACATACATTCCTGTTAGACAGACCACAGAATCTGATGTCATTGAATCTCAAATCTATGATGCTGATGAAATCAACTTGCTTCTAAGACCATCAAGCCCAGAAGCCTTCGATGATGAATTCATTAAACCCATTCTTTTGAACAATACTGTATTACAAACAGAATCTGAAGATAATGCTGCTTTGGAAAAACCAACGTTCGAAGACAGCTTTAGTGAAGAAAATGACATTCAGATCGGAACAGAAGAAATCCAAGAAAACACAGAATTAACACAATCGGATTCTCTGTCTCACCAGATCGAAGGTATCACAGAAGATGTTATTTCTAAAGAAGAAGAAATTGTCGTTGAAGAAGGCCATTCGATTTCTGACGAACCACAATCTTCTGAAGAAATATCACAAACAGATGATGAATCCTTCTCGGAAGCAAAAGACGATCTCCCAGATACATACATTCCTGATGGACAGACCACAGAATCTGATGTCATTGAATCTCAAATCTATGATGCTGATGAAATCAACTTGCTTGTAAGACCATCAAGCCCAGAAGCCTTCGATGATGAATTCATTAAACCCATTCTTTTGAACAATACTGTATTACAAACAGAATCAGAAGATAATGCTGCTTTGGAAAAGCAAAGGTTTGAAGACAGCTTTAGTGAAGAAAATGACATTGAGATCAGAACAGAAGAAATCCAAGAAAACACAGAATTAACACAATCGGATTCTCTGTCTCACCAGATCGAAGGTATCACGGAAGATGTTATTTCTAAAGATGAAGAAATTGTCGTTGAAGAAGGCCATTCAATTTCTGAAGAACCACAATCTTCTGAAGAAATATCACAAGCAGATGATGAGTCCTTCTCAGAAGCAAAAGACGATCGCCCAGATACATACATTTCTGATGGACAGACCACAGAATCTGATGTCATTGAATCTCAAATCTATGATGCTGATGAAATCAACTTGCTTGTAAGACCATCAAGCCCAGAAGCCTTCGATGATGAATTCATTAAACCCATTCTTTTGAACAATACTGTATTACAAACAGAATCTGAAGATAATGCTGCTTTGGAAAAACCAACGTTCGAAGACAGCTTTAGTGAAGAAAATGACATTCAGATCGGAACAGAAGAAATCCAAGAAAACACAGAATTAACACAATCGGATTCTCTGTCTCACCAGATCGAAGGTATCACAGAAGATGTTATTTCTAAAGAAGAAGAAATTGTCGTTGAAGAAGGCCATTCGATTTCTGAAGAACCACAATCTTCTGAAGAAATATCACAAAAAGATGATGAATCCTTCTCGGAAGCAAAAGACGATCTCCCAGATACATACATTCCTGATGGACAGACCACAGAATCTGATGTCATTGAATCTCAAATCTATGATGCTGATGAATTCAACTTGCTTGTAAGACCATCAAGCCCAGAAGCCTTCGATGATGAATTCATTAAACCCATTCTTTTGAACAATACTTTATTACAAACAGAATCAGAAGATAATGCTGCTTTGGAAAAGCAAAGGTTTGAAGAGAGCTTTAGTGAAGAAAATGACATTGAGATCGGAACAGAAGAAATCCAAGAAAACACAGAATTAACACAATCGGATTCTCTGTCTCACCAGATCGAAGGTATCACGGAAGATGTTATTTCTAAAGATGAAGAAATTGTCGTTGAAGAACACCATTCAATTTCTGAAGAACCACAATCTTCTGAAGAAATATCACAAGCAGATGATGAGTCCTTCTCAGAAGCAAAAGACGATCGCCCAGATACATACATTACTGATAGACAGACCACAGAATCTGATGTCATTGAAGCTCAAATCTATGATGCTGATGAATTCAACTTGCTTGTAAGACCATCAAGCCCAGAAGCCTTCGATGATGAATTCATTAAACCCATTCTTTTGAACAATACTGTATTACAAACAGAATCTGAAGATAATGCTGCTTTGGAAAAACCAACGTTCGAAGACAGCTTTAGTGAAGAAAATGACATTCAGATCGGAACAGAAGAAATCCAAGAAAACACAGAATTAACACAATCGGATTCTCTGTCTCACCAGATCGAAGGTATCACAGAAGATGTTATTTCTAAAGAAGAAGAAATTGTCATTGAAGAAGGCCATTCGATTTCTGAAGAACCACAATCTTCTGAAGAAATATCACAAGCAGATGATGAATCCTTCTCGGAAGCAAAAGACGATCTCCCAGATACATACATTCCTGATGGACAGACCACAGAATCTGATGTCATTGAATCTCAAATCTATGATGCTGATGAAATCAACTTGCTTGTAAGACCATCAAGCCCAGAAGCCTTCGATGATGAATTCATTAAACCCATTCTTTTGAACAATACTGTAATACAAACAGAATCAGAAGATAATGCTGCTTTGGAAAAGCAAAGGTTTGAAGACAGCTTTAGTGAAGAAAATGACATTGAGATCGGAACAGAAGAAATCCAAGAAAACACAGAATTAACACAATCGGATTCTCTGTCTCACCAGATCGAAGGTATCACGGAAGATGTTATTTCTAAAGATGAAGAAATTGTCGTTGAAGAAGGCCATTCAATTTCTGAAGAACCACAATCTTCTGAAGAAATATCACAAGCAGATGATGAGTCCTTCTCAGAAGCAAAAGACGATCGCCCAGATACATACATTTCTGATGGACAGACCACAGAATCTGATGTCATTGAATCTCAAATCTATGATGCTGATGAAATCAACTTGCTTGTAAGACCATCAAGCCCAGAAGCCTTCGATGATGAATTCATTAAACCCATTCTTTTGAACAATGCTGTATTACAAACAGAATCAGAAGATAATGCTGCTTTGGAAAAGCAAAGGTTTGAAGACAGCTTTAGTGAAGAAAATGACATTGAGATCGGAACAGAAGAAATCCAAGAAAACACAGAATTAACACAATCGGATTCTCTGTCTCACCGGATCGAAGGTATCACGGAAGATGTTATTTCTAAAGATGAAGAAATTGTCGTTGAAGAAGGCCATTCAATTTCTGAAAAACCACAATCTTCTGAAGAAATATCACAAGCAGATGATGAGTCCTTCTCAGAAGCAAAAGACGATCGCCCAGATACATACATTCCTGTTAGACAGACCACAGAATCTGATGTCATTGAATCTCAAATCTATGATGCTGATGAAATCAACTTGCTTCTAAGACCATCAAGCCCAGAAGCCTTCGATGATGAATTCATTAAACCCATTCTTTTGAACAATACTGTATTACAAACAGAATCTGAAGATAATGCTGCTTTGGAAAAACCAACGTTCGAAGACAGCTTTAGTGAAGAAAATGACATTCAGATCGGAACAGAAGAAATCCAAGAAAACACAGAATTAACACAATCGGATTCTCTGTCTCACCAGATCGAAGGTATCACAGAAGATGTTATTTCTAAAGAAGAAGAAATTGTCGTTGAAGAAGGCCATTCGATTTCTGACGAACCACAATCTTCTGAAGAAATATCACAAACAGATGATGAATCCTTCTCGGAAGCAAAAGACGATCTCCCAGATACATACATTCCTGATGGACAGACCACAGAATCTGATGTCATTGAATCTCAAATCTATGATGCTGATGAAATCAACTTGCTTGTAAGACCATCAAGCCCAGAAGCCTTCGATGATGAATTCATTAAACCCATTCTTTTGAACAATACTGTATTACAAACAGAATCAGAAGATAATGCTGCTTTGGAAAAGCAAAGGTTTGAAGACAGCTTTAGTGAAGAAAATGACATTGAGATCAGAACAGAAGAAATCCAAGAAAACACAGAATTAACACAATCGGATTCTCTGTCTCACCAGATCGAAGGTATCACGGAAGATGTTATTTCTAAAGATGAAGAAATTGTCGTTGAAGAAGGCCATTCAATTTCTGAAGAACCACAATCTTCTGAAGAAATATCACAAGCAGATGATGAGTCCTTCTCAGAAGCAAAAGACGATCGCCCAGATACATACATTTCTGATGGACAGACCACAGAATCTGATGTCATTGAATCTCAAATCTATGATGCTGATGAAATCAACTTGCTTGTAAGACCATCAAGCCCAGAAGCCTTCGATGATGAATTCATTAAACCCATTCTTTTGAACAATACTGTATTACAAACAGAATCTGAAGATAATGCTGCTTTGGAAAAACCAACGTTCGAAGACAGCTTTAGTGAAGAAAATGACATTCAGATCGGAACAGAAGAAATCCAAGAAAACACAGAATTAACACAATCGGATTCTCTGTCTCACCAGATCGAAGGTATCACAGAAGATGTTATTTCTAAAGAAGAAGAAATTGTCGTTGAAGAAGGCCATTCGATTTCTGAAGAACCACAATCTTCTGAAGAAATATCACAAAAAGATGATGAATCCTTCTCGGAAGCAAAAGACGATCTCCCAGATACATACATTCCTGATGGACAGACCACAGAATCTGATGTCATTGAATCTCAAATCTATGATGCTGATGAATTCAACTTGCTTGTAAGACCATCAAGCCCAGAAGCCTTCGATGATGAATTCATTAAACCCATTCTTTTGAACAATACTTTATTACAAACAGAATCAGAAGATAATGCTGCTTTGGAAAAGCAAAGGTTTGAAGAGAGCTTTAGTGAAGAAAATGACATTGAGATCGGAACAGAAGAAATCCAAGAAAACACAGAATTAACACAATCGGATTCTCTGTCTCACCAGATCGAAGGTATCACGGAAGATGTTATTTCTAAAGATGAAGAAATTGTCGTTGAAGAACACCATTCAATTTCTGAAGAACCACAATCTTCTGAAGAAATATCACAAGCAGATGATGAGTCCTTCTCAGAAGCAAAAGACGATCGCCCAGATACATACATTACTGATAGACAGACCACAGAATCTGATGTCATTGAAGCTCAAATCTATGATGCTGATGAATTCAACTTGCTTGTAAGACCATCAAGCCCAGAAGCCTTCGATGATGAATTCATTAAACCCATTCTTTTGAACAATACTGTATTACAAACAGAATCTGAAGATAATGCTGCTTTGGAAAAACCAACGTTCGAAGACAGCTTTAGTGAAGAAAATGACATTCAGATCGGAACAGAAGAAATCCAAGAAAACACAGAATTAACACAATCGGATTCTCTGTCTCACCAGATCGAAGGTATCACAGAAGATGTTATTTCTAAAGAAGAAGAAATTGACATTGAAGAAGGCCATTCGATTTCTGAAGAACCACAATCTTCTGAAGAAATATCACAAACAGATGATGAATCCTTCTCGGAAGCAAAAGACGATCTCCCGGATACATACATTCCTGATGGACAGACCACAGAATCTGATGTCATTGAATCTCAAATCTATGATGCTGATGAAATCAACTTGCTTGTAAGACCATCAAGCCCAGAAGCCTTCGATGATGAATTCATTAAACCCATTCTTTTGAACAATACTGTAATACAAACAGAATCAGAAGATAATGCTGCTTTGGAAAAGCAAAGGTTTGAAGACAGCTTTAGTGAAGAAAATGACATTGAGATCGGAACAGAAGAAATCCAAGAAAACACAGAATTAACACAATCGGATTCTCTGTCTCACCAGATCGAAGGTATCACGGAAGATGTTATTTCTAAAGATGAAGAAATTGTCGTTGAAGAACACCATTCAATTTCTGAAGAACCACAATCTTCTGAAGAAATATCACAAGCAGATGATGAGTCCTTCTCAGAAGCAAAAGACGATCGCCCAGATACATACATTCCTGATAGACAGACCACAGAATCTGATGTCATTGAATCTCAAATCTATGATGCTGATGAATTCAACTTGCTTGTAAGACCATCAAGCCCAGAAGCCTTCGATGATGAATTCATTAAACCCATTCTTTTGAACAATACTGTATTACAAACAGAATCTGAAGATAATGCTGCTTTGGAAAAACCAACGTTCGAAGACAGCTTTAGTGAAGAAAATGACATTCAGATCGGAACAGAAGAAATCCAAGAAAACACAGAATTAACACAATCGGATTCTCTGTCTCACCAGATCGAAGGTATCACAGAAGATGTTATTTCTAAAGAAGAAGAAATTGTCGTTGAAGAAGGCCATTCGATTTCTGAAGAACCACAATCTTCTGAAGAAATATCACAAACAGATGATGAATCCTTCTCGGAAGCAAAAGACGATCTCCCAGATACATACATTCCTGATGGACAGACCACAGAATCTGATGTCATTGAATCTCAAATCTATGATGCTGATGAAATCAACTTGCTTGTAAGACCATCAAGCCCAGAAGCCTTCGATGATGAATTCATTAAACCCATTCTTTTGAACAATACTGTATTACAAACAGAATCAGAAGATAATGCTGCTTTGGAAAAGCAAAGGTTTGAAGACAGCTTTAGTGAAGAAAATGACATTGAGATCGGAACAGAAGAAATCCAAGAAAACACAGAATTAACACAATCGGATTCTCTGTCTCACCAGATCGAAGGTATCACGGAAGATGTTATTTCTAAAGATGAAGAAATTGTCGTTGAAGAAGGCCATTCAATTTCTGAAGAACCACAATCTTCTGAAGAAATATCACAAGCAGATGATGAGTCCTTCTCAGAAGCAAAAGACGATCGCCCAGATACATACATTTCTGATGGACAGACCACAGAATCTGATGTCATTGAATCTCAAATCTATGATGCTGATGAAATCAACTTGCTTGTAAGACCATCAAGCCCAGAAGCCTTCGATGATGAATTCATTAAACCCATTCTTTTGAACAATACTGTATTACAAACAGAATCTGAAGATAATGCTGCTTTGGAAAAACCAACGTTCGAAGACAGCTTTAGTGAAGAAAATGACATTCAGATCGGAACAGAAGAAATCCAAGAAAACACAGAATTAACACAATCGGATTCTCTGTCTCACCAGATCGAAGGTATCACAGAAGATGTTATTTCTAAAGAAGAAGAAATTGTCGTTGAAGAAGGCCATTCAATTTCTGAAGAACCACAATCTTCTGAAGAAATATCACAAACAGATTATGAATCCTTCTCGGAAGCAAAAGACGATCTCCCAGATACATACATTCCTGACGGACAGACCACAGAATCTGATGACATTGAATCTCAGATCTATAATGCCGACGAAATCAACTTGCTGGTAAGACCATCAAGCCCAGAAACCTTCGATGATGAATTCATTAAGCCCATTCTGCACTCTAATTCTAATTTTTCTACTGTTGCACAGAAAGATACAACAGTTTCAAGATTAACATTTGAAGAGTCATTTGGTGAAGTTAATGAAGTTGAACTTGGATGTGAAATGAATGATGAAAACCTTTCATCTTCCGAGGCTGCTTTAATTTTGAGTTGGTTTGAATCCCTAACACATGAGGACGACGTGTACAAGGAGCATGAATTAGTTGTTATTGCCGGTGAGCAATGCGTTCAACAACTTACAGAAAAAGAAAATTCAACCGTTTACGGAGAAAAGGGCAGTGACAAAGAAGGTTTAGAATATTTGTCAAGTATTGACTTCGAACACATTGTTGATGTTCAAGAATGGCACGTCACAGCTTCAGATGACATAGAAACAATCATTCATAGTACTGATGCCCATGATGTTATGAACCGACCTCCAAGCCCTGAAGCTCACGATGATGACTGGATTAAATCTACTTTGGGGGATAATTTTTACCTTAGCCAGACTAACACAAATGATAGTGTTAAAGAAAACAAAAGTTTCAAGGATAGTTTCCACCACGAGAATGACATTGAATTTGGTGAAGAATACCAAATAATTGTGTCTAAGGAAGAGGCAAGCGTAATTCTTCAGCTGGTAAATTCTGTCTTCGATAGCTCTTATGAAGTTGGAGGAATTGGGGACCTTAAATCAGAAAATGAAAGTGAAAGATTGAAAGCACCCAGAGAAGTCTTTAACACAAGTGAAAATATTCAAGATTCGGGAGATAAAGAGACAGGTTTTAAAAATACAGATTCATCCCCTCAGGAAGATGATGTTAATCAGAAGCAAGAAGAAAAAGACACCAAGGATTGTAGCTTATACAAAAAGGATCAAACAATTTTTGAAACTATTTCCTCAAGTGATGATTCTTTCTCTAAGTCTATAGAAGACAATGACACTGAGGTCAAAGGGCTTAAAGATTTAAAAACATATGAGTTACATTTCACAGCTTCTGATGACGTTGAGGCAGAAACGCTGGACCATGATTGTGAAGATCTGATGTGCAGGCCCTCAAGCCCAGAGGCCTTTGAAGACGTGTTGTTTAAATCAATTTTAGTTGAAAATGATTTGGTGAAAAGGGTAGAAACTCAGAAAGTTCCTTACTTTAAAGAGAGCTTTTTGGATGAAAATGACATAGAGTTTGGTAATGAGTTGGAAAACCTCAACTCTGAGATTAAACGTAAAAGTGAGGTTACCAGGACATCATTAGAGGAAAGCTTTAAGGAAAAAATTGTTGCCCTAAATATTGCATCTTTGATTGGCCAGTCAGAAGTTTTCTTCGAAAATTCATCTGTCGATCTGCATAAAATCAATATTGCTTGTGAAAAACTGGATGATCAATTTAGAGCTGGTGAAAGAACAATTCAGACAACAGAAGACGAAAGACGTGAAAATGAAGTAACTGCTACTCATGACGAGGAAAGTTCACACGCAGAGAGCCTTTCACAAGAGAGATGTGAAACACCAGAAAAATATTTAGATCAGTCCCACTTCGAGGGATGTCAACAACAACATGAAAATCTAACAACTGAGCCACAATTTAATCAGTCTCTTAAACAGTCTATGCAAGACGAAGATTTAAACTTTGAAATTGAGAAAAATGAGATAGACATTTCTTCACTCTTGTCAGACAATTCTGGTTTAATTTTCCTAGAGGGTGGTTTTGACCAGCTGCAGTCAACCATGCATCATGCATACGTTGAAGAGGATATAAAACACAACTCCGAAGACTACCAAGAAACCGACGAAGAGACGGAAGACAGTGTAACAGATGAAGAGTCCATGAATGAAGAGCAGCATCGCCAGATTTGTCAAGATGTTTTATCACTTGAAATCGAACATCATCAACTGGAGTTTCATTCAACACAGCAAAGTGGTGATGTGGATGACAAAGAGTTTAACATACCTTCGAGTGTTGAGAAAGACAACAGTGACGATGAGGACGTTGATGAAGGAAAAGAGGGTGAGGAAGAAGAAGAAAAAGAGAAAAACGATGAAGACGAAAAGGAAGATGAGAAAATGGGAGGATATGAAATTGAAGACCAAGACATTGAACATCGTCAACCGATTCAGGAAATCGGTGACAAAAATTTGTGCGAAAGCCAATTAAAAGACATCTTCGGTGAAGAAATTGAGAAAGAAGATGATACTGAACAATCCACCATTAAACAAAAGAGCTGGTCAACAGAAGAAGATTTATTTCTTGAAATAGATGAGAGCCAAGTACAAACTACGCCCCTCATTGCAGACTCTGATTTGATATTTGTTGACCCCACAGCTCCATTTGAACAAGCTGAACTTTTATCTTTTAGAGGAGGTGTGCTAGTAACCGATTTAGATGAAGACTTTACAGTTCTAAAACACATTGCTGATGAACAAGAAGAGAGGGGTGTGAACAGAGGGGATTTGGCAGGTAAAGAAAGCGTAAAAGAGTATTTTGAAAACAGTGATGAAGGAAAATGCGATAGTGACGAAGCAGTCATCAGTGACGATATGGACGAAAACATTGAGTCAGAGCAACAACTCAGTGAACTTGCTCAAAAATGGCAAGATGAAGAGGATGCTCTTGTTGAGATTGATCAAAACCAAGTACAAGCATTTTCTTTGCTGCCTCCAGATGACATTGTCATCGACGTTTCTCATAGGGATAAAAACACAGCTGATCTAGAGAACAAAACAGATAGCGATATTGAAACAGCAGTACGTCAAGAAAATGACAAAAAGATGAATATAGAAATCGCAGAAACATTTAAACCTGTCGATGAGACTGATAATTTCGAACATAAAGAAGAAAACTTGGTATGCAATGAGAATGAGAAACAGGTGGTAAAATCGGATGAGACCACTGAAGAAACGCGTGAAAGAAATGAAGAAGAAAGCTACGTCACTTTAGAGAACGAAGACATAATTTTGCAAATAGATGAGAATCAGGTTGAATGCGTACCATTGAAGTCCATTGAGTCTGATGTTCTCTATGTTGATTCATTAGTTACTTCTGAACATATGACATCGGAAAAAGTTTCACAACCGTGGCAAAGTCTGGAAGCAGAGCAAATCCAAAATGAGGATCAAATTAAACTGGATGAATCAATTGCCCTTTACAAAGAACAAAAAGAGACTGAAACTGATGAGCAATCAGATTATGACGAAGAAGATGAAAATGGGGGCATTGTACTTATTCATCATCGCCAGTTGATGCAAAAGGACGGCACATTAGATGAGGGTGTAATAAAATCCGAAGATGTCTCGCAAACACCATCTCAGGAACGCCCAGATGAACTCTGGCAGAAAGCATCTGTCGAAGATATAATTAAATCAAATGAGCGAAGAGAGTTAATAAAATTACCGGTGCTTACATCAGATCAAAACTCAACTGGTATGAATTTACAATCAGAGGAACACGAATTTTCATCTTGTTTTGAAGAAAAACGAGACGAAGGACATGATGAATCAGCTGAAACTGTGGCAGAAAATGTAGGACGAGAAAACAAAGAAGACAGCGAGACGGATGAAGATGAAGATGAGAGTGTAGATGCGCATGATACGGATGACGAGGAGGAAGATGACGATTTCAACGATAAGGATGAAGATGAGGACGAAGATAAGGACAAGGGTGTGACGAAAGGCAATGAAGAAGACGATGAAGATTATGAGGAAAATACAGATGATGCCGAAAATGACGACCGACAGACAGAAGAGCCTGAACACATCAATGAAGAAGACAATGACGACCACTACTGTCAAGAAAATAAAGAAGAAGAAAGAGACTGTGTTTCTGAAAAGGACTCTAGCCCTAAATCGCTTCAAAATGACAAAGGAGAAAGTATTTGCATTCTTACCGAGGAAACTAAAGTTGAACTGCACCACACCTTTGAAAATGTAGATAGTTTAGAAGCTGACCATCTCAACGCATCTAATAATAGAATTTCTAAAACACTTAAAACTTTTGAAGAAGCCATTGACACACAAAATGTAAAAGTTCTTATCGATGAAGGGGGTGATGAGTTCGAGGAGTTTGAAGAGGACAAAGATGTTGATGAACAGCAAAAGGAAGAATATTGTATAGAGGATTACGAGGAGGAAGAAGAAGAAAACTTCAAGGAAAATTTGGTGTTACAGCAAGAAGTAAATATTAACGAAAACTCAGATTTGAAAATACTCTTAAAAGTTCAGAGTCAAGACACTTCTTCGTCCATAGAGCAAATAGTTCAAGCAACTGAAATTGACACACCACTTCGAGCTTCCAGTTCAGAGCAACAGAAAATTGATATAGATTTTGAAAGAGATCAAGAAAAAAGTGAAGAATCAGAAGACACTGACAGTGATGACGACATGGATGATGACGAGGATGACGATGATGGAGATGATGAAGGAGAAGGCGAGGAGGAATATTTGAAAAAAGAAGTATCTAAAGAACTGTCTACTGATCTTTGCCAAAAATTGGAGTCAGAACTTTCTGAAGAATCATTTAAAGTTGCAGCATTACATGATTCTCAAGACACACCCCAAATAATTGAGAAAATTAATGAGGTAGAAAAATATCAACAGAGTGAGGGCGCCAACGATGGTATCAGTTATAGTGATAACGAAGGTGGAGAACCTGTCTGCAAAAAAGAGGAAGATATTCCCGAACTTTCGGGCCAATCAAGAGATATATTCCTTCTCAGCGAATCAATATTCCTCAATCAAGAAAGCGCCCCAGGCACCGAATGTAATCCTGTGGATATTGTCCCCAACAGTCTAAAGATTACTAGCGATTCCTTCACTGAAAAACCCATCTCTGATTCAAGGTCAGATAACTTGTATGAAGATGTCCCAGTACAATCTGCCTCAAATATACATTTTAAAACCGATGATGATGCCTCACTTTATCAGAGAAATCAAGCCACAGAAGAGAACACTTTTGCCCACCCCGAAGACATATTTTTGCCACATTGGATGAGAAATGTTTCAGAGAGATTAGACCGTACTAGTGTTATGACCACTGAGTATGAAACAGGTGATGAACCTTTAGAATTGGAACCCGACTCAAACGATGAATCACAGCTATCAGAGGCTTCATCAGAATCACCGAGTTATGTAGAAGATGTAGAAGAAGACGAAGGAGAAGCAGAAGGTGAATCTATTGGAAAAATTGACATTGATTCCAATGATAACGAACTCGATGACGACAACAATTTGCTACAAGAAAATACTGAGTTGAAGAAGGAACACAACGCTAAATCTGACTCCAACATCAATGAATTTGTTAAAACAGAAGACCTGAAATCAATGACAGCAATGCATGCTAAATCAGACAAAGAGAAATTTAAATCACCAAAAGAAGATGAGTATGAAAGGGAACTCGATAAACTGGAAATTGAGAATTCAAATGCTACGGATGAAGATCTCGCCATTCAGATTGATGTATCTCAAGTTGAAAATGTTCCCCTTATGACTAATGACGATGATGTTATATTCATTGAAACTCAGAATGAAAATGAGGGAAAAGATGTTCTAACAGAAGAAACAGGAAAATCATCATCAGAAGATCAGAATAATTCCATACAAGAAAAGAATGAACCAAATTTAGATGAACAAGCTGATTCAGATATAGACGAACACGCTCAAGCAGAAACAATGTCAAAAGTTGATTCAGAAGCTAAATTAGACGCTGAATTTAAATCAGAACAAGTTGATTCAGAAATAGGGGAATCAGAAACAAAAGAAAACATTGACTTAGAAATAGGTGAAGTGGCTGAATCTGAAATGATGGAAAAGTATAATTTAGAAACAAAAGAAATGTTTGAATTACAAAATGAAAATCAAGCTTATTTAGAAACAGAAGAAGATCTCCCTATTGAGATAGACATATCTCAAGTTGAAAATGTTCCAATCTTGACTACAGAGGATGATGTAATATTCATTGAAGCTCGAGATGATAATGACACACCAAATTTTGCAGGAGATGAAACAGTCACAGAAAGGCGACATTGTTCAGCCACACAGCAGCAATCTGAATCATTCCAAGAAGATCAAGTTGAATTATTCACAGAAAATCAAAATGATTCAGTCACAGAAGATCAAAGTGAATCAGTCACAGAAGATCAAAGTGAATCAAACACAGAAGATCAAAGTGAATCAGTTACAGAAGATCAAAGTGAATCAGTTACAGAAGATCAAAGTGAATCAGTTACAGAAAATCAAACTGAATCAGTCACAGAAGATCAAAGTGAATCAGTTACAGAAGATCAAAGTGAATCAGTTACAGAAGATCAAAGTGAATCAGTCACAGAAGATCAAACTGAATCAGTTACAGAAGATCAAAGTGAATCAGTTGCAGAAGATCAAACTGAATCAGTCACAGAAGATCAAAGTGAATCAGTTACAGAAAATCAAACTGAATCAGTCACAGAAGATCAAAGTGAATCAGTTACAGAAAATCAAACTGAATCAGTCACAGAAGATCAAAGTGAATCAGTTACAGAAGATCAAAGTGAATCAGTCACAGAAGATCAAAGTGAATCAGTTACAGAAGATCAAATTGAATCAGTCACAGAAGATCAAACTGAATCAGTTACAGAAGATCAAAGTGAATCAGTTACAGAAGATCAAACGGAATCAGTCACAGAAGATCTAAGTGAATCAGTTACAGAAGAGAAAGAAGAATATGTCACTGAGCAGGAATCTGAATCTGTAACAGAAGAACGAGAAGAATCAGTAACAGAGCAGCAAGTTGAATCAGTCACAGAAGATCAAGATGCAACAGTCACAGAAGATCAAGGAGAATCAGTCACTGAGCAGCAATTTGAATGTGTAAAAGAAGAGCAAGGAGAATATGCCATTGAGCAGCAAGATGCATCATTCACAGAAGAAAAAGAAGAATCAGTAAGAGAGCAAAAATCCAAATCTGTAACAGACGAGGAAGAAGAATCAGTCACAGAGCAGCAAGTTGAATCAGCAGTCACAGAAGAGAAAGAAATATATGCAACTGAGGAGAGATCTGAATCAGTCACAGAAAGGCTTGATGCATCAGTAACAGATGATAAAGAAGAATCGGTCACTGAGCAGCAAGGTGAATCAGTCACGGCAGACCAAGAAGAATATTCAATTGAGGAGCAATCTGAATCAGTCACAGAAGATCAAGAAGAATCAGTAACAAAGCAGCAAGTTGCATCAGTCACAGAAGATCAAGTAGAAACAATCACAGAGCAGCAAGTTGAATCAGTCAGAGAGCAGCAATTTAAATCAGTAACAGAAGATCCAGAAGATTATGCCATTGAGCAGCGATCTGAATCCGTCATAGAAGAGCAAGGAGAATCAGTAACAGAGATGCAATCTGAATCTGTAACAGAAGATCAAAGTGTATCAGTTACAGAAGAGCAAGAAGAGGCAGTCACAGAAAAACAATTTGAATCTGTAACTGAAGAGCAAGTAGAATATGCAACTGAGGAGCTATCTGAACTAGTTACAGAAGAGCAAGATGCATCAGTCTCAGAAGATCAAGAAATATCAGTCACAGAGCAGCAAGTTGAATTAGTCACAGAAGGGCAAGAAGACTGTGCCACTAAGGAGCGATCTGAATCAGTCACAGAAGAGGAAGATTCATCAGTGACAGAAGATCAACAAAAATCAGTCAAAGAGCAGCAAGTTGAATCTGCAGTCACAGAAGAGAAAGAAGAATATGCTACTGAGGAGCGATCTGAATCAGTTACAGAAGAGCAAGATTCATCAGTCACAGAAGATCAAGGAGAATCAGTCACAGAGCAGCGATCTGAATATATGGCAGAAGATCAAGGAGAATCAGTCACAGAGCAGCAAGATCCATCAGTCACAGAAGAACATGTAGAATCAGTCACAGAACAGCAAGTTGAATCAGTCAATGAGCAGCAATTTGAATCAGTCTCAGAAGAGCAAGAAGACTATGCCACTGAGGAGAGATCTGAATCAGTCACTGAAGAGCAAGATGCATCAGTCATAGACGATTACGACAAATCATTCACAGAGCAGCAAGTTGAATTAGTCACAGAAGAGCAAGAAGAATATGCCACTAAGGAGTTATCTGAGTCAATCACAGAAGAAAAAGAAGAATCAGTAACAGAGCAGCTTTCTGAATCTGTAACAGAAGAGCAAGAAGAATCAGTCACAATGCACCAAGTTGAATCAGCAGTCACAGAAGAGAAAAAAGAGTATGCAACTGAGGAGCGATCTGAATCAGTCACAGAAGATCAAGGAGAATCAGTCACTGAGCAGCAATCTGAATCTGTAACAGAAAAACAAGAAGAATATAAAACAGATCTGCAATCTGAATCTATAACAGAAGAGCAAGAAAAATCAGTAACAGAGCAGCAAGTTGAATCAGTCACAGAAGATCAAGATGCAACAGTCACAGAAGATCAAGGAGAATCAGTCACTGAGCAGCAATTTGAATGTGTAAAAGAAGAGCAAGGAGAATATGCCATTGAGCAGCAAGATGCATCATTCACAGAAGAAAAAGAAGAATCAGTAAGAGAGCAGCAATCCGAATATGTAACAGACGAGGAAGAAGAATCAGTCACAGAGCAGCAAGGTGAATCAGTCACGTCAGAGCCAGCAGAATATGCCATTAAGGAGCAATCTGAATCAGACACAGAAGAGCAAGAAGAATCAGTCACAGAGCAGCAAGTTGAATCAGTCAGAGAGCAGCCATTTGAATCATTACCAGAAGATCAAGAAGAATATGCCATTGAGCAGCATTCTGTCACAGAAGAAAAAGTAGAACCAGTCACAGAGATGCAATCTGAATCGGTAACAGAGGAGGAAGAAGAATCCGTTACAGAGATGCATGTTGAATCAGTCACAGAAGAGCAAGAAGATTATGCCACTGAGAAGCGATCTGAATCAGTCACTGAAGATGAAGAAAAATCAGTCACTGAGGAGCGATCTGTATCAGTCACTGAAGAAAAAGAAGAAACAGTAACAGAGCAGCTATCTAAATCTGTAACAGAAGAGCAAGAAGAATCAGTCAAAGAGCAGCAAGTTAAATCTGCAGTCACAGAAGAGAAAGAAGAATATGCTACTGAGGAGCGATCTGAATCAGTTACAGAAGAGCAAGATGCATCAGTCACAGAAGGTCAAGGAGAATCAGTCACTGAGCAGCAAGATGCATCAGTCACAGAAGAGCAAGTAGAATCAGTCAGAGAGCAGCAATTTGAATCAGTAACAGAAGATCAGGAAGAATATGCCATTGAGCAGCAATCTGAATCAGTCATAGAAGAAAAAGAAGAACCAGTAGAAGAGATGCAATCTGAATCTGTAACAGAGGAGGAAGAAGAATCCATTGAATCAGTCACAGAAGAGCTAGACAAATCAGTAACTGAGCAGCAAGTTGAATTAGTCACAGAAGAGCAAACAGATTATGCCACTAAGGAGCAGCAAGTTGAATCAGTCGCAGAAGAGGAAGATTCATCAATCACAGAAGAGCAAGAAAAATCAGTCACTGAGCAGCAAGTTGAATTAGTCACGGAAGAGCAAGAAGATTATTCCACTGAAGAGCCATCTAAATCAGTCAAGGAAAAGGAAGAAGCATCAGTCACAGAAGATCAAGAAAAAGCAGTCACTGAGCAGCAAGATGCATCAGTCACAGAAGATCAAGGAGAATCAGTCACAGAGCAGCAAGATGCATCAATCACAGAAAAGCAAGTAGAATCAGTCACAGAGCAGCAAGTTGAATCAGTCAGAGAGCAGCAATTTGAATCAGTAACAGAAGATCAGGCAAAATCAGTCACTGAGCTGCAAGTTGAATCAGTCACAGATGAGCCAGAAGAATCAGTCCCTGGGCAGCAAGTTGATTCAGTCACGGAAAAGCAAGTAGATTATGCCACTGAGGAGCGATCTGAATCAGTCACAGAAGAGGAAGATTCATCAGTCACAGAAGATCAAGAAAAAGCAATCACTGAGCAACAAGTTGAATTAGTCACAGAAGAGCAAGAATACTGTGCCACCGAGGAGAGATCTGAATCAGTCAGTGAAGAGCAAGATGCATCAGTCACAGAAAATCAAGTCGAATCATTCACAGAGCAGCAATCGGAATCAGTTAGAGAAGAGCAAGCTGCATCAGTCACAGAAGAGCAAGCCGATTCTCTAGTAGAAAATTTTGGACCAGACCTAGAAACATCTGAATTTAATACCAATACAAAAAATGTCGATGAATTATCAATTCAGACCTACTTATCACAAATTCAAGCTGTTCCTTTTCTTGCTAAAGAAGTTGATGTGACCAATGTTCAAGCTAGTCATGAAAACGAGAAAATAATTTCTGGAATTCTATGTGATGTAGAAAAAGATCAAAAGGTTCAACACGAAATCACGACCAAATCTTTAGACGATACATTCGCTACTACACACAATGTTGAGAGTACCACACATCAACAAACTGAAGATAACGGCAGAGAGGGATATGAAGAAACAGAAAACGTCTATGAAATCGATGGAGACACCATAAAATGTCTTGAGTGGTTATCCACACTATCTGATTGCACTGAGATGGAGGTTATACCTACCAACGAATCTAGTGACATCATGAACAGACCCCCAAGCCCTGAAGCCAGAGACGATGAGTTTATAAAACCTATTCTCCAATTAAATACATTAAATCGTGCACAAGGTGATTTCTCCGTCGTATCCCAAGACCAACTTGGTGATTTTAATGAATCCTTTGCGCCGGAAGATGAAATTGACTTCGCTCAATGCGTAAGAGAAGACGCAAATTCTGAGCCTAGTCAATCCCCCGTGCGACCAAAAGTACATTTCAGCTTCAGTGAAAATGCTGATCAGATAGCTTCTAGTCCTAGACGCAAAGGCAAAAAACCGAATAGATCAAGGGATGGTTATCATGACATGCTGGAGGTGTTTGGTATCACAGAACATGACGTCTCCACAAATGTTAGACACACACATTCCACATCTTCACTAGATTCTTTCGAATCAACAGATCCCGACGTTGTCAAGATGCTAGAAGCCTTTGGCATGCTGGCCCATCCGACATGTGCAGATGAAATTGAAGTAGAGCTATCGTTATCAAGTTCCGTAAATCTCTTGAACAGGCCTGAAAGTCCATCATCGACGAAGGATGAAGGAGAAAATAGCCACGATAAAATCGAAAAGAATATATGCGATGATGAGGTCCTCCTCCAAGACTTTGGGGAAAGTTTCCATCCTATCCATGAAATTGACATAGGAGATTCAAATGTGAACGAAGCAAGACTTGAGAGGAGTGACAGTCCAGAAGCTGAGTACATAACAGTGCAGCACATGAACGATTCAACCAGTGCTGCACAAAACACTGACTCTATTGGCATTGACTCCAGTTTCGATTTCAAGATCAAGGAGACATTGTTTAAAAACATAGAGTCTGGGAAATGCGCTGGCCGAGAACTTTGGGAAGGAGATTTACAAAAGGAAGAAAATAAGAGCCTCAATCTGAATAATATTATGATTAATATTCCTAACACGGAAGACAATTCAGAATCTGCAACACAAAATGAACAACAAAGAATAAATGGCTTAAAATGTGTATCAGCAAACGCCTTGGAAAATGAATTCACTGAAAATATTGAAGAAGGCATTGAAGAAAGTGGATCCATTCATGAACAGCAGGAGAATTTAGAGGAACATGTCAACAAGTCTAAAGAATTAGAATTATACGACAATAAAGCATCAAATCCAGAAAACATTGTTTTGAAACTTATAAATAGAACAGATCAACAAGCTCTGGAATTTAATGTAGAAGACGAATCGAAGCTAGACGAAACTGATGATGAGATGAATGAGTTACACTATCTAATGCAGCAAGCAATGAGTGAAAGCCCGAAACCAGTGCCTTCTTATAGTTTTGGAAATTACAATACAGAAGACAGAAGTATAGAGGCTGATAAAGAAGATTCAGTCGATGCTGAAAACTATAATGAAGAAGAGGTTGAAAGTGATGGTGATGATGAAGAAGAAAGTGAAGATAGTGGAAATGATGATGGCATTAATGATGAAGAATACCAAAAAAAAGGATTGGTGCATGATCTAATGATTGAAGATCAAGAGGAAAATCTGGGAATTGCAATCCAAAGGCATTCGGGGGATCTTCTGGCTGAGCGAGAGGAGGAATTGTTTGAAAGGGAAACATTTAGGCGTAACTCCACAGAGGATGACAACTGTGACGTTGAAATGGCAGTAGCTGAAATTGTTGGTGAGGTAAAAGAAGCTGAAGAGTGTGATGAGGACGAAGAAGAAGATCACGAAGATGATGATGGTGAGGAAGAAGATGAGGATTGTGACGAAGATGACGATGACGAAGATAATGATGCCGATGAGGAAGAAGAAGATGATGATGGTGATGAGAAAGAAGAAGATGATGGCGATAATGAAGGTAGTGAAGGGGCAGAAGAAAATGATGATGGTGCTGTGGAAGAGGGTGAAAGTGACGATGCAGTGGACAAGAACGAAGACGACGAGGAGGAAAATGAAGTAGAGAGTGAGATGGAGGATCGTGAGGCTACTAATGAAGTGACAGAAGATGGCGGCCCTTACACCTTCGATGAAGATCTAGAGGGAATTGAAAATCGTGAGGGAGATGAGAAACAGGAAGAAAAAGATGAAAAGTGTGAAATAGATAAAGACAGTTGTGAATGGGAAAGAGAATATACTGAAAACAAAAGCACTGAAAACTTCAGTCAACAAATTAATATTGAAGATAACAGCGAGGCTGCTGAAAAAACCAATGATGAATTTCCCCTCGAAGAGAGCACTTCACAATCTAGTATTGTAAAAACATGGGGATTTGAGAAGTCTCTAGTCAGTACAGATAAGCATGTGACCTTCTTGGAACAAACGCATCAAGGGGATTTCTCAGTAATTCAGAGACCAAGTTTGGCAACGATTAAAAATCAAGATCCAGAAGTATTTTACACTGTAGACAATACACCTTTTGAAGAGATTTTCTTCGACGCCGATGAGTCACAAAATGGAGAGGATGAAAGACAAAAAGCTTTCGAAAGTGAAAATGTTATAACAAAGAAATCTAATTCTTTCAAAGCAGATGAAATCGAAAAACTCAAAGCTCATGACAGTGACAAGATTTTAGAGGATTGTGTTGTAAACGAATATTCTGAACATTGCGATACGACAGAACGTGAAAATGTGACACTAGAAAAAATGAATTTTGAAAGAAGTACTTCAGACTCATCTGAAACTGTAGATTTGGAAAATAATGTAACTGACTTTAAACAAATAATTGGAACTGTTGTAAATGAAGCTGTCACTGGAAAAACATCCGATGCAGTACCTGACACAGCGACCCAAGCTAGCACTGACACTTCTGAAGAAGCTGCCACTGACATAGCTACAAAAGAGAACACTGACAATGACAAAGCAAAAGAAGCTTTCAAGGACACTTCTACTAAATCTGTACTTGACGAAAGAACTGAAGCTTACGACACTGCCACAGAGCCTGTCACCAACAAACCCGACGAAGCAGTTACTGACACCGAAAATGTCACCGACATTCTTAACAAAGTTGTTACCGACACAGATGTAGTAGACTTCACTGACACAGCTGCCAAATCCGTCACCAATACACCCACTGAACTTAACGAAAACAGTTATACGGAAGCGTTCACTGACTACTTATCTCCTGACACTGATAACAAAGGTACAGAAATAGACGATGACGTATTTATCACAGCTGACACAGACACACCCTTTGAAGCTGACGGCACGGTCACAGATGTAATCACTAACAAACCGACCGAAGTTGACAGTGACGCAACTTCAGTGGCTTTCAAGAATGACATTGAAGCAAACAATTTTACTAAAACACAAGACGACACTCAGACAAGTTTGGAAGCCATCAACAAGACGTTGCCCGAAAATGACATTGACTTTGGTTCAGATGCCGGGCCTGAATACACAACTCATGACGCTACTGAACCAGATGGAACAGAATTTCAGTCTAAATATGATGACACTACTGAGCATGAAACTGTAGACAAGAATAAAACAACTGAATACGAGACAGACGAAAACAATAAAGAAAACGTATGTGATTTCATAGAAGACAACAAGATAGAAAATACGATCGCTAAGAACAACGAACAGCCTGGAGATGATTACATAAACAAATTAGATGAGATCTTGTCAGCTGAATCAAAAAGAGAAGAAAAATCTGGTGCATTTCAAGTTGAGCAGCCTGAATCAGAAACAGAAGTAGAAGCTGAATCAGACACTGAAGAAGTAACTGAATCAGAAACAGAAGAAGTAGCTGAATCAGAAACAGAAGAAGTAACGGAATCGGAAATAGAAGAAATAGCTGAATCAGAAACAGAAGAAGTAGATGAATCAGAAATAGAAGAAGTACCTGATTCAGAAACAGAAGAAGTACCTGAATCAGAAACAGAAGAAGTACCTGATTCAGAAACAGAAGAAGTACCTGAATCAGAAACAGAAGAAGTACCTGAATCAGAAACAGAAGATCAGTCAGAATCAAAAACAAGAAAAGAATCTGAAATAGAAATAGAAGAAAAATCTGATGCTGATGCAATAAAAGAAGATCTAGCTGAAGCAGAAAGAAACTGTCAATCTGAATCTGTCAAAAAAGGAAAGGCTGAATCAGAAACAGAAGAACAGGCTGAATCATCAGTAATGCAACAAATTGAATCAGAAATAAACATACTCGCTGTATCAGAAGCTGAAGACCACTCTAAAGAAAAAACAGAAGATCAAGCTGAATCAGAAACAGATTATCAATCTGCATCAGAAACAAGAGAAAATGGTGAATTAAAAACGGAAAAACAAACTGATCAATTAAAAAAAGAACAAAATGAACCAGAAACAGAAGAACAAGCTGAATCAGAAACAGAAGAACAAGCTGAATCAGAAACAGAAGAACAAGCTGAATCAGAAATAGAAGATCAATCTGAATCAGAAGATCAATCTGAATTAGAAGATCAATCTGAATTAGAAGACCAATCTGAATCAGAAGATCAATCCGAATCAGAAACACAAGTTAAAGTTAAATCAGAAATAGAAGAACCTGTTAAATCAGAAATTGTAGAACTGAGTAAATCAGAAATAATTATCCAAGCTTTATCAGAAGCTGAAGATCAACCTACAGCAAACAAAGAAGAACAAGCTGAAGCAAAACCTGAAGAACCAGCTGGATCAGAAACAGAAAAACAAGCTGAATTTGAAACAGAAGAGGAATCTGCATCAGAAACTAGAGAAAAGGCTAAATCAGAACCAGTAGAACATGCTGAATCAAAAACCGAAGAAGAAATTAAATCAAACAGAGAAGAACAACCTAAATTAGATGCAGAAGAACTGGTTGAATCAGAAACAGATAAACGAGATTTTTCAGAAACTCAAGAACGACCTGCATCACAAACACAAATCCCAGCTGAATCAGAAACAGAAGAATATCAATCTGACTCAGAAACGGACAATCAATATGAATCAGAAACACAGGAAAAGTACGTGTCAGCAAACTAAGGAACAAGCTGATGCAAGAAAAGAAGAGCAAATTGAATCAGTAACAAAAGAACAAGGCGACACAGAAATAAAAGTTCAATCGGAATCAGAAACAGAAGAACAAACCGAGTCAAAAACAGACGAACAAGCTAATACAATAGCAGAAGAGAATGGGTGAATCAGAAACCAAAGAACTAGATGAATCAGAAACAGAAGAACTCAGCAATTCCGAAATAGAAGAGCAATCTGAACCAGAAACAAAAGAAGAACAGACAGAGTCCAAAACAGAAGAACAAGCTACTGCAATAAAAGAAGAGAACGTTGAATCTGAAACAGTATATCAATCTTACTCAGAAACAGAAGAACAAACCGAGTCAAAAACAGACGAACAAGCTGATGCAATAACAGAAGAGAAGGGTGAATCAGAAACCAAAGAACTAGCTGAATCAGAAGCAGAAGATCAAACTGGCTCTGAAACAGAAGAACATGCTGAAACAGAAATACCAGTTGTGCTAAAAACTAAAGAACAGCTTGAATCAAAAACAGAAGAAAAATTTGATGCAAGGAAAGAAGAGCAAGCAGAATCAGAAACAGAAGAGCTCAGCGATTCAGATATAGAAGAGCAATCTGAATCCGAAACAGAAGAACAGACAGAGTCAAAAACAGAAGCAAAAGCTGCTGCAATAAAAGAAGAGAGCGTTGAATCAGAAACAGTATATCGATCCTACTCAGAAACAGAACAACAGGCTGTATTGGAAACAGAATTCAATGTTGTGTCACATACTGAAGAACAGCCTGAATCAAAAACAGAACGAAAATATGATGAATTAAAAGAAGAGACTGCTGAATCAGAACCAGAAGATCTAGCTGAATCAGAAACAGAAGATCAATCTGTCTATGAAATAGAAGAGCATGCTGAAACAGACACAGAATTACCAGTTGTGTCACATACTGAAGAACAGCCTAAAGCAAATACAGATGAACCAGCTGATGCAATAACAGACGAGCAAGCTGAATCAGAAACAGAAGATCAATCTGGCTCTGAAACAGAAGACCATGCTGAAACAGAAATACCAGTTGTGTCAAAAACTAAAGAACAGCCTGAATCAATAGCAGAACAAAAATATGATGGATTAAAAGAAGAGAATGCTGAATCAGAAACAGAAGAACTAGGCGATTCAGAAATAGAAGAGCAATCTGAATCAGAAATAGATGAACAACAGACTGAATCAAAAACAGAAGAACAAACTGATTCAATAAAAGAAGAGAAAGTTGAATCAGAAACAGAAGACTTAAGCGATTCAGAAATAGAAGAGCAGTCTGAATTAGAAACAGAAGAACAGGTCGAATCAAAAGCAGAAGAACACGCTGATGCCAGGAAAGAAGATCAAGCTGAAAAAGAAACAGAAGAACAGACTGAGTTCAATAACGAAGAAGAATCTTATTCTGTGGATGATTCTACCGATGATGATGAAAACGACGATGAATCAAATGCAACAGAAATTATGAAATACACTTCTGATGACATAGAGGATGTCATAGAAGATGTCGATCTTTCATTGGAAGATGCGTCAGCAGAGCCGGAAGGCAGATGCTTAAAACTTGAGACCGATGTTTTGGTCAGCATAACTCAAGACACCTTGGAGAGTGCATCTAAACATGACTTAAATGGCGTCAATGTAGTGAAAGAAAAGTTAACAGATGAGCAAGCGCATAATGTGACTCGTGAGTTTAGGGAACGATCAATAGACAGAATCGAATCATTTACAGAGGAGTCATGTGAAAGAATTTCTGAAACTGTGAAGAATGAATTTTGGGAAAATTCCTTTGACAGAATCGAATCGATTGCAGATGAGTCATCTAACAGAAATTCTGAAATTTTAAGGAATGAAATTAGGGAAAAATCCATTGACAGAATTGAATTATTTGCAGAAGGGTCATCAGACAGAATTTCTGATAATTTGAAGACAGGCGATAGAGAAAGATCAATAGACAGAACCGAATCATTTACCGAAGAGGGGTCTGGCATACTTACAGAAAAAACTGTACAGCGTAGCAAACCATTAAAGAAAGTGGAAACACGTGACAGTTTTGAAGAAGAAACTGATTGCATCGTAGAAAGAGCCATAGACAGAACAGAATCATTTACAGAGGAGACCTATGCTGGCGCTACAGATACTGCATTGGACGGGGTTCAATGTCTTACCGATGAACATCATGAGAACAGATCCAATACACATGCAGAGGAAACGAATGCGCAAGCTCCAGTTGCAGCTGCTATCAGTTCTACTTCTTCCGATGCAGATGTGACCAGAGCTAATGACGAAACGCTGGTCGCGGAAAAAGTTATTTTGGGTGGAAACGACGATAACAAACTGAACACTGGTCTAACAGCGAGCAATGACGAACAGCCAGGGACAATTGAAGGCAAGTTCATAGTGAGAGTTTCATTCGTGTCAACATAATTTACCTTATTGAACAATAGAATATCTTTATATATTTTTAAAAGGAGTTCCTCACATTAAGTTCAAGTAACGTTAAAAAAAAACTAAATAAAAAAAGCTTTTTATTATTTTTAAATTTTTATTTATTATTTTTTCAAGCAAGAATTGTCCAATCCAACAAACAATGTCCTTTCTTATAGGAGAGCCTGACTACACGGCTCAGCTCGCTGAGGTCCAGTCTATGATGGCAACGTTTTCCAGGCGCGTCAGTTGTGACATTGATCTCTGTCACATGGATGTCATCGGAGCCATCGACACTTTGGTGGAGAAGATGGCACATGAGTTGCAACAAGGGACGTTGTCTACAACAGATGTCATGCAAGAGTGAGTAGAGTAACTACTCGAGTAACTATTAATTACATATCAAAATGCATATGGTTAGACTTGCTTTATAATTATTGTAAACTGGACGAAACCCAAATTTTTAATTACAGAAAATATGCATACATTTTTTAATAATATTACTAAATTTACAGAATGATGTTAAAAGGAAGGCATGCAGATTTTAAAATAGTTCCTTAAAATAACGAAACGTCGAAAACTAGTTTTTAAGGAAGGATCTGCTTTGATCTCAACTATTGAAGTGTTGAAAAAAACAAAGATAGGCTAACTTTCTTGAATTATAACAAAATAACATTTATCTGTTCCTCTAGGATTTCCAATTTGACCACCGGCCGTCCCAAAATATCCGGTCCAATCTCAGAGTCAACATCCCATCAAGCAAGCCGTGAAGGAAGTCCCAAACAATCTGATCCCGTGCGAACTTCTAGGGATTCAAGTGCTACTGAAGACAGCTCTCATCTTAACAGAGAACAACTAGAGAAGGAAATTTACGACATCCTTGATGAGATTATGTCTCTCCTGGGTGCAGTCTCACCCAGTCATAAATCCGCGTCCGACACCGACACCCAATCAGAGACGGACGTCAGGGAAAAAGACGAAGCCAGACTAGAAATAACTGATGTCGATAAAGTTCCCCCAGAAGCTAGGGATTCTTTAGAGAATGCCAGTGGCACTCAAGGTGAAGATAACCTGCTTCTGTCACCAAAATCTGACGAAGTTCACCAATCTTATGATGATCAGCGGCTAACCGCACCTAGTAACACACCGATGAGTCAATCTATGATAGAGACTGAAAGCACAATGATTTTTTACGATGATCTGTTTATTGAAGAAGAAAAGGATTCATTAAATTCTCAAAGCGAAAAAGGCCAACCAGTATCAGAAGATTCAAAAATATCATTCACAAGTAAAGGAATTACTTTCCTAAATGATGATTTCAAGAAGATGAACTTAAATGGAAATGATTACGGGGAAGAAAGTGTTCAACCAGCTGTTGAAATCAAAGAATATGCTTCAGATGACTTCAAAGCAGGCTACGAAACTACTGAAGATAAGTTATCTGAAAGTGATCAGATGGATAAACCAAATTCTCCAGAAACAACTGACTTAACAAAACAGTCAGTTGATGAAATTGAGGAAACAGAAGATATGTTTCATTCAGCTTATGAAGAAAATCCCAATGAATCACAATCCGATTTCAACGATGATCAGCTTTACGTGTCAGCTCTACTTGACTCAAAAGTTGAAGCTGGAATTTCTTCTGTTGGTGAAGATATTGTTGTTGGAGAAACTTTTTGTTCATCTGACACAAAACGACTCGATTCAAATGCTAAAACTATAACTTCTGTTGATGAAACATCAGTTAAAATAGACACACCTCACCTAGCTGAGACTTTTTCAGTTGACACAACTAATCAGCCCGAGCCATCTGTTGCTGGTGAAACATCACCCATAAGACCATCTGACCTCATTGAGACATCTACAATTATTGACACAGATCAAGTTGAGACACCTGCTGTCAATGATACACCTGATCTAGCTGTGGCTGAAACTTGGACTTCACATGGAGAAAACCTAAAGTCACAGTCGGAACAAACACAGATTATTCAGGAAGAATATCATGTATCTAAATCAAGTATAGACATGTCTAACGTTGATTGCCTTTGCGCCGACCTTGAAAATGATCCTTTTAAATCCTTAGTTGAGGACACTGAGCTGGGAGTAGAATTTTATCCAAGTGAGAATAAAATCTACACGACAGAATTAGATCAGTCGGATATTGTTCAGACAGAAGAAAACATGTTCAATTCAGCATTCGAGGAATCCACGCTAAATACTCAGAGAGAATCCCATTCAGCTGCATATGGTATTTCCTTTAATGATTCTGTAACAGCCGAAGATCTGAAAACTGAGGCTAAAAATCAAGCACTTCACAAAATCCAAGTTCCAGAAGTGCGTGTACAGCCGTGTGATGAAGAAGATCCATACGACCCATTCAGTGATGATGTATACATACAGAGCCAAGGCACAAATCAGATGTCCAGCTTTCAGTGGTATGATGAAGAAGCCGGCGATGGAGCCGAACACGACCCATCCTCTCAATGTCAGGATGAAAAAGAAGTTACAGAATTGGACAGATTTGAAGATGACTTTGACATTATCAATTACCCAGAAGCCGATGACACGGAAAGAAAATTTACTGATCTAGTAGAATGTCATGAAACTGAAGCTACTTCAGAAAATAGATCTGAACAGTACTCCGAGATTGTTGGCACAGAAGACATTACTGATATTGATTCAGAACAATCTGTTTTGTTTCGACTCCAAACCCTGTACTACGTAGACCGACATGGTAACAGAATGTTTTCAGAAGAATTTTCAGACCAGCAGGAAACAGATTTCAAAGACATCAATTCACAGGAGGGCTTGTCCGAAAGTACCCTTAAAGAAAAAGTTGATGACGATTTTGTCATTATAGAAAAAGCAGTTGTTGAAGAAGAAACTATCAATAAACGTATTGTTCAAGATTTTAGTGACGAAGATGAAGATTGTACACAGCTGCAAGAAGACTATTCACCAGATGAAATCACTAATGAACAGATGCAAGCAAGCTTTGATGAGAGACTCACGGATGAGGTGGCAGAAAATATCGTCAACGAAGTTTTGGCATCTCAAGAACAGGAAAGCAGATTGTCTGAGTTCCTCCACGCTTCACAACAAAATATGAGCACCGATGCATTCTTAGAAATAGATCAATCGCAATCGGAGCTAATTTCAGATGATGAGCCAAACTCTGAAAAGGAAATAGCTGTGAGTCCAATGTCAAAAGACAATAAAGAGACTTTATATGACTTCAGTTCCGAAACTCAAATTTTCACTAAAACTGTAGACAGTCATTTGTCAATATCAGACCCTGAAAATGATCTTACTTCAAACAGCTTTTCAATTCAAGACACTAAGACACCATTGGCTGTTATTAGAATCCAACAAAAATCTGCTGATGAAAATGTATATTTACTACCTGAAAATCTTGATCAGACAATATTGAAAAATGATTCTAAAACAGAAGAACAGCAAAACGAAGACAGTAGCTTGAATCTTGGCGATATAAACAATGATTTTGGTGGTGTCAACACAGCGAGCAACAACCCGTCTTATGAAACACAAGTCTGTCCGATATCGCCTTCAGAAAATATAGAATCTGACTTTGCTTCCATGACAACCTCTGACTCTGACATCATGTCACCTGATGTGCACGATTCAAACTACTGTCTCGACTACTTTGAAAAATCATTGGCAGAGACGGGAAGAAATTCAGAGAGAGAAAGAAAGCCACATGCGGATGACATGTACTCCCACTCGGATAGCATGCCCGGATCAACAGAGAAAGGAGATGAGAGAGAAGACGATGATGAAGAAATGTACACAGATGAAGACGACCAATTCGCTGATGGCGACGATTCCGATTCAGACTTTGAAACTCCCCAGTACCGCGAACGGTTGAGAGATGAGGTCGCATCGGCGATCTCGAAGGAAATCGTCCTCATGGCAGAGGTCGAGGTGGCCATGGAAGATCTAACAAACCCCAAAGAATCACCGGTAAGCCCCCTGGACGAAGAATCGTGCTATGAAGCATTTGAAAAATATAAATCCTATAGTGAGGAGCAAGAAGAACATGCAGAGTTTGAGGAGATTTTGGAAGCATCCCATTCACGAGAATCAAATGAAGGTCTGAGCGCATCTTCGTTTAATCAAACAGAAATCCCGAACTCGCCAGAAACTTGTGATAATTTTAACACTGGTGAAGACCTTCATAGTGAAATTGATATTAAAGCGGGGGTTGATACAGCTGTCCAGAGAGATCCCCGTGAAAGGCACAAAAGAATTCCATCCATCTATGAACGATCTATGTCAGCTAAATTGTCTAGGGCTATGAGTGATGATCCAAGCAAATGGGGCTATGCTTTTGAGCCAGATGAAGATCTATTTATAGATGAAGTAATCGAACAATTCAAATCCGAAGGAGCAATGGAAGCTATCACCCCCGTGGAAGAGAGTATTTCAACATTTGACCAAGATAAAGATTCTAAACTGGAACATGATGCTAAAGGTGAAGAAATCGAGCAATTAAAATCTGAAACAACTTCAGAGCCATCACCTCTTTTTGAAGAAAACCTTTCTCTCTCAGATCCAGATGAAGTCTCTGGATCTGAAAATGATACAGACGAGGAGAACGAACTGCCTTTTGAAGAGTGTGTGGAAGGAGGAGACGAAACCACTGAAGGAGTGCTAAAAAATTCCGGAAAGCATGAACACTTACAAGTTGGTTTAGACATTTCTGAAAGAGCTGGTGTGGAGCAGGAGAAAGAGTTTGTTCATGATGATCCAAAATCAAGTGAACATAAACTCCGAATATCTAAATCCAAAAGGAGAAGGCTGCAACGAAAAAAACTAAAGTTGGCATTAGAAGCAAGCGACAGTGCTGATCTTACTTCTGACAACCATGATCCAAACTCTGAAATAGATGATATTTCAGCAACACGCAAAAAGTTAGATGTGACAGCAGCTGATAGTAATCCACTTGAAAAGAAGAAGAAGAAAGTGAAGAAGCAAGTCGAACATCAAGTTTCTTGCAGCACCGATTCTGAGTTTGGACACAGGGACCAAGACTTTGAAATTACGGAGCAAAACCAAAGCTACCAGAGTTCAAAGGCGGCCATCGAGAGTTCCTTTGGTGATATTGAGGTAGAATCTCAGGACAAGAAAAGACATAGGAAAAAACACAGAGGTTCGACAGCCCATGGGCCAACAAATGAAGAAAGTAAAGCCCAAGCTACCAGACCAGCGCTTCTAGATTTAAAAGATGGTGCGATAGCTACTGATCCCAGAAAGAGTACTTTGGAAAATAAATTGCCGACGGTGAAAATAGTGGCTGACGACAGCAACGAATTTAGTCCAGCCGAAGTAGGGAAATCCGATGACCACAAATTCCGTGCTCTTTCAGCAGACATGAAAGGTGCCAGCAATGAGGCTGGTGGTCAACTTCTCTCTTCAGGAAGTCAGAAACCAAGAGGTCGTTCAAGGTCACCGGCACCACCTAGCCTGAGACGCATCACGGGACAACCACAGCGTAGACGCCCGCGAAAGAATATTGTTGTTGTTCCAAACCCTCAACCCTTCTAAGTACAGAACACGCCAACCTGTCTATCCTGCTGATCAACAGTCAATAATATGTTGCTGATGAACAGTCAATTATTACAAACACATTCATGTCTTATCCCGCATTAATGAGCCGCAATAATTTATTTAACAGCTTGTGAATATGTGCATCTGTTCAAACCTACATCTGTTAGAGTTGTTTTTATATGCAAACAAAAAAATCAGTTGACTTAAAAACACAGACTTACACTCGAAATTATTGCCCACATGCCTTACGGATGACTCTTGCATGCTTTAAAATAATATTTTAAACCCTCGGCATCTCCTATATGTGAACGAAACATAGCATGTACATTTTAAATTTTTGCTTGTAAACAACTTTAGCCCCCTGAAAGAAACAACAGCTTTTTTGTTTTGAAACCTTATGTCCTCATTATTCATTATTTATCATAGTAGGTAGGCACCTTTATCACATTTAAATCATGGAAATTGTTTTGAATGATATATAGCCAGATTTTTAAATAATTGATATAAAATAAACTTTAGTGTAATTGTGAAACTTTTCCCTGTATATTGTCTTCCTTTGAGAAGATTGATGTTTTGTTTCGCTGCGTGATATTTATTGTTCATTTTAAAAAAAATGTAAAATAAAGGGGATATAATCTTAAGTAATGCTTTATCATTTTTTAAAATATCAAACGGAATGAGTCACATCTTTTTTTTTCAACCAGTGACAACCGCTTTACATATTTTGTATCATACTTGCTTGTTTGCAGTGGCGTAGGCCTACTTTAAACATTTATCATTTTCCCATTCAATATGCCTTATCTTAATGTATCTCTTTTAAATTAATCCATGCGATATGAGATGCTTTGTTTTTGAAATTTTAAATTATTTATGCTATATTTTTTTTTAAAATGATGAGCACATTAAAATTAAATGGAATATCTATTAAAAATTTTACTCTATATTTATTAATGGTTTATAGTATGCACAACTTTTTAGTAATCCTAAGTGCAAAATGTTGTTTGTTTGCATGGGGATTTTTGTGAACATGGAAGCCATACAGCATTTATGCAGAGTTTATTATCTATTATTTATCTATCATGATGTAAATTGTCATTTAATTTAGAGTGTCTCATAAAATATATAAGCAAATATAATTTTACGAACACATTTAAACCACACTGATTTAACTATAATATTTTTATAAAGGAACTATTACCTTGTTAAATAGACTAGAATAAATTTGTTTTCTCAGTGTCTGGGTAAAGTTTGCGAAAAATTATTTTATTTTAAAAACAAGGGGCCAAAGCCAATGACAAATACTTTTGTTTTCTTCAACAGGTTGTAAAATTGTTTATCCTTATAAATAAAAAGTTCAATCAATATTGTTCACATAACTTTACCCATGACAATTTGTCCAATTTGAACATATTTATTTTTACATATATCCACAAACACACCAGTATAGTTGTCTTTCATGCTGCAAATTTTTTTTCATTAATGTTCATCAATTCAAAACAATTTTGTGTTAAAATATTGCTTTCAAAAAGAAGGTAAAAATTTAAGTCTTTCAAAATAGAAATAATTACACCATATCTTTCAAAACAAAATATTTATTCTAATGTTGAAACTCGTCATATCCCCTTTTTAGTCTATTCTCAATAACCTTGTTACAGTTTTTACGCATCAAATAAAAATATAAATAAAATAACGTCTCTTGTTGTTTTTGTTTGTGGTCATTATCGTTATTTAATTTAATGAAACAATTAGCAAGAAGAAGTATTTAATTTTATGAAACACTTCTTCTTGCTAATTTTTTACCCCCCTCTCGACCGAAACATTTTGAAATATCTAAACATACAAAAGTTACTTGTATAATATATTTATGAAAATTATAGTCTATTAACTTGGCCCTTTGAATCGTTGAAAACGAATTACTTCCATTGCAACACAATAAGAATAAGTATTCCTTTTATATTTCCTATACATTCAGCTTTTGCTTTACACATTATGCAATCTAATCTATACCATAAATACAATGTAAATATAATGGAATTAATTTTTAAAATAAAAGTGTTTAGTTTGCTTTATTTTTATTTCTTTTACATTGTAAATGAAATTCTAAAATAAAGTGGACATTTAACACAGGTACATATAATGAACAATTCAAATCTGGGTTGAATATTTTAGTCCATGAAAAAATGTATTATAATATTCTACATAAAATATTGTTAGCAGTGATACAATATATAGTTTTATTTATATTAAACTAGGATGAACAGCTATAATTTTACTGAGATGGTGTTAAAAGGACCCTTCATCTTCAAGCTATAACTTTAATGTAAGAACAGAATACTATACCCGATCAAGTGATGTACTCGGCAAGAAGTATGTGAGAACTTATTGCGGAGCAGAAGCTAGGCTATAGCAATGGAATGAACATCGAGACATAGGGGCTGTCCGCAATATTCCCTTTAAGGTTCGTTGGTTCGTGTACAAAGTAATAAAACTCGTGTGCAAAGTTGCACAGCATCCATTATTTTGTGCAATATTTGATCAAATTTGCTGCGCGGTAATTCTAAACTGCTGCGTGGCATCGGTCAAATAACTGCGCGGCCACGCAGGCGCGCAGCTTAAATGGAACATTGGCTGTCCGTAAATGACATCACGCGATTTTGGCCGATTCCCCTCCTCGTCACAAAAAGTTAGACCCCTACTTTCGAATATGACGTCACAAAGCTTTGCGCCACATCTCATAAAAGCCGCATTTCCTATTTGAAAATGAGCATGTTTCAAATCACTTTACGGTCATTTAAAAATATAAAGCTGCACTTCAATATCGTAGCACGCGTGAAGTCATTGAAAACGTCATCTAATACATAATCGCACATCCTGTGCGTGTGTCTCCCCAAAGGGACATCACTCTACTTTTTTTTTAATTGAAAATAGAGACTTAAACATCTATTTTGTTTTGCAGATTAACATTAACAATGACGTCATTGTTTTATGAGGATTGTTAATTATTAAATACTTTGTACGCATTTCAGGAATATTTCGCAGGCGCCCTACAAACCTTATACTAGTATACATTGTGTACATTTCAGGAAGTTTAATATTTCGTCCGCCTGCTACACTAAAAATGTGGTGTACACGGAAATCTATGATATTTAGCTGTTCATATCGTATTGTGTTCAAGGCAATAAAAGATCAATGTTCTTTTCTATTGCAGTATTTTGTACAGAGGCGTAACTAGGTTTTTGGCGTCCTTGGCTAATTTATTTTTGACGCCCTTGATAAATTGACACGTTTCAGCTTTGCGATTTTTTCATTTGTAAAAAAAATATATTGAATTTCTCTTATTTTATTATGACAAACAATAATTACGTAGTCTGACAGTGACAGTCATGCAACGTGAATATAAAAATGCATAAGACAGGAACAATACTAATTTGCAGTTTATTATTTACTAAATAATACCAAATAAATTGGTGGATAAAACGGGATATTTTTGCGTTAAGAAAATATACAGCAAAACTTGAAGTAATATGTATTATAAATAAGAACAATAGTGTCAATGTGTCATACTCATTATCTCATACATAACGATAGAAACTGACAATTAAAAGTACATTTAAGTAACACTCCACCGTCTACAGCTCAGCACTTCTGTTAGCTGGCGTATTGGCGTGTTGCTAATACAGTCGGACCTTTCTAAGTCGAACTCAAGGGGGGTGGGGGTGGGGGGAATTCAACTTACGGAGTTTTTGAGTTAGGGAAACCGGCGTAATAGGCGCAGATTAATCAAGGACAATGTTGATATTGTGGAGGAACCGGGTTGAGATAATTGAGAACATTGGCGGAAAGATTTGAGAGGTGAGCTGACGGGGACGTCAGGGTCGTACCTGGAATGTAATGATGCGCTCAGACAATGACCGGAAAATGAAAGTATTCCGGCCTCTCCCTTCCCCCCACCCCAGGTACGGAACGTTGGGTGGCTAGAAGCTAGGGGTAGACGGTGGTGTAGAACAATGTCAGCATTGTTAAGACAGGAAGTGAAAATTGATTGCCATTGAACGAAACTATAGGAGCGGATGTCATTAGGGTCTACCTGAGGGAATCTAAGTTTGACGTGGGTTAGGGAATGAAAGGCTGAGAATTTTATTGCTCACCGGAGACATAGGCAGTGAGAGAGAGTCGTAGAGAGAGAACAAATGTAGTAACCAGAAGTGATGATAAATAAAGAGAAGAACTGTTAGCATTAAAGCTGCCTTTGTGTTAAGTATGTGAGATGAAGATTCAAGTAGTACGAAGGAGCTTTACAATATTGAGAGGGGAGGACAGCCATAGCGGCTAGAAGGCTTGACAGGAAAGAGGGGCGGCGATGTTTCATATGAAAGGAGCCAACTTGCTTTGGCATACTGACACAAGCCCGTGAGAGGAGACACCTTCCCTTCCCTCCCCCACTTTACTCCCTCGACAGTGGGATGAGGATAGTAAGGTTTTTCTTTTTAAAAGAATGACTGTAAAATCATATTGACATTTGTATGATAAGAAGCCCCGCAAAGGCCACAAACATAATAAACATATTATAATGGTTTAAATGAACTATATTTATAAATATAATTAATTATTCACTTTTTTGTTATCGAGGATAAAAGTGAAATACAGTCGGACCTTAATAAGTCGAACTTCCCTATATCGAATTAATTGTTAGGTCCCGCCAAAATTCCATAAGACTGATGTCTTTTAGATCTCCTTAACTCCAAGATTTTTGGCTTTCAACCTCTCTTAGTCAAATTTTCCAAGGTGTTTGGGTTATTATTCTGGAGTGACATTTTCAGAACACGTGTTCCGTAAAGCCACCTAAATGGACGTAACATCTTATCTTAGTGCATATGTATACAAATTTAAAAATTAGAGATTTAGTGGCGCCCTTTTGAGCTGGCGCCCTTGGCAACTGCCCGATGCCAACCCGTTGTTACGCCACTGATTTCGTACATGTCTTTGTTATTTATTTTCATATCGTATTGTATTCATGACAATATAAGCCAAATGTTATTTTCTATTAAAGTATTTCATACACTTCGTTGTTATCCCTTCTGTCCGATGTCGTTTAGACAGCTTCAGCAGGCTTTTACACTAGTATTAAATAATTGTGAGGAATCAAATATTTAAGTTGACTATTATTTAATGTTGCGCGTTTTGACGTAAAGTCACAGTTCTTAAACACCCCCTGCCCCCTCGTCTCACATCGTCACAAATGTGTGACCCACCTCCTCCACTAGGTGCGTGACGTCATTTATGGACGGCCCCATATCGGAGCAATATTGTCAACTTCTCCCAGCAAAGTGAATCAACCATACTGTAGACCAGACGTATGAGCACCATAATCATAAAATAATCCAACTACTTTACTCTACAATCCCGTATTGAAAGCTAAGAATCCATCAGACGTCACTTTGAATGCAAGACACTATATTTATATATATATATATATATATATATATATATATATATATATATATATATATATATATATATATATATATATATATATATATATATATACATACACACACAAGACAAAACAGAGTGAAAGACACCAAATATTCGACCAACATTTACCGAAACTACTTCAATCGCGTATACTTATTAAACAATAATCTATATACATTGTAGCTCTATCCCATAACTTGTGAGTTGGTAAGATGCAGGCCTCGGTTTCAAATGTGAGCTTTTATTTCAAAGCTGAGCACCCCTCCAGTAAACCATATAGTGCAGGGGTTCCCAAAGTACTGCCCGTGGGCCAAATGCAGGCCGTGACAAAATGTTCACTGGCCCGCGGCCTCATGTGAAATAATTAATTGAGTCTTGGATTTTTTTAAATGTTATGATGAAATTATAATTACAACAAAAGACGAAATTATGTGCTGTTTTGAGTCAGAGGATAGCAAAAATCCATGAAATTTTATTGTTTATAAATGTGGATATTTAATACAAAAAGTCGATGAAGTTATGTGCCTTAATTTGTACAAATTTTGATGACTTCCAATGGCAAAAATCAATACCTTATTGAACATACCTTATTTTTGCCAACTTGAAAAAGAAATTAATGTGGCGTCGTTTACTTAAAGTTATAAGTTTAAGACAGAGCTTAATCACAATTTTTGACACAATAGTTTTGCTATTGCTATATTTGAACACTTTTTAATTTATTGAAAGGCACGTTAAATATAAAATAAACATCTTTATTCTATACCTTTGCCTTTATTATTACATTTTCAGTAATTTCTACTGATCGACTAAGACTAGGGGGGCCGTCCATAAATGACGTCACGCTATTATGGCCGATTTTTCACCCACTCCCCCCCTCGTCACGCGTCGTCACAAAAAGTTAGACACCCCCCCCTCCAAAAATACGTCACAAAGCTTTGACCCCGCCCCCAAAAAAAATAAATAAATAAATAACAAAAACCCACCTTATTTTCTATTTGAAAATAAGTATGTTTCAAATCACTTTTTTGTCATTTAAGTATTTATTTAGTGTAGGTCTACATTGTAATATCGTCACACACGTGAGCTATGCAATAGGTCATTTTAATAAATAGTAAGCCAGTGCTTCTCAAACTTTTTCGTATTAGACGACCGGCAAAGATTTTTTCATTTCACCAGGTACCGGTGCATTCTTTTCCGGTTTTGACGTGATTTTCCCTGTACTGACGTGATAGCAAAATGAACCCCTAGATGGCTTAAAGCCCTATAAGATTAAGTATGAATTCGGCTTGTTTTATATAATAATTTTTTTTAAAATGTGTTTAGTTGCCAAGGCATAGCAAGACAGCTAACGAACAATGCAGCGGTAATGTCAAAAACCCTTTGATGTGATTAACCTTCAAGGTGATATTACAAGGATCATTTCATTGTTGATAGACCTAGAATATATAGATACAGGACGATTCCTCAAATTGATTTCGATCTTATAATGATAGATTTCCTGCTAAGTATATGCACGTCAAAGGCATTTGATCTAAAATTACCACACTGATATCAAATCTCATGTTTTCTAAAAATTATTTGGTATGCGCTGGAAGAGGAATATGGCGAGTACTGTACGAACCCCACATTTGTGCAGGAAAGTAGGGTGTCATCTTGTGCGTCGCAAAATACAGTAATTCCTGCAAGTTGAAGACTGAAAAATGCTATGACATTAATAAAATATCCAATATCATAACTTTTTTTACTCCGAAGCTCACGAGTTTTTAAAAAATTTTTTTTTCGGTTTTTGTGTTGTTGTTTTTTTCCCCAATTTTTTTTCACGATTTCAAATATGTCACACAAGATTTGTAAATATAATGCCACCAATGGACGAGGCGTGTTTAAATTGTTGCATTCTCTTGTGGAGTTTATAAACTAATGAAAAATACATGGCTACCGCTATCGGGCAGTTTAACCGAGGGGTCGGTGAACAGCGGTATACTATCTCATTCGGTGTAAAAAGGGAACTCTAGGGGGTAATGCTGAATCATTGTGGCTTATATATTCGCTAGAATCCGCTCCTTTTGGGTTAATAATAATATTAACATAAACTTTTTATAATTTTAATTTTTAGGTATCCGATTGAACCGGTCCGTTTTTTTTCTTCAAAAAAACGTATCTGTGTTAACATCCTTAGATTATATTTTATTTTAATGCATAAAAATTAAACATTGACTTTTAACCATCACGGTTAACTTCTTTGTTTAGAAAAAAATATATTTAAAAATAATATTTTAAAAATTTACTTTTAAAAAATCCCTGATTTGACAGTCGGGCATCCCGTAAGAAAGAGGTTGGCGAACATGGGTAAATTACCCCATCTGGGGTCAATGGGAATTCTTGGGGGTAATGCAGACTCATTTGGGACATATAACATCCACTACAATCCACTAGATATATTAAAATACGTCATGTGTACCGTAATTTGTACGTGTACGCTTCGAACATATGCCCACTATTGAACCGGTTCCTTCCAGAAAATGCATTTTTAAAAATTTGACAACTATGTAGATTTCTTACCTTAGTACTATACGAAGTCACCTAAATCCACCATACTTTCATTTATATTGACACGAGTGACAATAATCTTAATCCACATGACTTGACTGTATCAAGTATCCTTTCTGTGATATTTAAAATTAACTAGGTTGTGCTGCGGCGCCGTGGCGCCTGCGGCGCCCACCTTTTTCAAAAGTACAACTAACTTGTCCATGTAAGATAAATACGTAATATTAAACTTCCTGAAATGTACACAAAGTATTTTATAATAGGGGCTGTAGGGCGCCTAAGGCACCCACTTTTTTGGGGGTCAAAAGCACAAGTAGGTTATCCTTGTTTTAGTAGCGTCACGGACAGGACAGACGGGACGTGCAGTAAAAAAATCGTGTGGTGATTAGCACTGTAAAAAAATGTTATATAAATACTTTGTGTACATTTCAGGAATATTTCGTATTTATCATACACTAATTTTAGAAAGCAGCGCACCAAATTACTGCACCACTCTTTGAGTCAGTTAGCACTGTTTGAGTCTATGTTTTAAAAAAAGCAGAGTGATGTCCCTTAGCGTTAGGCATCAGTGATAATTGAAAACTGAGCTAAGAAGAAAAGTTGTTTTGCGCTACTCTGGAATTGCGATGTCAAGAATTTGATGCATTCAATAAAGTTAATGAATACTATTATATCTAGAATGGCCAGGGGGGTTAGACCAAAAACCAATCGAACAATTATATCAAAATTAAAACGTTTATAATTGTATCAAATAGGCCACCCTCCCCCCCCCCAAAAAAAAATTACAATAAATTAAAAATGGATATTCCATGTCCTTTTGACTTAAAATATCTACACCTAATCCTATTCATATCAATTATAGACACTTATCATTCTTGTAAAACTCACCAGTTGCATTTTCGCTAACGACGCTCCCCCAAATCCCCGCCGAGTCATGTGGGCAGGACCTCGAGTCTGGGGGGGGGGAACGCACACATAAACTTGTCTATTTTGGGGTAACGGGCAAAAATTTCGCGGCAGGACTGCCTTAAGAGAACCAAACGGAGCTGCGGTTACATCACAAATGCTTTGATGTCAACATCAAACGACGCAATTTTATACGTTCTCTTGTGGATTCTCAAACGTAAGGATTATAATTAGATTTAATCTTCATTTCTTGATAACTTACGCCAACCGGCGTCTGATGGCCTACGGATCGGCACTTTAAGAAGCACTGATGGTTAAAAAAAAAGTCATTAAATAAATTGTAAGCGACCAAACCAAATATTACAGTCGAAGTTTTATTTAAAGTTACCCTTTTGATGTGACGTCATATTTCTTCAACCCCCTCCCTCCCCCTCGTCACGCATCGTCACAAAAGTGTGATCCCCTCCCCCCTAGGTGCGTGACGTCATTTATGGACGGCCCCTAGGTATTTAATAAGTGTCGAATATAGCGATACCATTTCCATCCCCCTCCTCAAAATATCGTTCTTTACCACAACAAACAAACAATAAAAATTTCAAAACAAACATGAGTTATTTTATTGAATATTCGATATCTAAAAAGGCAGATGTGAAATACTGATACCACTGAGCTTGTCTGTCTGATCTCGTGACCAATGATGTTCCCTCTAAGGTTTGATGGTCCGTGTGCAAAGTGAAAAACTCGTGTGCAAATTTTTCACAGCATCCTTTTTGCGTGCAATATTTTACAAAATTTGCTGCGTGGTAATTCTAAACTGCTGCGCGGCGTCGGTCAGATGTCTGAGTGGCTGCGCAGCCGCGCAGCTAAAGGGAACATTGCTCGTGACACACATAAACATTGTCGTTTTGCTGCTTGGTCATAAAAATCTGAAACTCTCTCTCTCTCTCTTTTTCTCTCTCCCATTGTCTGATTTTCTACTGATGCTAAGATACATTAAGTAAGACATAACAGATTTAAAAAAAAATAAAAGTGATACGAAATTTTACATGCAATAATCTTGAACCAAATAATCCTAAGATATAAAGCATATTTAAATTATGAATCGATCTCCATACTTGAACTTTGACAGAGCACATTCACATACCGTTACCAGGGGCACGGTGGTCGAGTGGCATGCTCAGCTAGCGTACCGATGGTCACGGGTTCGAATCCATGTGACGGCAATGATTAGTTCCCGGGGCCTAGGGCGTCCCTGAGTCCACCCAGCTCCGAATGTGTACCTAACACTAGTTAGGGAAATAAAGGCGGCTGGGTGTGACTATATACTTTGTGACTAATAAATTATTTTCTGTTTTTTTTTCATGTGAGATTCCTCACTGCAGCTGGGCCTCATCTTTAAAAAAAAAGTTTTTTTGTTCTTTTTATCTTTTTATCTTACAGACGCTCCTTCTATGCAGAAGATGTTCTTTTTATCTTACAAACGCTCCTTCTATGCAGAAGATAATTGCGTCCACAGACCATGACAGATGATCTGTTGGCAAGTGATGCAGCGTTCACAGGCCACGGCTTTGTATGTTCCACGCATTACCCAGCCGCCTAACTACATGGAGTTGGGTGACTCAGGGACACCCTAGGCCCCGGGAACAAATCCTTGCCTTGACATGGATTCGAACCCGTGACCATCGGTACGCCAGTCGAGCGCGCTGCCACTCGACCACCGCGTCCCGTTATATACTTATATATATACTTATAGCATGGCCGTCTTAACGCATAGGCCCGTTGGGCATCTGCCCGGGGGCCTACGAGCATAGAGGCCCCATGGGAATATGTTTATTTATATATTTTATTTATATTTATTTTTTATTCCTGTCGGGGAGGGGCCCAACACTATTTCTTTGCCCGGGGGCCCAAACTGGTGTAAAGACGGCTCTGACTTATAGATGAGGGAAATCGATATATTTTTCGATTAATCAAGGTAAAAATTTTAATATAATGTTTCATTACATTAAAAACAAAATCTTATTTAAGGAGTGTGCTATGGTAATTTTACTTAGAGTGTTCTATGATATCATCTCGAAAGAGTGTTCTAAATCTTGGCCACTGTGACTGTGCGGTGTGCGCAAACAAAGGGATTGGTTGACTGAATCAACGGAGTGTTCTAAATAAAACAAATAGTAAATGGGCAATATCTTTTAAAAAAAACTTAGAAAGCCAAGGGTGCAGGATAAATACTTTAAAGAGAAAAAATAATTATATTATATTATAACTTCAGAAATTATATTATAACAATAATGTTTAAATACCGATAATGTTTAGTTACAACCGGGCTAATGGAGGATAATACAAATGACAATTATAGCTTACCATTTCAAATTAAAGTATTTTATTGTTTACAACAAAATTTAAAATTAAAAACATCAGGAAATTTTCGTCTTAAATGACACTTAACTGGTATTTTTTTAAAGTGGGGAAAAAACTACACATTCAATTCGTGAAAGTTAATGTTAAAAAAGAAAATAACATGTATGAAGTTCCCGGATATTTTACTGCTACCTTTCCAATAGACAATGCATCATTATTAACAGTACAAAATCACCAGCATGGTTAACGTTTTCTTTTAAGTTTTAAGTCTATTAGTATCCACTATTAACTGTAATTATAAGCGATATCAATAGCAAAGCACCAAAGAATTGAAAAGAGATAAAACAATTTCAGGTATTGTGTAATAAAAATACAAATATGAGAAAGGAGCATTTTTCAGCATATCATTATTGATTGATAACATTGACATTGATTCAATCATTCAATTTCAACTTATTATTATTGAAGTTGCAGCTTGTGAATTGTTGTGACTCAATAAATAAATAATAAAATTAAATATATATTAAAAAAGTCTTAACTTAAACTAACGCAACTTCATTTTAATTATGCTTGCTACTTTTTTTTTACTACTAATTATTTAGGCCGATGCTACTCGTCTCGAAGTTCGAGTCATCCAGCATGAATACTAGTCGTCTCGAAGTCGTTTTGATTTTAAAAAATAGACAACTAAACCTAACCCAGACCCTAAAACTAACATCTGAATTACGTTAATGGATAAAAATAATTGCACTTATTATTATTATTCCTTATTTACTTATTCCCTATTTTCAAGTGTAAAAATACAACATTTCATTCCCGGAAGTACGCTTCGCTCTGCCATATTGCCATAACAACAATGAAAATACTTCGAGACGAGCAGCCACTTTGAATTATTTATTATTACCAAAAATTATTAAATTATATTTATTCATTATAACTTTATAAAGTTATAGTTATAGTGAGTATGTATGAAAATATTGCTAAGTGCTATACTTAGTATAGCAATATTTTCATACATACTCATACTAATACTAGTCATACTCATTTTATTTATATATTATATATATTATTTATTATATAATATAGTAATAATATATCATATGTCATAGTATGGGACGCGGTGGTCGAGTGGCAGCGCACTGGACTGTCGTACCGATGGTCACGGGTTCGAATCCGTGTGAAGGCAAAGGTTTGTTCCCTGGGCTAGGGCGTCCCTGAGTCACCCAGCTCCGAATGGGTACCTAACACTACATGTAGTTAGGCGGCTGGGTAATGCGTGGAACCCACAAAGCCGTGGCCTGTGAACGCTGCATCACTTGCCAACAGATCATCTGTCATGGTCTGTGGACGCAACTATCTTCTGCATAGAAGGAGCGTCTGTATAGATAAATCAAATCAAGTATGATATAGTCATAGTATAGGTCATAGACTTAGGCTCATAGAGTCATACTATACTCATAGGCCATAGCCATAGGCAGTCTAGAATTACTTAGACTTTGATAGAAGTAGAAGGTTTCAGTATAGAAGGTTTCATATTACTAAGTTAACTAAGAACACTGTAACTGTAATTTACAGAGACAGTTCAGTAATGGAAGGCAACCTACCAATACAAGTAGACTTTTATACAGATATAAAAGATGTCATTCAAGGATATAAAGTAGATGCTGAAGAGGTAATATTTTGTACTTTTTAAAAATATTAACTGATGAAAGTAATACTTTCATTTTCATAAATGGGACCTTAAATGATTAAATGTCTATCATAAATTAGGTAAATATGGAGTTTGACGTCCGGAAATATTCTGCGTTTTATTTATTATTTTTAGTCTCCTTTTTGATAAGTTGACAGTTGTAAATTATTTTAAAATAATCGAGTTTATGTTACATATACTCAAAGAAATGTGTTGGGTTTTGAAGGGAAGCAGTATTCGCACGGTTTTGGCCGCGAGAATAATGACAACATCCAATGTAATCCTCACATCAGTCACAGTAAACCGTGCGGATAATGCTTAGCATTATTCTCACTGCAGCACGGTTTTTACCTTGAGAATGATTCCAAACCATATCTAAATTCTTATTACTGCTTATTATTTATGTAGCATTGCTTATTGACATCTATTGGTTTGGAGGGTATAAAAATAATTTATTTTCCATTTTAACCGTCTTTCGAATGACTGGAATTTTATATTTTTTTATCAATTTTAACAAGAACCTGAGCGGACCTGCATACTGTTAAATGATTAATAATTAATTATTAAACCATGGATTTAGCTGTTATAAAACTATTATTAACTGTTCACTGTTCTAGTGCACTCAACTTTGTAATTTTATTCTACATATTATGAAGTATCTTTATTAACTTTCATTCATCATGAAAAGAATTTTACTATAAGTGGACGAACTCTGTACTAATTCATAGTAGGCTAATTATTATTCTTCCCAAAACTAGCATCGTACCTGTGCTTAACTTAAATCCATTAAAGTTAATTTAAAGCAGGCAAAAGTGTAAGACGATATAAAATAATGGTATAGCGTAAAAATTTAAAAGTGAAAGTCTGTAACAGTGACTAACAGAATAGATAAGACAGGCATGGGGGAAAATAATAAAATATTTTCTTGGAAATGTGAGCGTGCTTGAGTGTTTGCACGCACCCTCATTCTTTTTAGTAAAAAAAGGAAACGCACGTAAGATAAAATCCCGACCATACTGGGATTTGAACCACATACCAATAATGAATGCAACTAAGCTTAGACTAACTGATCACCTGGAGAAGCTGATGAATACACTTGAAATTTTAAAATTATAAGTAATAATTGTTAAATGGATACCAATCAAGTTTTTGACAGTGTTACTTTAAAAATTCAGTAATCATGAAATTTGAATTAGTATTAGCATAGAAATTACACATTTTAGCCTAAATCGAGTGATATCAGCTATTATTTTGTCTACACCGGGCGCGTTTATTTTTCAACGTGAGCAGCCACTAGAAGACGCATGCGCCAACGAGCCATGCAGATATGCTCGGCGTTATTCTCACGGCCAAAACCGTGCAGATAATCACTTCGGGTTTTGAATGCTTGAGTTATTTAAAATAACATTAACAAATGAGCCTTCCATTATGTTTTAAGTTTTTTGTGTCTGTGACTTGATGTAAACAAAATTATAAACAAAGTTAAAGTACTGTAAAAATATAAAAAAAATTAAAATAAAATTGTTTAAAAGTTTACATTTTAATCTGTCGGAATAGTCAATTTTAGAGTCATTGGGAAGTGTCATAAGTTATATAGTAAATATTTAATATTATTATAATTTGAGGGCCTGTTTAGCACAACAACTTCATAAAACACCAAGTAATTATGTAGCCAAGAGGTGCTTTAAAAATAATTAAGAGCTGTCAACTTATCAACAGGAAGTAGACTTAAAAAATAATAAATAAAATATAGTATACTTCCAGACGTCAAACTCAATTTATACCATAAATTATATCGGTATGCAGTATATTATATCTAGAGTTTTTTTAAATTAATACTGTGACTATACTGTATGGTAATTGTAATTTAACTGTCTTTTTTGTCTCTTTTATGAGCAGGCATCTGGAAATGTTTATGATTTGCTTCTAAGAACATTATCTAATCCTGACATTGAGGTAAATACTTCTGAACATGTACACATTCAATATTTTCCTCAATGCATAGGATTGATATTACAAGATTAATTCTTAAGTCTCTTACAATTGCTATTAAATTTGCTTTAGAGAGTGTAATAAAGACATTTTAAATTGTGTGTTTATTAACTGAAATATAAAATATAAATAGTTAAATTATTGAAATGGTAGGTAAATTATATAAATGAATGAATACAATCAAAATTACTTTTACAAATGACATATGTCATTGCAAGATTAAATGTTTGCAAGGTAAATATCATTTAGAATGTTTAAAAATTAAGGTTGTTATCTGGTTCATGGATCAGGACCGCTCCTGTTAAATCTGGACCAGTTTACAGTAACTTCGGGTATAAGTGTATTACCCTGAGTTCATTTTTGGGCCTGTCATATCTTACAACAGCTATTAAATATTAGGGCTGTTAACGATTAATTTAAATTTAATCGTTAACTTTTGAAAAATTAACGATTAATTAAACGTTAATTTCGATTAAAGCAGAAAATTGAAATTATTTGTCACAAGTAGCATTTATTAAAATACTTGTCGCAAATCGAAATAACACTGGAATGTCTTCTTTTAACCAACAACGCAAACAGAAAAGTGTATAGACATTATTTGGTTCAAGTGATGAGCGGGTCTTATTGACAATATAACCAGCCGAGCTGAACAATCGTTCACATAGCTTTAGATTGTTTCAGCTGAAGTTGATGTAGTGGATGTTCGGTTTGCAGGTGATATGTAAGTGAAGTGTTAGAACCATGGTAGCAATGTTCCCTTTAAGCAGTGCGGCTGCGCAGATATTTGACCGACACCACGCAGGAGTTTAGAATCACTGCGCAGCAAATTTTGTAAAATATTGCACAAAAAATGGAAGTTGTGCAACTTTGCAAACAAGTTTTTTTTTAAACTTTGCACACGGACCAACGAAGCTTAGACTTAGAGGGAACATTGCATGGTAGGCAAACGATTTCTCTCAATTGACACACTAACCTTTATCAACATTTTGAACATTTACGTAAGTCAATAGTTTAAAAGCAAAATGTTAGTTTAATCATCCGGAAATTAGTTTATATTTATCTGCCGAAATATTTTACATTTTGACTTCCAGTACATTTATAAGTGGGTCGATTAATCGTTTTTAAAAATTTTAATAGTTAAAATTTTTAATGATTAATCGAGAAATTAATAGTTAATTTCCGCAGCCCTATTAAATATCAATTTAAATATAATGCCAGTGGTTGACAAAGGAAAAATAATACGATCTTATAAAAATCCATTCCAGTATCAATGAGTAGTCCTTATTTTGGCTGATTATTATTATTTTTTATCAACAGCCTGATATCATAATTAAAATTTTGGAAGATCTTGAGCAGGTGATTACTCTGTTATCTCAAGAGCATAAGGCATTAATAAATGTTATTTTGGTAAGTATTTATTTATTTACTTGTTATCTAACCTAAGTTGAATAGAACTTTTAATATAAAAAGTGTTGATTTTTTAGTAAGAACATAGTTATTACATGTTTAAGGAAATTATTGTGGCTTTAACGTGGGCTAGATCCCACACCCCTCAGCTTGTGAGGCGAGCGCACTATTGACTTCGCTATCAAGCCGCCTAAAGCCACATTAAAAATGATGAATGACTAACGCTAAGAAAGTCCTCCGCTGACCTGGAAGGGAGATGGGGCGCCCACCAAGGTCTACCAAGCCCCAAGTAAGTTCTAATGGAAACATTAGGACCCACCTACGACCATCGGTTATGGGACTTAAAAAGAAATTATACTTAATTGTCTCTTGAGACTATGGAGCCAATGATGATAAGGAAATGTAAAGATCACTTCAATTAGTAGTGCCTTATATACATTTGTGAACACTTAGGGATTTTTAAATTAATCGCTCTATTTTAAAAGGTAGGTGCTCATTTGCAAAAAAGGTGTTTTTATTTTTTCTTCAGAATTTGAAATGGTTGGATAAAGGACCAAAAGTAACTGCTGCATACCAGGCTTTCATTCTGAATTTTTCATCAGCGCATATCTTTTACCTGAAACCCATAATTAGAATGTTGATAAGAAAGTTTGTTCCAGGTAAAGTAATACATTTTTAAACAATTAATTCTTGTTTAATTGTTGTTTCGTCATGTAAGATCCAGTGACTACTTAGGATGTCTCCTTGGACCTGCAAGCTTCTTGACGAATTTACATACTGGACTTTTTCCTTTACCATTCTTTATTGGTATGCAAGGTCTAGGTGTAATCAGGCATTTTTGGTTGGCAGATTAGGAGCAAGTCTCTAAGTGCTGGTCAGAAGTGATGCCCTTCAGTCTCATTTAGATGTTAACATAGGGGGCACATATTTTAGTTGCACATCCTGCAAGGGTTGTTGATAATTTCCGTGAACGCCCATTCCCAAACTCTGCCACTGGTTGTCAAAACAATTTTATTTTCTTCTTATTAGTCTTTTTTAATTTTAAAATACAAAAAATAAACAATCGTACATTTGCTCTGAACTGGATTTCTGACTTTTCCCCTAAAGATTATTTAAACAGGACCGTGCCCTTGGTCTATCTTTACACAGGTCTGATTTTGAGGTTGTCTGTGCTCGCTCAAGTCTCTTGTTTGACTTGAATGAGAGCTTATTGCTTTAACTTTAGTCAGATTTAAAATTAGTTGTTTTGCCTGTGTTGGATGATCTCTTAAGATTCTATTTTTTCTATAGCTTGTTCTATATTTGTGTCCGGGAGAAATTGCATGGGACACATAGAGAGGCAGCTTCAAAATGGTTTTCATAATTTGTTTACAGAAATTTCTGTTTTGTTATGTGACTATGTGATTTATTTTTTTATTGTTTACAGGGGCGTTCAGTCTTCAGTAGTCCTATATATTTATTTAAAGTTATATGTCTTTGCTGAATTTTTATAGATGTTAATAAAGGATCTGATATTGAAAGTCAAGAGGCAGTGATACTGAAAACTGAACAAGATTTATCACATATCCATGAGCTTTTGAAATCTCTTTCTCAACTTGTGCCTACGTAAGTCACTGTTAAAAAAGTTCTTTAAAAAATAATTTTTATCCCTTAGGTCAGTTCTTCTCAAAATGGTGGTCCACGGACCGATGCCGGTCCGTGGGCCATCAGCCGCCAGTTTTAAAAAAATGAAAGAACAATCTAATTATAATCCTCCATTTGTAACCATTAATACTAATTCTATAAAATATGTCAATTTTTCTGAAATATAAATAAAATGTTGAGTAAATTTAAGTTAATGTTATAAATATTTAGTCAGTGTTTTTTTCTAATAACAAAAGTAAAACTTAGTTTTGACTAAGGTTGTTAAGGTCGCTTGTTTTTTTGAGGACCGGTTAACTGTTCAGACAGGTTAATAGTCTGTACTATATTTTTCTTAAGTTTGAGAACCAACAAGAGAATGTATAAAATTTTCACCTTGCATTGTCAATCTACTCCAAAAAACAGGGGAAAAATGACAGCACAGAATTATAGTTTTGTCACCTAAACTCAAACAATAGATTTGCATTCATGTTGTAAAAAGTAAAAATAAAATTTTAAAATTTGATATTTTCTTCAAAATTTCCATAATAATCATAGAATAAAGTTGATTTTGTTTAAAAAATTATTAAACCCAATTTACAGATGGAAAAGAAGGGACCAATGGTTATGTTTATAAAGAGAAGAAATAAAACAAATTTGGACTCTTCTTCAAAGTTAGATGATTGAGCCATAAATGAAACCGCAGCTTCATCAGCAAAACAAGTTCGTACAAGCTTCACTTGAAAATATGTCTCTTCATATATTTGATTCGGTTTTGTAAGTGGGGATGATGCTGGTATCCCAACACCTAATTGTGTTATTTTCGGCGATGTTCTATTAAATGATTCAATGAAGCCCTCAAAACTGCAGAGGCATTTAACTACTAGACATAAAGACAAGCTTTCTTTGAAAGGAAGCGTACTGATTTAAACAACCGACAGAAACTAATCTTTGGTTCATCACACATAAATACTTGTGCTTTGTGAGCTTCATATAAGGAACCACAACGAATTGCCAACGGTAAAAAAACCATACATAATCTGTAAGGCGCTCGTAGTAGGATGCATTAAGGATGTGTATTTGGAAATGTTAGGTGAAGCTGCAGCAAAGAATGTGGCCCAGGTTCCACTCTCAAATGACACAATCGGCGCATTCACGATATGGCTTGTAATATTGAAGTGCAGCTGAAATTAGCTAAGTATTTTTCTCTGCAGCTTGATGAATCCAGACATTGCTAATCTGGCCATTTTGATAGTACAGTCGAAACCTGTTAAGTCGATGGCGTTGGGGTATGAAAAATGGCGTCGAGATAACCGATGTTATCAAATATTAACATGTGCTTGAAATTTCTTTATGTATATGATTAATTAGTTAGCGTTAATTAGTGATGGGACGATTAATCGGAATCGTATCGGAACCCTAATATTTCTTCACTCTTTCCTAAGGTTGTAATGACCGTTAGTTTTTAAGGACCGTTTAAAATTTAAATATAACCATGGTTCCCACTCAGGAAAATGGGAAAAAGTCGGGAATTCTTTAAAAAAATTTCTCGGCCTTGAAAGTCTGGGAAAAGTTATGACTAATCGGGAATTTTTATATATATATGTTATTTATGCCGAAGTAAAGGACTTTGATTACGTCTCTGTGATGTTTAGATTCCATTTAATTAAAAAAAAAGTTACCAGTTTATAATTGTCTGCGCATGCGTTAAAAGGTCAAAGTTTTCGCCTCGCCTCGTCCCATGCGCGTGTCACAGCCGCTCGCGTTTGCAATGCCAGTCGAATCAGCGAATAAAAAAAATAAAAATAAACATATCAATATGGTAATTTTAAGTTTAATGCTTTTGACGTGCAGGATATCTGTTACTATCAGAACGCTCTCAAATTTCCTCAGTCAATCAAACTTGTAATATAAATAAAACTATTGCGGCCTTGACCGTTGATCACAGCACGCTGTGGGCTGTGTGTTAGACCTCGGCCGGCAACTAAGTCTAAGCGAATTTTTTAAAAAAATGATTCCTTATTAGAATTCGACCTACAAAAGTGATGACGTGTATATTAATAATATTATATACATGTACTGGAATATTAAGAAAATGATTTGATTTCATCGTCACGCGCGTGTTAGTCACAGTCACCTATCTTACTGGTAACAAAGCAACAACAAACTTTTAAAAGAATAATAATTTTTTATTTAATTATATAAAAACCACCGTCGATTCTCGATACAAACCTTTATTTTCATTTCTAAAGATATTCGTTTATCTTAAAAAATAAAATGATTAATGCATCAGAAAATGAATTAAGTTTAATAATAATATAACATGCACTGCGAAATAATGACGGATTAAAAGATCGCTAACGCGATTTACGGGCACCTCGGTGAATACATCTAATTCACACATGGATCAAAAGTGAAAGAAGATAATAACATCCGGTAATTTTTATTGAAATCTCGTAGAATCACACAATAGCCGGAAGTCTAGAAGAAAGCGAGATGTCAACACTGTTTTGAACTAAAAATGCATTGCTAGGCGAACCGATGAGGATCGAGCTAACTAACGTTAAGTTGGGATTTTGGCCCTCTTTTGTGCTCGAGGTATTAGGTTTCGTCGACTTAGAAAAATCGAATTAGCCGATGAGAAAATGCTAAGACAAAGAGAAAATTTTGCGGTTCCAATAAAAAAACGTCGAGTTAGTGGGGTGATCGAGCTCGAGGTAAGTGGGTTCGACTGTATATGTGCGATATCAATATGAGGATGGACAAGTAATCTTTTTCTTATTCATTACAAACTAACACAACTAGTTCTGGAATATTCAGCATACTTTACATTGTTGTCAAATAGAATTTACATATTGTGTTGGTGTGTGTACGGATGGTGCTGCTGGGCATGACTGAGTGGTGTTCTGGAGTTGTTATCAAGATTAAGGAATTAGCACCAGAATACAAGTTAACCCACTGTTTTATTCACCGTGAAAGTTTAGCCATCAAGCAGTGGCATAGCTAGGGATTTTGGGGCCCGTGGGGCTGCGCCTCTTTGGGGGCCATCCTCAAGTGGGGGGGACTTTCGAATTTGGACCCCCCTCCCCTCCCCTAGCTACGCCACTGCCACCAAGCAAATGTAAACAGAACAAAACAACACACTCAGCGATGTTCTAAAATTTGTGAACCATGTCAAGGCTGCGAATGCTTTAAATTCAAGATTATTTGCTGCATTATGTGACGAAATGGGTGCTGAACACAAACAGCTCTTACTGCATGCTGATGTGCGTTGGTTGTCTTCAAGAGTTTTTTAATTGTGAAAGAGAGCTTGACGAATTTCTACAGGAAAAAACATTGGTCTCAACTATTTCAAAATGTGAATTGGATAGCGAAGTTGGCTTACTTGGCTGATATCTTTGCCATTTTTAATGAGGTCAATATCTCTGTGCAAGGAAGGATAGCTTCATGCTGTGCAGTTGCAGACAAGATTGATGGGCAGAAACGGAAGCTAGAAGAAGCATGGAAGAGTGGATTATCAGATGATTGTTTCGATATTTTGAACTTGCCGAAATTGCTCTCAAGGTTCTTTTTTCATTTCCTTCATATTATTTGAGACTGATTTTTCAATAATGAGCATTATCAATAAAAAGTAATGGAACAGTATAGATGTTCGCTCTCCATTGCGTGTAGCATTGTCCTCAATCGAGCCACGACTTGATAAACTTGCAAAAAATAAGCAAGCTCAAATACCCATAAAGTTAAACATTGAGCATAAACTTACACATGTGGTAACTATACTTACTATATTATTTTTAAAAATAAATATCCATGCCTTTTTAAATTATATTTTATGTTATCTTTATTTAAATTTAGGTCTAATTCAGAATAAAATTTTATTAAAATACTATCAACTTAAAACAGTTGAAACAAAAATGATGGCTGTCATCAACACATTTTAATACGACATGAAGACGATCGTAAATGAGCAATAAGTAGTCAAGGCTTAAGATTATTATTTTCAAATTGTTAGATGACATGTAGCATAAAACAATCCAATTCATGCCAAAATTTGTAGGGATGTAGGGGCTCATTTCGCTATCACGTCAATACTGGGAAAATAGTGGACCGCTCCCTGGTGCAATGGAAAAATTTCTGCCGGTTCGCCACACTAAAAAGTTTGAGAAGCACTGCCTTAAGTGACTATTTAAACAATTTTTTTTTATACCAAGTGTTACACAGATTTTCATTCAAAAGACATGTAAAAAGCTGTTTTGCTGCTAATACTGATAATACTAATAAATTTATACATACATTAATTACACATGCAGGTAATGTAAAGAGTTTATTTCATTATCATTATCTCTTAATAATTGTCTAACTGCTTAGTTTTAAAGAACAAAATATCAAATTTATTTGCAGAGTAAGCATTCTCATTGTTCAGATGCTAGAGGAACACTTTCCATATCTCAATAAAAGCACTGCTCATTTTGAATATTACACACGTGGAGTACTTGCCGTGGGCACTTATATGCCTTCCCTGCGTCTTGATCTTCTAGAGCTTGTAGTGAAGACCATGCTCAAATTAGATGTAAGTATATTTACAACAATTAGCATTTAAATCGTTTATGGTTACACATCTTTGCTGAATAACCTCGCAAAAAACTTGTTGCAATATTACTGTAAACAATAACTGAAATTTTAATCCCCTTTATGCATTTGCGTTTATACCCTATTAGGTGAGATCTACAAGACTAGATATAAACACAGTGATTTGCGTACAAGAAGAGGAATCAGAAGAAATGGAGGATGCTATATTTAAGATGGTAGGTGTCTAATTCATAACATGAAACACAAATTCTTTTGGGATCATAAATTTTAAAAAATATGATTTATTAACACACCTGTGTAAACATTTTATGCCACATAAAATCTGACTTGCCAACACTGTTTACACAGGATGATGCTTCAGAGAGTAGAGCCCCAACTCCCAAACTTGTACCTATTGAAGAAAGACTTGCTGCAGCATTGCCTCTTGCAGGATCACTGGATGCCATGATGACTTTAACATTTCAGTACATTCGGGAAATTTGTTTTGTCAAAGGTAATGACTTATTATTATGCTTATTAACAAAACTATAGAAACCATAAGATACTTTTTTGTCATTTGGTAGAGTAAAATTCTTTTTGAGGAGTTTTCGTAAAAAATATATAACATATTACGCGTTTCTTTTATTTTAAATTATTATTTTAAAGTAATTATTATGTAATCTGAATTTACTGCAGGTTCCTGAAATATACATAAGGCATGATAAATAATTTGAAGTTCATTTAATAGCAAAATAAATTATTCTATTACAAAAAAATTCTATGAAAAGAATCTTTTAATAACATATTTTTATTATTGTGAATATTAACTTTTTAGTTTCAGGATTTCATTTGAGGTTTCAATTTGAATTATTTTAACCTTTGCCATGCATTTCTTCAAATGAGAACTATTTACTTGTTACTGAGTTTTGTCTTTCAATTTTTTTTTCATTTAGATAAGCTTGACTGGGATGTAACCAAAAGATTGTACAGAGAATTACTGGCCATATTTGACAAATTCATCTTCCCAACTCATGCCTCCTGTCATGTGCAGTTTTTGCTGTTTTATATTTGCAGTTTCAGAGAGGTAAGTAATGCATATCAAAAGAAATATATACAGAAGCATTGGTGTGGATAACATTTCTAGTATCCTTCTATATTTTCTTTGAATCCTGATGAAATAGTGCTGCCATAAAATTTTTAAATGGATGAAGATTCACATCTGTCATATCTGGCTCAGACAATGTTCCCTTTACAGTGATGTTTATTTAAAGTGGACCACAAAGGCTGTGTTGAATTGTATCAAATAGTAACTTTCTAGATACTTTATTCATGTTATTGTGACAAAATTACAACCTAAGTATCTGGGCTATTAGTTTAATGTCATCAATAACTAGGACTTGGGGGGAAGATACCTCTCATGTAAGGTAGAAACAAATAATTGAAACAATGATACAATAGAACCCGGTTAAGTCGACGGCCTAGGGGTATGCCAAAAGGCATTGAGCTAACCAATGATCGAGTTAAACAAAAACCAATGTGGCGGCAAAATATTAACATGTGCTTGAAATTTCTATATGTACATGATAAGGTTGTTAACGGTTAACCGGTTAGCTGTATCTTCGGTATAAGCCTATTACGCGGAGTTAATATTTTGTTGTGTTATGCTGAATACCAGAACCAATAAGCAAGCAACCGTAACATCAAAGCGAGCGACTGTGACATCAAAGCGTTTTCTTACTATTCCGGTCTATAAATAATATACACATCATCACTATTAGTTTAGTTTGCCTATGGCTGAGAAAGTTTAAAAAATTTTTTTTTACTTTGCTTAGTTGTCGAGGCTCTGTACGAGAGCTAACACACAGTGCGCGTATGATATGAACAACGGTCAAAGTCAAGGCCGCGACTGTTATTGTTACTATTTATATTACGAGAGTCATTTGAAAGACGTAGCAAAGATACCGGGCGATTAATTGGTCCTCAAATTTGAGTTCTGTCTTTTAGTGACAGTTTTCCTGCAAGTTAAAGGCATTTGACGTAAGATTACCACATTAATATCAAAACTGATATTTGCTTTAAAAAATGCGTACGGCTAGTGAACGATTTTTTAAATTATTTTTTTAAAAACTCTCTTAGTTGACGAGAACTAAACACACAGTGCGGTGATGTTAAAATGTGAACAACGTTCAAGGCCGCGAGGAGTAGGGTTGCCAACTCTCCCGTTTTTGCCGGGAGTCTCCCGGAATTGCTTTCTTGTCCCGTCTCCCGGTTAACTATGACCCGAGAGATATAAATTGTAATATGTTAAAATAATTGTTTTGTTTAAATCTTTATGTTTGCAATTCTATAATCTCCCTGGTTCGAGGTTGTGGGAGTTGGTAACCCTAGCAAGGAGTGTTACTATTCAGCGCAAGAGAGATGAAAACAAGCGGGCTGTGACGTCACATGTTCTTAGAAGTCACCATCAGACGGCACGATGGCGAAAATTAAATAATTGATACACTCTCTTAGTTGCTTTTTGCCCGTGATGTCACACAAAACAAGCCCCCGCTTCCCTCTGCACGTCTTCGTTCTCGACACACGCTGCATGACCCAGTTCTTCTACACACGCCCAGCATGGCCTAAATAGGGGACAAAGCGTGTTTTTGCTCGCGTCGTTGGCTGGCTGTTAGTAATAGTGCAGTTGAACCCGCAAAAATACGGTAGTGAGATGGTGAAGTGGCATCGATAACATTTTCAAAAGCTGGCGATTGGTCATGGGGATCGAGATAACCAACATAAAAGTGGCAAATTTGGCCCTCTTTTATGCTCGAGGTATTAGGGTTCGGCGACTTAAAAAAATCGAATTAACCGATGAGAAAATGCTAAGCCAAAGAGAGAATTTGGCGGTTCCAATAAAAAAACATCGACTTAATAGGGTTAACCGGGCTTGAGTTAACTGGGTTCTACAGTAAATAGAAATATTTTTTTAAAGTGGATGCTACGAACTAAAAAGCAAGGGGTCAAAAGCCATCTGCAGCAATCAAACAATAGTAAAAACCCTTTGCTGTAAACATGTAGTAAATGTAATGAACTAAAACCATAAGTAGGAAAAAAATTTAATATAGGCAAAATAGGATTAGTTGTAATATTGCTCATTGGGTTGTCCCATAAGTCATGTTTCATCTTGCACAATATCTGAATTAAAATTTTTAGAGATCATTCCTTTTAAAACCAATTACCCCCTTGTTGTATTGTACTTAATGGGAAAGAAATGTGTATAATTTTGAAAACTATATTTCAGGCACTGGCTGAGGGTTTTATTGATTATTTATGGAAAAAAGTAACAGAACCGTCTTTACAGTGCATATACAGACAAACAGCTGCATGCTATATTGGAAGTTTTCTTACTCGAGCTACATATGTTCCTGTCAAGTAAGAGTTCATTCTAATTATAACAGAAAATGATGTATTAGTATTACTGTAGTTGCTTTTTTTCTTCTTGTAATTAATTGTAGTTAATTATTTGGAAAATAAATAATGTTTTAAAAAAACCGTAAAAACCAAAGTTTTTGACTATAAATTCTTTATATATGAGACATAGCTAAAAGTATTTTGAATATAATACGTACAGCGCGACAAACTGGCATAAACATTTACAGATCGGGAAAATATTATAAAAGTATGTTCAATTTAATATGCACAGTGCCACAGACTAGCATAAACATTTACATGCTACATAGAGATACATAGAGATAAATTAAAAATTCATTAACTTTAATTATAGTACATTCGATCGATATGAAATTTTGATAGATCATTTTTATCATCACCACAAGTCTGCCTGCAAAAGTGGGAAGTGGGTTAAAAATCTATCCAAAGTTTTCGCGACAAGCAGACGCTACGAGTTAATATAAATGATTTAAAAATTAAACCAATTGAAATCGTGAAAAATGTGTTTATCATTTCTGAAATTATTTTATTTCATAATTATTTACAGCACTGCTAAAGAAGTAATGGAGCTAATGATGAAATGGCTTCACAAGTATCTGGATCAAACAGTTGAGCAAGGATTACATGCAGACATAGCTCACCATGGGACATTCTACTCAGTGTGTCAAAGTGCTTTTTACATTTTTTGCTTCAAACATAATGATTTCATGCAGTTAAAGAAAGGTATGAATGTTTAAACCTTTTTGATGCAAAAACTACAAATAAAAAATGAAGTAATTTTTAATTTTGAAAGCAGTCTTATTTTAAAAAAAACATAGACAAGTAAATTAATTAACTTTTTTTGAAGCAAGTAAAATCTTTTTATTATTTTAATAGTTTGTAAAGCTATAACAAGTTTGTTGCCACCGTGTTGGAGCAAATTAATATTGATTAAGAATTTTCATTTAATTAAAAGAATGCCTCACAGAATTGCTCAGTTACATTTATTTGTGTGGTCATCATTGAAATCTTAAAACCACACATTTTTATACCAAAGGATAGTTTAAAGATGTTTAAACATCAGTAGTGCTGTTCTGCAATACAGGAGAAATTACATTGCATCACAAAATTTTAAAAAATTATACTGATTTACAAGAAGATCAAATATTTCTTCAGGTCAGAAGTGGGCTGAGTCATTAAACTTTCAACGTATTGTTACAAGCAAACTCAACCCTCTACGTGTCTGTATCCCTATCATTGTCAAAACATTTGCTTCTGCTACAAGGTATTTTCTTGCCTCTTATTTACGTTTGTTAAATGGTAAAAGAGTTGAAATTTAAGCTTTGAATCTTTCTGTTTTTATTAATGGGGTTGGTGACTTAAATTTAAATAAGTTGGGCCTTGGAAAACTAAATAAGGTTATGTATATTATTTTATTTCTATCATATTCATTTGCGAGTAATTTAAAATAATTTTACTATCTGTTTAATTTTATAAAAATTTTATTGATGTTTTATGTCCAATCAGTGGAAACGGACTGGAAGGGCTGTTAAACCTGTAGATTTTAGATTTTTCTTAGGTTTACTTGGTTTTTAAAAATAATATTAGTATATAGTGTTGAAAACTAGTTTTAATCAACTTAAACATCTGCCTGGGCGGCCTTGCTTTAAGTATACACATTAAGCAACATTTGTGTGCAAGGATGATCTTCCTTTGAGAATAAATTGCTTACTAAGTTTTAGTTTTTCAAGAATTATTACCAAAATGAATGATTTTCTTGTCATTAAATTATATAACACGATAGAAGTAAAAAAAAATAATGTTATACTTTTTTTAAGGATGCATCAATTAGCCTTTTGTGATACAATTATTGAAAGAAATAATCGCTACAGTCTCCCACTTACATCCTCAACATATGCTATTGAGTTGCCTGGATTGAAACAACTGGAGTCCTATTTTCCCTTTGATCCCTATCTATTACCAAGGTAATTTTAGTTAAATTTAATGAAATCAATTTGTGACCTTTGATCTCAATTAGTATGTGTATAAAAATATTCTTAAATATTACCTGGTCACTCTCACAATTTGAGTGTACAATGTAAATACTGCAATTTTTAAGAAATAGCTGAGAAAAAATACTCAGTGATTATTGCTATGTCTTTAAAAAAAAGTTTTGGTTAAAGTTAATATATATATTATATTTATATATTTAAACAAATATATATATATATAGAGAGCGTAAAGGTATTCAAGCTTTTGGTTTGTCATCCCCGATTGAATATAATATAAACATTTAAAAGGTCTCATCCTGAAATGAAAACCAATTATGCCATACTTCATTTATAAATCTGATCAGTGATGAATTTTTACTTAATACATGAATTGTAAATTTAAATTTTAGCCGTATTTTCAGGAATTCTTTTTTAAGTGATGATTATTTGAATAATATTATACAAAATTAAAGTACAGTTGTTATGTGACTTTTATTTTTAGATCCCTTACCTATGTTGCAAGCTTGTACTTTGAATTCAGAGGTAGTTTACCAGATGAAGATGTAGAAAACAATGAGGTATGAATTTCAATGCCAGTTTAAGAAAACAAAAACACCAAAAAAGTAATAATGACAGGGAAGATAACAGACATTTAAAGTAACAGCTGTTATTTGCATTATCTTCCGAACACTGGGTGTCTTTAAAAGACAGTAAATTTTCATCTTGATATATTTCAATAATGGCAGCTTAAACTATTGAACATTCATTGCTTAATTTTATTTTAATTTTACATAATCCCCACTGTGCTTTTTACAAAAAATCAGAACCATTATTCAGACTTCCCTCCCAAAAATATCGTATATCTTAATATCTTATTTTACAGAAAAATACATAAATTTTAAAAAATCAGTGATCAAAGTGAAAATAATTATTTAAGGTCATATACATTCAAAGTTATGTAGATGTAGTGTACACTTTTGATATTTCTTGTAGTTTGTCATCTTCATGTTATCCTTTTTAATTCTGATTAAAATGTGCTAATATTCTGTTACACTTTGAACATTATTGTTGATTCTTCAAATTTGTCCCTGTCCCACCCAAAACAGAAATTTTCTTTAAAGTAGATTTCAAATTCTAAATATTTTGTTTTGAAGCATTTTTTAATCTATTAGTTTTTTTGTTGTTTAGAAGTCTATTTTCTTTGAGATAACTATTAAAATAAATGGACAAAATGAATGATGTGAAAAGAAACCTGTATTACTTTTACCCTAGCTTTATTAAAAACAATTATGACTATAAAAAATCTTAACTGTAGATGATTGCAAGTTAATATTCATAAGTAACAAGCTTGAATGTTTTGATGTTTATAGGACATTGATGACTTTTTACCTGATGAAGATGATGACAAGGAGATGTTGCCAGACTCCCTCACTAAAAGCCCAGCAGATTTTCTTCAATATGGAATTTCGCCAGGGTTTAAACATGGATGAAAAGTTGTTTTTTTATGTTTTCTATTTGTACTAAACAAAGAGTTCTTTCAATTGCTCTAAATTTAATTCAAGATTTTACATAGGAATCTTAGAGTATTTTATGAGGCTTTAAGAAAGCTTAACTCTGATTCCTTTAGATCAATCACATTTGAATATACGTTAGTCTTGTTCAAATATTATTGTTTTGTAAGATCTGGAGGACATACTTACTGTTGTTTCTCCATTATATTTTCATAAATATGTGAATATATATATATATATATGCATAAAAGTAAAAAAATCAAGCTTATGAAAGTGGAAAGGCCTTGGCAACCTTCTCAAGTGGATTTATTAAACATATCCTACAATATTTTATTTTTGACTAGGCCCTTTTTTCACTGTGATATTCCAATAATAATGATAGTTAAATTAAAATCCCAGAGGACCTATTTCTCTAAACTTTTAGTTAAATTATGAATCTAAGACATTTAAAAAAAAATCTTGAATTAAGTTACTACAAAAGTCGTGTCAAAACTGTTATCTTAAATAACTGTCGTGCTAAGTGATATTTTGTAAATAAATGTATATGTGCACAATGTTCATTTGTTTTTGTTACATTAAACATGATTAAACTGTGTTCATCAACTGATCCCTTATTTTCATGATTTTAATTTGTAACAGCCACCCTCATTCAAGTTCTGAAAAGAAGCATTCTTTTAAACATGTTTGACATGAATTTAAGTTAAGGAATAGTTTTCCGAGGAATGGCAATAGCAACTGAGATGTAAAACAAATAGTTAACAAAATTATGGAGTTATATGAAGCTTATTTTTATAATTTAAAATAGATCAAAATAAATGTTAATAAAGCAGACTGTTAACATTAAAGCTTAAGGTAAACAATCTTTACTTGACCTTTTTGCCCTATAACAATGTAAATATATATTTAATTAAAACTGCATTGTAAACATACTGAATCATACTGCCTATTTATTTATATATATGTATGTAAAATTCGAATCTTAGGCATTCAACTTTGTGCATTTTTATTCAGACTATAGTTTCAATTTATGATAAAACTATTTTCTGGTTTGCTTGATGTTATGGCATTATGACTTGATTGATTTATTTTCTTTTTAAAAAATGTAATATAGTTGTAATTACTTGTACTTAGGTTTGTCATCCATTAATGTTAAGGATAACAATAGTGCAATTTTTTAAATAAAAAAAAGACTGATGTGAACACTTTGTTTTAAGTCAACTGATGTCTTCGTTATACTTGTTATAGTTGTAACTATAAAACTATAGTAATTTCACTTTTTCAGTATAACAAATGTGTTTTAAAAAAAATTATATGCCACTAATATGAACACAATTTTAGCATCGCATAATCAAACACAAATGATATATTAGCAGACTGAGTCTCAAAGTCATTAGAGGGTAATCCTGGCCACATTATCTAAAGTGAATTTATGTAATTGATATCCAGGCTCCTGTCTCTGCATCTTTTCTATATCGTCTGGGTTGACCCTTAAATATTGTGAGGAGTGGATTTGGAAATTCTCTTATGTGAATAAGTGAATCTCTGATGGTTTGAGGAAAATGTTCAGCTTCCTGGTCTGGAGATGTGGATAGAAACTGAAGAAAACAAATAAGTGTCATTTTGGTAGGATAGGATTGAAAATTGCTATCATATATTATCAATTGCAAAGCATAAAATCTTCATGGAAAATAAAAAAGGCATTATAATGAAGAGGATAGCAAAATAATTTCATTTAAAATGTATTTAATTATAAAATATTAAAATCTGCACAAAAGTTTAATGAATTTTAAGGTTACACTGAAAAATAAGTCTTTCTTAATCCGATTCTCATAAAACCAGAAGATGATTTGATTAGAATGTGGTTGGTGGATTTTAAACCTAGAAGTAAATTTACCTGTCTAATGTCATAATCAGACAGAGATAAGTAATAGTCAATATGTGGCAATTCTTCATAGTCAAATGGGCCAATGGTCAATTCTTCTGTGTTTGAATCATAGATGTTAATATTCTGAAAAGATTTAATTAACCACAGTGCCTATTTTATTGACTTTTAAAAATATATTTGTTTCTGATCGAATCATAATATATATATATTAATTTTTCACATCAACATAACACTAAGCTTACTAAGTCGCTGTTACCTAATATTCTGAAAGTATCAAAGGTGAAGATTTTAAAAAATCAAATCATTTAAAAACTAGACCATGACTTTAAAATTACTCTCTTTGGATTTCACCGCAGATAAGTTTTTATTATTTTTTTATTTCTTTATATTCATTTTATTTGTGTACTATTTGTTCGTTGAAGAAGGCTCTTTGCCGAAACGTTCACTATTTTGTTACACCCTGTCAGTCTCACTCATACCCTCTTTACATGTTATCCATCTACTTGCACATAAAACACTACCAAATCACTTTTGAGGGGAAATAATGATAGATTATCAAGAGATATTTTTACTACTCAAAACTGTTTAAGGGTCTAAAAACACAGTTAAATAGAAACTGAAAAAACCTAAATGAATGGTCATTGATTTTATTTTTATTTGTTACTTTTGAAAGTTTTGTACACATTTGATTCACTAAAATTTGTACAAGAAATAATGTAATGCCCATGCAACAAAAAGTACCTCCTTTCCTCCAGTAAAGTGTCTGGCACCTCTCAATGGTAAATCTGGGCCTTTGTCAGGAAAGGATGCTGGGTACAATTCCCCTGTCATAACATTCACAGCTGCAGGAAGAAAATATAGCTTGGACTTTTTAAGAAATTTCCAAAAGATGTAGTTATAAAGTTTTCATTTAATGTTGATGATACATGTACTTTGAAAGTTAAATAAAAAAAGATAGTAAAAAAATCAAGTTTTTTACTAAAAATCCTTTATATACGAGACATAACTAAAAGAATGTTCATTATAATATGCATCGCACGACAATCCACAATTTTAGTTATGTCTCAAATATAATAAGGATTTATAGTAAAAAAAAACTTCTACAGTCTGCCTGCTAAATTTCAGCTCAATTTGATCACGGAAAAAGGGTTATAAAAACATGTTTATAACATAGTGAGCACCGCAAGACAGATTAGCAATTACCGTATATACTCGTTCTATAGCCCGTTTGTTCATAAGCCGACCCCCCCCCACTTTTGGAAGGGAAAAGTATTAAGAGTGTATAACCCGATCGCAAGCCGACCCCTCAAAAATAAAAACAGCTTAAAAAAAAATGGTACATATTTTTTTAAAACTACAAGCTAAATCGGTCATTATGATTGTTTACTTTGTACTACCTATCTTTATCTATCTCTTTGTTAAGCAAGAGTTAACCGTATTTAAAAAAAAATTATTTGGTAAACAGTGACGAAAGCGCGTACATTAAAATCTGTGGTTGAAAACAAAATTTGTAAAACAATTTATTAAAACGTTCACAAAAATAAATAAAATGATTAAATAAGTTAAGTGCTGATTTTTAATAATATATTATAGCTTCTGATAGAGCAGTCGAATCTTGTAAAATGTAGAAAAGGACATTGATACACTACAATAACAACACAGATATTCAATATCCATGCAGAAATCACCTATGACCCGCTCATAAGCCAACCCCCCACTTTTTCCCCTAGTTTTTTCCCAAAAAAGGTCGGCTTGCGAACGAGTATATACGGTAATAGCATTTACTTTTACAGATCGGGAATATATTTTTAAAAAGTATCGTCAATATAATACAGCTCGCACAGCGCATCAGGAAAGTATTAAAAAAGGTCGTTCAATATAATACTCACCGCGACACTCTGGCATAAAAATTAACATGCTACATAGAGATAATCTAAAATTTCATGAATTTAATTAAAGTATATTCGATTGATCTGAAATTTTGATAGATCATTATTATCATCGGCACGAGTCTGCTGCAAAATTTCAGCTTGCTAGCATAGGAGGAAGTAGGTTAAAAATCGATCAAAAGTTTTTTGGCAAGCAAGGCATCAAGCAAGCAGACGCCACGAGTTACATTTACATGTAATATAAAGGATTTAAAAAAAATAAAATCTCTTCAAAGAAGAGACTTTGGCCCTGTATATTTTAATATATGTAAATTATATTTATTTAGCTTTGTTGCCATGTAGTAAAGATAAAATGCATAAAGATTTTTTAGATATAAAGAATGAAGTAGGGTTAAAGTTAAAATAGTTTTTAAATTAAAAAAAACCCGTAAAAAAAAAGGTTTTGACTATAAATCCTTTATGTACGAGAAGTAACAAAAAGAATGTTCATTATAATACGCAGCGCAAGACCATCCAAAAATACAAAATTGCAGTTGTGTCGTAAAACGTGTTTAATATAATGCGCACCGATCAGGAATATGTTTATAAAAAGTGTTGGTAGTAAAATACGCACCTTATTGCGCGACAGAAAGGTTGTTCAATATAATACGCATCACGACTCTATATAAAAAATTTAACATGATACATAGAGATAAATAAAATAATCTAAAAATTCAATAATTTCATTACGGTACATGCAATTGATCTGAAATTTTGATACATTGTTTTTATCATCGGTACAAAACTGCCTGCAAAATTTCAGCTCACTAGCTTACGATGAAGTGGGTTAAAAATCGATCCAAAGTTTTGGCGACAAGGGCGCAAGCAAGCAGACACCACGAGTTAATATAAAGGATTTAAAAAAGAAAAGGTTGTCTTTATATTTACCAATTTTCACATAATAATTATTTTCAATCACCAGTACTTAAAATACTTTAAATATTAACAATTTTATACCCAATTTCTTTTTAAAAAGGTTTTTAATTTGTTGTCACATTAGATCAGACATCAAATTATTTACATAACAATCATATGCATCTTTTAATGTTAATATCTAACCTGCCACATTTGGCTATTTTTCACTCACCTAAACCATATATTGCTGGAAAGGGAATTTTATTCCTGTACACAGTATTATGATCTGTAATTTTAAGCATATAATTATTTTATAAATACTTACAGGCCACTACACATTTAAATGTAAGATTGAAAATAAGTTTGCCATCAAATGACAATATTTAACAAGGAGACTAGAAACAGGTGATCATTACAATGGTTGGTCTATTCTACTTCAAAAATTCTGTGATTTTTAATGATTAAGGAAAAAAATTTAGAGAGTGAATAATAAAATTAAGATGATTTTAAACTCATGCAGCTTATGATCCTAGATTATATTAATTCAAAAGCTTTGTGCAAAGTGCAAACCTATTCATTTCATGCATTAAATCAATTGAAGTAATACAATTAATATAAATTTAAGAATGATATGAAATGAATATCAAATTTAACTCAATGCACTATTCAAATAAAGTAAAAGTCAGTATATATTGCAAACCTTCTTAGAGGACCATTAATTGAGTCAAAATTTAAGCTGAAAATTTAATGTCTAAGAAAAGGTGGGTATATATAATATATATTATATAGAGTGTTACCTCGAGATATGAAATTAATCAGTTTCGGGCATGGCTTTCGTGTCTTGGATTTTTCGTATCTGGAACTAAGTTCTACGTGTAAAATACTTAATCCGTTCCAAGCCACACAGAAACGACACTAAAAATTGATATCATTGAAAACTATGGAAAAACAAAGGATTCTTAAATCCTTAAAAGTACATATTATAAATCAAATAAATAGTAAGAAAACAATGAAAACATAATAAAATAAATGAAAAATAATTTTTACAAATGTTGTTTGTCCGACATAGTCGATGATGACCACTCTCATCATAAGGGTCCAGTGCTAGGATGTCACGTGTGTACTCTGGTGGCTTTGTAGCCCTATTCTTGCACCAAAATTTGCGTCCCCATGTCGGACAAGATTGATGGGATCCCTTCAGGAGGGTTTTGTACATGGTCCTTCCTGGCTTGATGTTTGGTCTTGGAAGCTGTTGTTGTCTATTAGCCTCACAGACAGCTGCGCCATTCCGTATCATAGAGCGCCAGGGGGCTCGGTCACTTTACTATATGCATGTGAAACTTGGACTGTATACCAATGCCATGCGAGGTTGCTGAACCACTTTCACACCAAAACCCTAAAAAGAATTCTCAATATAAAATGGCAGGAAAAGTTCCAGACTCCGAAATATTATTAGCCAGGTCAGGACTACCCAGCATCCACACTAGCCTCATGCAATGCCAACTACACTGGGCGGGGCAGGTAATATTTACAAATATACCTTTCGAGTGAAGCGATGTGGTGAAGTGTCGGAGAAGGTGGTAGGGGAGGAGAACGGATGGCAGAAAACATTACGGCATTACGTACGAAACACTTAACTTGTGAAAAAATACATTATGAACAAACTTTGCATAATTAATGCTAAATAAACACTTACATTTAGAAAAACCGTACACTAAACAAACTTAACACTTAAACTTATGTAATTTTTTATTTTAAAATAAAAACTTTTTGTTTTGCACTTTATAACTTTTTGTTTCTAATTTCATTTCCTTTGCCTCACTTCCACCAACATCTTCTTGTCTTATTTTTTAAAAATATTTTTGTATTCTTTTGCTGTCTTGGAACAAAAATTCGAGTGGCCTTTCGTATCTTGGATTTTTTGTATCTTGATGCATTCAATCTCGAGATACCACTTTATACATATACATTGCATTTGATATTTTTAAATAGTCTTTTAAAAATATCTTTTATCTTTTTTAAAATTGAAATTATGGGGCAAAGAAAAATCAAATGTTTCTGGCAACCAGAATAAGACTCAATGACCATCCAAATAGGGAAAAAAATGTCCACAATTGAAAAGGATGTTATGGTAACAACACAAAAAATGACTTAAATGCAAATGAACAAAAACCAATATAAAAATTGCTTCAGTTATATTTTATTCCTTGAGATAAACTGTCATATGCTATATTAAGGATAAATATAGTATTAAAATACCTACGAGTTATACACGCTGTTGCTAGATGGATTGCATGAGGACTCTGACAAACAGCATCTGTAATTGGAAATATCTCAATTCTATCAGAGATGGTACTTATGGATACAAATCTTAGCCTCAAGTGCTCTCAGTATCAGGTTTTATAATGCAAAGAATGAAAACTTAATTTTACATATTATTTATTCTTTGATAAAATGACAATGTAATGTAAATATATTTATTTCAACTAGTGGGAAAAAATACTAGAAAAACTTAATTTTTTAGGTAAATAATTGTTAGAAATTTTAAGTGAACAATTTTTATAGTGAGTTAAAACAATTATTAGTATTAGCTAACCCATCTTACATGAACTTACTTAAAACTTTATTTGACACTTTGTGGGAATTTTCTTTGTAATCTAAGAAACCACCAACGAGATGTAATTCTAATCTGAATGAAAATAAGAGAAGAAAAATAAAATAAATAAGAAATATAAATTACATTTAAAACATATATACAGTACAGTCAACAAATTTTAACACTTATTCGTCTTTTGTTTAAACTGACTTATAAAATATATTTATAAAATTGAGGGATATGGAAACAGTGACTTAACTTAGAATTACTGACCTGCCCAAGGATACATTTTCAGTAAGGTTGTTTACTATTGCAACCATTGTTTCTAATCCCTTGACAATGGAACAGCCATCAAAATGTACTAAGCTTGTGGCACCTGAACCTATTTCAAATAGTGATAAAATGATGATAATATTACAAAATATGTGATTTTTCTCTTCTCTTATCTATACAGACGCTCCTTCTATGCAGAAGATAGTTGCGTCCACAGACCATGACAGATGATCTGTTGGCAAGTGAAGCAGCATTCACAGGCCACGGCTTTGTGGGTTCCACGCATTACCCAGCCGCCTAACTACATGTAGTGTTAGGTACCCATTCAGAGCGGGGTGACTCAGGGACGCCCTAGGCCCCGGGAACAAACCCTTGCCTTCTTATCTGTTTACAGACGCTCCTTCTATACAGAAGATAATTGCGTCCTACATGAACATGAACATTTTGGTTTTAAACTATTGACTGTCGTGAATGTTCAAAATATTGATAAAGGTTATTGTGTCCATTGAGAGAAATCGTTTGCCTTCACACGGATTCGAACCCGTGACCATCGGTATGACAGTCCAGTGCGCTGCCACTCGACCACCGCGTCCCCTGATTTTTCTTTGACATGTCTGTCTCAAAAAGGCAGTAACCTTAATATTGAATGATGGGTATTATTATTTTACATTGCCTGAATAGAATTCAAACTATGTAGGTCTTTCTTAACTATAAAATCAAGCTTTAATTACCTGTATGTCGAAGGACTGCAATATGACATGTTGTGGCATCATCCGAACCTAAGACTGATATACTTTCTGCATGAAGAAATAAATTGAAATGATTTAAGGTAATGTATTGTAAAAATTTTAAATTGCCAGATTACTGTACAAACAAAATGTCTAAAATAAAGTAATCATCCCCAAATCATGCTAGCATTATTTTTCTAGCTTAAGATCAATACGTTGTGACAATGGTGGTGGGTTAAATAAAATATAATTATATTCAGGAGTGCATTATCTCTTTTAGTTTGAAACTTAGAGTTATGAACAAACATCCTATTTCTAGTGTTATTTATGCTGGAAATATCATTGGAAATAAAGAAAAACATCCTAAACTGTATGTTTTCAAATGAACTTTGATTATGTAAAAACAAAAATTTGGGGCTGTAAGACTCTAAAAGCTTCCGTACAGTTTTTCACAGAATTTTGAAAGGAAATATTTTTGCTCACAGTAGTAATAAATCATGCTGAAAAATAAAAAAAATTAAATCCCAGTGCTTTAAATGCTTTTTATTTTTATTATAAACATAACTCTAATCCAAATCCAGTTTAAAAAGTACTTAAGAAATTGAGAATGCCTTATACTTTTTATTGAAACTATCTAACATAAAATTATATAATTTTTTTTTCAGTCTGGATGTTAATTTATAAACATGTTATAAGTTAAAATTTATAAGCAGCACTTAAGTAAGTGTCTTTAAAGGAGAAATCGAGTACATTTTTTTCTGAAGTCAAATACAGGCTAATGAAAAATGTGGTTAGATGAAAAAACCGCCCTTACTATCTCGAGGGCTTGTTCCTGCAACCTCCCTCTGACCTATAAATAAAAGTTGTTTAGGGCCAACAATCCTCACTTCTTGTTTCAGTAAATCTTTAGATGAATCCTGTGAAGATATAATTTTATTTAAATTATTTTAGGTAAACAATAAACAATAGTGATAAGCCATCACAGACAGGAAACAAAAAGAATCAATATTATTTTTCAAATGATATATTTTAAATTTTATGAGCTACTCATATCAAGGGCCATTACAATATTTATATATAAATATATATACATATATATTAGGGCTGCGGAAATTAACGATTGATTTCTCGATTAATCGTTAAAAAATTTTTAACGATTAAATTTTTTTTAAACGACCCACCACTTATAAATATATGAACTAATTTCCGGACGATTACATGAACATTTTGGTTTTAAACTATTGACTGACGTGAATGTTCAAAATATTGATAAAGGTTATTGTGTCCATTGAGAGAAATCGTTTGCCTAACATGCAATGTTCCCTCTAAGTATAAGCTGCCTCCGTGTGCAAAGTTAAAAAAAACTCGTGTGCAAAGTTGCCCAACGTCCATTTTTGTTTGCAATATTTTACAAAAAATTGCTGCGCGGTGATTCTAAACTCCTGCGTGTCGTCGGTAAAATATCTGCCCAGTGGCGCTGCTTAAAGGGAACATTGCTACTATGGTTCTAACACTTCGCTTACATATCACCTGCAAACCAAACATCCACTTCAGTATTAGAAACTTCAGTTGAGACAATTTAAAGATATGTAAACGATTTTTCAGCTCAGCTGGTTATATTGTCAATTAGACCCACTCTGAACAAAATAATGTCAATACACTTTTCTCTTTGCGTTGTTGGTTAAAAGATGTCATGTAAAGAAGACATTCCAGTGTTATTTCGATTTTCGACAAGTACGTTTAATAAATGTTACTTATGACACCATACGTTTCAATTTTCGGCTTTAATCGAAATTAACGATTAATTAATCGTTAATTTTTCAAAAGTTAACGATTAATTTTAAATGAATCGATAACAGCCCTTATATATATATACAATCGGACCTCGCTAAGTCGAACTTCCCTAAGATGAAAACCTCCCTATCTCGAATTAATTGTTAGGTCCCGGCCAAATTCCATAAGACTCATGTATTTTAGATCTCCTTAACTCGAAGATTTATGGCTTCCAACCTCCGTATGTCGAATTTTCAAGGCGTTTGTGTAAGACTAGTAAAAGGAAAAATCTTATTCCCCCCATCCCACTGTGGAGGGAGTCAGGTGTGGGTGGGGAGGGGATTTCTCTGAGGTGTGGGTATATCAAAGCTAAGTCGGCTTCCTTTCATATGAAGAATCAGACACCGCCTCTCCTTCCTGTCAAGCCTTCTCGTTTGTACAGCTGTCCCGTCCCCGTCTCAATATCAACATTGTCCTTGATTAATCTGTGCCTATTACGCCGATTTCCCTAACTCAAAACCTCCGTAAGTCAAATTTTTTTCTGGTCCCTTTGAGTTCAAATTAGTGAGGTCCGACTATATATATTATTACATGTCTATAAATTTTTAAAATGTTTGGACAGCTCAGAAATTACCTGGAAATGGGGATACTCTTTAATGAAACTTTCAATTGTAAGTGGACCTTGGACTATTTTGTCTTGGATGATAAGTGGCATGACTATAATCTGAAAAAAAAGAATAAGAAGGCAATGAATATCTCTCATAAATGAATCAAAACCTGGCAATAACTGAGAGAAACAAAAGGAGGTATGATTTTTTATGAGCTTTCACAATGAAAATGTGTGGAGCATTAACAAAAAGTTAAACATAAAGTTCAATTTTATGTTATGCAAAAAAAAGTTGTATTAGTTTGCAAACTGGAAGGGTGTGACATAGTTACCATACAGATGTACAAACAAACAAAAATATGTTGCCTTATTATTGTTAATTGTAAAAGTTATAAAATTTCATTATTATGTCTCATGAGTGCCTAAACTACACCCTGATATATACTACAATCAATGTTCCCTCTAAGTCTAAGGTTCGTTCGTCCGTGTGCAAAGTAAAAAAACTCGTGTGCCAAGTTGCACAGCATCCATTTTTTGGTGCAATATTTTACAAAATTTGCTGCGTGGTAATTCTAAACTGCTGCACAGCAGCGGTCAGATATCTGAAGCAGAGAGGTACATTTTTAAATAATTAATAACTGTCAACTTTGAAACAGGAAGTAGACTAAAAAATAAAATACAGAATACTTCCTGACGTCGAATGCCGTATTTACCTTCTTTAAAATTAATTTATTACTATAACAATATTAATAATACTATATAATAAATACTTATTAAATTTATTACTATTATCCTATAAAATAAAAGGCAATGTTCTGTCAGATCATCGATAGTGATTGGTCCCTCAAACTCCTACAGCCACTCAATAGCAGAGAACAAATTAAATCTCATTTACATATTAACGATGTTCAAAATGAGTTATTTTTGGTGCAGTTTTTTTCCAAGAGTTTATTTTGAGCGATCCGCGTTGGGATTTGTAGTCAAAAACTTTGTTTTTACAGATTATTTATTATAACTATATAATGTATAGTATTTTTGACGTGATACACATGTATGGCCGGTCGAGACAGTGGGTCTCTCGACAAACTGCAGTGGAGGGGATGTAGGGTCTCGCAGACAGACCGCGGTGTTGGGGGGAGGTAGGGTCTCTGGACAGACCGCGGTGTGGGGGAGAGGTAGGGTCTCTGGACAGACCGTGGTGTGAGGGGGGAGGTATGGGTCTCTGGACAGATGGGGGTGGGTACTAATGTTGTGATGTCCAACCATAACTTCAAAGTCACTTAACTTACACTTATTCCGGTCCTTGGACGGGCTTTGTTGCTAGTTATTAGATATTGACATAACGTCAGAGTCACATAATTCTGTCTATACTTATTATTACATTGATTGTACTATTGTACTTATTAAGTTCAACTACTCTAAAACTCTACTCATTCATCTACTCTACACTACACTATGTACTAATACTAATACATACTACTAATACTAATATATTGTAACTAATAGCAAGTAAGTCAATGAACTATTCACTACGCATTTACTTAATAATATTAAGCTATATAAATTATACTTAATTATTCTGTAAATGTGTAATAATTCTAGGCAGTACTTAGGTTTGAATTGTTTGTTGTGTTTAGTTGGTATGGCGAGAAGAAAATAAAAAGGTCAGAGGTAAACGGAAACAACAAGATATGTTTACTAAAAGCTGATTTCCTATTTTTCAGCATACGAGAGTTCGACTGATGTGTGGGTAATCATTAAATTATTTGTTTTTTTTTGGTTTAAAAGCTGTTTTACGGTTTGTAGGTCCCAAAAATATCTAGCATTTTGTCCGTAGTATGCCATTTATGTTATACTGTATTTGTTATCACGAGTCATGGGGAAAGGAAAGTAAGCTTTGATAATAAATTAATGATATTATTATTCTGTGCATCATCAGTTATAAGTGTTATCAGTAATTAGTAGTAATAGTATAGTAATATCAGTATCCAAGTGCCCACTGCCAGTTCAGCATAGCGGCATAGCATGTCATTGATTCATAATATTGACTTTTGGATGTTGACGAATTGATTTATAATTTATTGATCGATCATTGCAGTGCAGAAAAATTAAAATCGTTTGTGAATATGTGATTATTGTGACATTATGTGGTAAAGTAAAACTAAGATTAAAAGACTTAAATTTAACTAAAGTAAAAGAATAGCCCAAAGAGTCAAAGACTAATACTAATTACTAATACTAATACTTAATACTTAACTAATATTTAATAAATATAAAGTTATAATTATAAAGTCAAGTTCAAAAGTTTTGAATTAAATTTAATTTTAAACTGATAAACTCGAGTTGGAGTTATTCTCAATCACATCAGATACTTGTTAATTAACTGTATTTCTGTATTAACTTATGATTATGAGATGAACTTGACTTAATACTTAATTATTTAATTACTTATCATCATTATGTCTTATAAATAGCCAATTAGCCTATATTGGGCCTATATATTTATATTATATAATATATAATATATAATAAATATTTTATTAAGTATACATTGGGCCACGGTGGTCTAGCGGTAGCATGCTGGACTGCCGAACCGAGGTAGAAGAGAGGCACGAGTTCTATTCTTGGTGCTGGCAAGGCCCCGGGGCATTGTGCTGGCCACACAATCCCTTGCTCGTTAGTGGTGGCTAAATAAAACTTGTGAACGCTACTTCACTTGCCCCATAGTCTGTCATGGACTTGAAAGGGGGTTATTATAAGTATATATTATATAATATAATATATATATATATCGGTATCCTTCCGTCTCAAAGACGATGGTGCATCACCGATGGGTTGGGTTGCATTTCCTCGTGTGGCTGAGCAGTCCTATCCTTTAGTGACAGTCTTTTGCACACGAGTTCTGTGCTTCCCAATGTGTTTTCCTTTCTCCTAGCTCTTCTGTCTGTAGCCTGCTCCATCCTTCGTACCTTTGCCGCTATGACGCCCTCTTTGACAACTGTGCGCCACGTAGATCTGTCATCTGCTTTGCATTCCCAGTCAGTTGTGTTTATTCTGGCTGCTTTCATGTCTCTCTGGCAGGCATCTTTAAATCGGAGACTTGAGCGACCTGTCTTCCTCTTTCCCGATGCCAGTTCTCCATATAGGAGATCCTTGGGGATACGACCCTGCCTCATTCTTTTTACATGTCCTAGCCATCTTAGGCATCTTTCACTAAGGATTCAGAACTATATTATATACTATAGACTTAGCCTATCTTATAATGCAGTGATGGTGATCCTATGACTCGCGTGCCACTGCCACAGTTGGCACACAGAGCCTCATCAGCCGGCATGCGACTAAAATATACTTCCTTAATCAAACCATCTTTCGGGTTTCATATGAGTGTTGGCATATTTGCTATAAATAAGTGAGTTTGGTAGAATTTTGGGCACGCAGCCCCAAAAAGGTTCGCCTCGCAGCCCTAAAAAGGTTCGCCGCCACTGTTATATTGTTATTGATGAATGACTAAGACTAAGAAGTTATAAAATATAGTGTATTGTATAGTTTGTATAATTAAGGTAATGTAAAATTATGAAGACTTTTGTCATACATGTACATTACTAATTAGTCCATTACTAATTACTTCTTAACAAGATTCAAATTTCCGGTACTATTACTAAATAAACTATAGACCATTGATGGTGAACCGACGGCACACGGGCCACAGTCGCCACGCAGAGCCTCATCATCCGGCACGCAACTAAAATATTACTTCCTTTAATCAAACCACTTAGCTGGCACTTTGTGTTGGCACTTTGCTATAAATAAGTGGATTTTGATTGAATTTTGGGCACGCAGCCTCAAAAAGGTTTGCCATCACTGCTATAGACTATGTTACTATTACAAAGTAATAGTAGATTTGAGAATAGAGTTGTATTTAAGGGGTAAATAAATTGCTGCTTCCACATGTCCATCATGATTTTTTATTTTTTATTTGAGGGGCTGGAATAGAGAGAAAGGGGGGTGTGAGAGAAGGATGTTTGAGTTGCAATAAGTTACTTAAAAATCCGCCCTTGGACTAATGTATATTTACTGTTAATGTTTATAAAGTAGTGAGTAATAAATTACTGAAGTTATTAAAGTAAAGTGCAAGGTCTAAAATGCCTTATCTATTCAAATGTATTTGAAATCCCTGGGATTTTCAATGCTATTCCCTTACAGGGAACTGACATTTTATCGCTTCGTGGACCTCTTATTAGGGTAATATTAAACAAATAGATCCTGCATTGCTTTCTCTCAAGTTAGCAGATCTGTCCATTAACAACTTCCAGGGGCTTCGTCAACACCCCTCTATTGTCAAAAATGTAGTCGCTTCTCTTCATGTTTTGGCTGCCTTTCTTCACTGCTGTGCTGATCAGTGTCAAAAGTATACTGGGACAATATGGTCCTGCATGGGGGTGGTTTTATTTTGATATTGACCATATGCTTTTCCCATTAAGTGGATTAGTTTTTTCCTATCAAGCTCCACTACTTGAAGCATAAAGAAAGACCTTTCAACCTCCCACCCATGGCCCAATTCTTGTGCATTTGACAACAGCAGCATACCATACGGCGGTACATTTCCGAAGTTGCTAAAATAGCATTTTCCCTTCTTATTGATAGAGGCTCTAATTTAAATCTCAGGGCCTTTATTATGGTTTCTACCTAACTTTTTCAGTGTTGTCTTTCTGGCAAGGGACTGTGTAACTGTTGGCTTTATATATTTTATATGTAACTCTTTAGTAGGCGTTCTCACAATACAGAATCTTGTGCACAATAATCCACTGAAGAACTTGTTTCAACAAAACAACTTTAATATGTATACTTTGTACACAGAAATATCATTTGAGGTTATACAACGTGGAAATCTTGAGGCATACACACATCACGTCCTTCCTTGACGGAAGTCTTCTAACAACTGATCGCCCAACCCTTTCAACCAATAGGCAGGCTCCTTTCTTCCCGCGTTTATTATTCAAGTGACGTTACGTCACAAATCATGTTAATCACACGTGACAGACTGGGCAGCCATGTTGTGATCATGCACAGAACTTACACTACCCAGAAATCGTGCCATGACTCTTAAAGTACTTGCTCCGTTTTGTGCACATGTTATGGTAGTTTGTTAAAATAATTTTTATATGTTGTCACACTCAACTATATTTCTTTATTTACGGGCAAGCCAAGCAAACATCATTTCAAGTTAAAAAGTTTGAAGCACTTTTGAAGGGTCTAATTAATTTTCTACCATTATTAATAGTGTTATAACACAATTAAATATATATGCATTGGTGTAACACAGCAAAGCTACTCTGAAAATAATGTTAAAAAGTTATCATTTGAAAATAATAACTAAATATTTTAATTAGAAATTTATGTTATAATTCATAGAAAATTTTCAATAAATGTAATCGCGTATCTTCCTTTTTACTCAGTGGAAAAATCTCTTTCTTAAAATTCTTTTTTTAACTTATATTATTTTTACCAGGTTGAGCTCAGTGTTTTCTTGGGCGTTCAGGTCTTGTACAAAACAGTGCACATGTACTATTTTCATCCAGTTTGACATCAAATAAACTGGTTCTGTCCTTGTTGACACAGGATCCATGGCGAGCTCAGCTAATGAAACAATTGTTTTGACATCGTGGGTGGGTGAGTTATTTGGCCATGTTAACGTGTCTAATCACGTGGGTTCAATTTTTACTTCCATTCTGAGTAGGCCAGTAGTTCGTTTAGTGAAGGTTGTTTCACCGCCCCCCCCCAAATGGTCAAGTGGGAGAAGTTTGCTTTTAAATCCAATTTAATGATGCTAACTCGTGTTTAATGGCAATTATAATCATCCATCCATCCCTGTGGCGTTACGGTCCGTGCACGGATAGCCTTACCACCTACTTCCACTCAGATCTAACCAATGCCGTTCTTCTCCAATATTGAATGCCCAGTTGCTGAAGAGCAGTGCTTCTCAAAGTGGTGGTCCGCGGACCGGTGCCGTTCTGTGGGCAAACCGCTGCTGGTCCGCAGAAGTTATCAAGAAAGGACAGAAAAAACAAACCCGTAAAAACAAAGTTTTTGACTATAAATCCCTTATATATGAGACATAACTAACAGTATTGATTATTTTCAAACATTTACAGACTGACTCGAGTGATGTCCCTTGTCTTTAATAAATGGGGGTGGGATGTGAGGGGGTGTCGGCACGACGGTCGGCGTCAACACGACGGTCGGCGTCAACTCAAACTCACGTGGAAGTGGAAGAAAAAAACAATAACAAACCGTGAATTTCAATTACATACCTCATATAAGGATAAACTAAAAATGCATTAATTTAATTACGGTACGTTCGATCGATCTGAAATTTTGATACGATGCATTGTTAGGTGAGTCGGGTCCGTGTGCCAAATTTCAGCTCGATCGGATCACTGCAATTGGGTCATTTTCGACTTTTCTTTTTCCGCCCGCCCAGCCCAAGACAGAGAGAGATGATGAGATGACGACAGAGACGGCCGCGAAGTTAATATAAGGGATTTAATAAAACAAACCCGTAAAAACAAAGTTTTTGACTATAAATCCCTTATATATGAGACATAACTAACAGTATTGATTATTTTCAAACATTTACAGACTGACACCGAGTGATGTCCCTTGTCTTTAATAAATGGGGGTGGGATGTGAGGGGGTGTCGGCACGACGGTCGGCGTCAACACGACGGTCGGCGTCAACTCAAACTCACGTGAAACTGGAAGAAAAAAAACAATAACAAACAGTGAGTTTTGAATTACATACCTCATATAAGGATAAACTAAAAATGCATTAATTTAATTACGGTACGTTCGATCGATCTGAAATTTTGATACGATGCATTGTTAGGTCAGACGGGTCCGTGTGCCAAATTTCAGTTCGATCGGATCATGGGAAGTGGGTCATTTTTGACTTCTGTTTTTCCGCCCAGCCCGCCGAGCCCAAGACAGAGAGAGAGAGACGGCCGCGAAGTTAATATAAGGGATTTAAAAATATAATTAAAATTATAATCCTTCATTTGCATTCATTAATATTTAACCCTTAGAATATGTCAATTTTTCGGCAATAAGGACATACAATGAAACCAAATCAAAAAAGTTACATTTGGCTACCACGTCAGTACAGGGAAAAGAGTTCACCGGTCCCTGATGCAATGAAAAATTCCCGCCGGTCCGCCATACTAAAAAGCTTGAGAAGCACTGCTGTAGAGCTTTCCCTACATCATCTATCCATCTAAGCCCGCTGCTCTTGAGCCGTTTTTCTCTGGGATTTTGGTGGTGTACCCACTTTGCTCCTCCGTGGGTTGGCATTCTTTCAAAATGTTCTAATGGCAATTATAAAATAAACTAACTTTTATCCCTACATACATTGAAAATAACAGTATTTTGAAAGGTCTTTTATTCCCCAAGAACATAACTAAGCACTGCTTCGTGTCAGGAAGCTATGGCAAAGAAAGATAATAGTTTTACTTTCTTCTGTTTCCAAACACATGCATTTCATTTTAACGTCCATCCTACACCGACTATCCTTTCCCTTCGCCCTTGACCCAGCAATCTGCATCTCCAACAAGTGTTCATTTTATGAATAATCCTGAACTGAAAATTGTTTAATAGTACCAGCGGTCATTGATTTTTACCCCCTCCCCCTCCCACAATTGCTGAAAGCAGCTTGTGGTGCTATCGGGTTCAAGGACCGCTGGTAATTATTATTTGTGTGTGTGAACATGGCCACACCGTGCAATGCTTCTTGTATGCAGTAATACGACTACACTCATGCATATATGAATGCTGCATGTGTCAACATTTCAGAGAGGCGGGAAGGAAAGCTGAGATACGCCGCCGTTTGTAGAAATAATTACCCGATCCTCGGACAGACATATATGATGGCATTTTCCAATGGTGTCAGTTGTAACCTGTAACTCAGGGCATTGCGCTGTGCTACGTGCAGTGTAACTGTATTTTATTGCAGTGAGCGCCGTCTAACAGAATGGGATTGGGTAAATAAGCTCAGAAAAGAAAGAAAGAAAGTCAATACATTAGTAAGCGACCCAATGATTCATGGCGGAAAAGTTTGAGAACCACCGTTTCATTGTTTCCTCTAGATTCGCATGCGTAGCATGGGTACTTTGCGCACTTGGACAAGCTATAAAATTGGCGCCCCCTCCCCTATTAATTACCCTTGTTATTTAATATAGCCGTAAACCTCAATTTGACGCTCTTGTCAGCTCCCGGGAACATATGTAAACCCCCCCTCCCATTTCGCCACACCTTTGGTCCCCAATCCCCGAAACTTTACACCGGTCACTTTCGTAATCCCAACCAACGAGAGCGCCCCTGGTGCTAACCGCATTACGTTTTCAGCACACTGGAATTTCTTCTCCATGGAATACAGCTGCGATCGCAAAACACCATCTCTATCATGTGACGACGACCCTCAAACTTTTCCCCACAGCCAAACACTAATTTGCCTTGTTATGGTAGATTTATCCCTTGTTTTTAATCTCCACCATGGAAACTGGCATGTACCGACATGCATATTGGCCGAGGTTATACAATTGAAGAGCCTAGCACATCCCCCCAGCTCCCAGCGAAAGCTAGGAGGAATTAACCTACCCCTAGACCATCTTTGACTCATTGAAGATCAAATTGTTCATTTGATATAGAAGCGAATTTAGTATTTTCAGGACATTGATCGTGAAGATAACAAGTGTGGGCGGGGGATTAAAGAAGTTTCGAGATTAAGGGGAAGGAAGGACATTTCTCAGCAAGAACTAAGAATTATGGCATCCACTGCAAGATTAAACCCATGATTAAGTCATGGGAGGGGGGATAATAAATAATTAAAATGCTACAAATAAACAATATAAAAGATGAGTACTTAAAAAAATATAACACCAAAAAGTAAAAACAGCTATCGAGAAGTTGCAAAAATATATAGCCTCTATGTCAACGACACCGAATACATCGATTTTCATTTGTGACAATATTCTTAATCTGTAAAAGTAAAAGGAACCAGGCACTACTGATAACTAAAGGGCAAATGGCTTCTTTGTTCTTGCAGAAATGGCCTCCATTAAGGTGTTATCGACCTGAGGTGTATAAGGGATGCGACGTTAATATCAATACATTTTAAGCTGTCAAAGGTGTACAGTGGACCGACTACCTAATCGGGGTATCACTAATGTGTATCACTAATGTGTATCACTAATGTGTATCACTAATGGATATCACTAATGGGTATCACTAATGTGTATCACTAATGTGTATCACTAATGTGTATCACTAATGTGTATCACTAATGTGTATCACTAATGTGTATCACTAATGGATATCACTAATGGGTATCACTAATGGGTATCACTAATGGGTATCACTAATGGATATCACTAATGGATATCACTAATGTGTCTCACTAATGTGTATCACTAATGTGTATCACTAATGTGTATCACTAATGGATATCACTAATGGTTATCACTAATGGATATCACTAATGTGTATCACTAATGGGTATCACTAATGGGTATCACTAATAGGGCTGCTAATATTGTTGAAAAATGCTGCCCGGGTACCCGTTCAAATTTCGAGCGGGTACCCGGGTTACCCGTTCAAAACATCGCATAATTTTACCCATCATGACCGCTATACAATGCTACCTAGCCACCTTCCATGCACCTCATTTCACACAGTAACCACACGGCCGACGTCTAAGGGGCCGTACATAAATGACGTCAAGTGATTTTGGCCGATTCTTAGTCACACGTTGTCACAAAACTTTAACCACTCTCCAATATGACTTCACAAAACATTGCCCCCCCCCCATAAAGGCCGTATTTCTTTTTTGAAAATGAGCATGAGTCAAATAACCTTATTGTCAGTAATTTTGTATTTAATGTAAAGTTGAACTCTAAAAATCGTTACACGCTTAAATTCATGTAAAATGTCATTAAATAAATTGTAAAGCAATCAAATGTTTCAGTCGAACTTTTTTAAAAAGTTGCGCATTTTGATGTGACGTCACATTTCTTAAACACATTCCTCCCCCTCGTCCCAAATGTGTGACCCCCTCCTCCCCTAGGTGCGTAACGTCATTTTTGAACGGCCTTTTATTCATCTCACACTGTTAGTGACTAAGTTATTGACTTTAAATGTTTTTGGGCAAGGCACACGGGGTAATGAACACAAGAAACACAAGCGAATGGATAGGTTGCGGTTATAGTATAGGGGTGGATGGGAGAGATGGGGTAGATAATTGGTATCAGTCGGTAGCCCAATATCGGCATATTTCAAAGCAATGTTAGTGTCAAAGCAGGGGTGTTTTTTTTTAAATTAACAACAACACACATGGCCTATTTCATTCTATACAGTCCATCCTTATTTTCGGCAGAAGAGTTTTGTTTTCTTTATATGATTCATTCAAAGAACCAAAATCGTCTTGTGTTTGAGGTTTCTGTTTTATTTTCAGAAAAAAGATGTATCAAAATACATTGTAGTTTGTCGAGACCGTACTTTAGTTCCCGTTGACAGATATTTCTCCTTAGATGTATTTCACAGCATATATTTGAAACAAAAATTTTCATTTGATAAATTGTTTCGCGAGTAGCAAATTAAACACAAAAAAGCCGCATGCGAACCGAAGTTTGGTTAATATAGACATTGAAGCCACATTTTCACGGGTACCCGGGCGGAATTTTACTACCCGGGTAATCTCACGGCAACGGGTACTCGGGTCCCGGGTACCCGTTGGCAGGCTTAATCACTAATGGATATCACTAATGGGTATCACTAATGGATATCACTAATTGAGATCAGTATACATTTCTTCGTTCGTTTGACTTTTAGACTAGTAAATTTATTAGATGGGAAGCTCACGCACTGCCGACGCCTTTTATCGGCTTTCTTTTTTTTTATTACCACGTTTTTATTAACTCGCTTTCGTTGGGCATTGTTTGTTTGTTGGATTGTCCAAGATTTTTTCAAATCTGCCAACGTAAAATTGAACCACTTCTGATGGTCCTAGAGATCTGAAAATTTTACCACAGATAGATCTTGGATGACAATGCATTGTATTAAAATTTCAGATCGATCGAATGTACCGTTATTAAATTATTGAACTTTTTAGTTTATCTATAGTCTTTATATAAGCATCTGTACCGTCGGCTTTTGTTGACATCCGTGAGTTAAACTTGTAAGTTCAAGTACTTTGATTTAATATGACTAAAAACGTGGGGCGGGTGTTTGGTATAAAAATTAAAGATTTCTAATTTAGAAGGCAAAAGGGAGATTTTTAACCCACTTCCTCGTAAGCTAGCGAGCTGAAATTTAGCAGGCAGTTTGGTGGCGATGTTAAAAACTATGTATCAAAATTTCAGATCGATCGCATGTACTGTAATTAAATTATTGAATTCTTAGATTATTTTATTTATTCCTATGTATCATGTTATTTTTTGAGATAGAGTGTCGCGGTGCGTATTATATTGAACAACCTTTCCTGTCGCGCAATAAGGTGCGTATTTTATTGACAACACTTTTTATAAACATATTCCTGATCGGTGCGCATTATAATGTTAAACATGTTTTACGACACAACTGCACTTTTGTATTTTTGGATGGTCTTGCGCTGCGCATTATAATGAACATTCTTTTAGTTACGTCTAGTACATAAAGGATTTATAGTGAACAACTTTGTTTTGTTTTTTTTACGTTTTTTTAAAATTCCATGCAAGTGAAATATCCGCAGTTTTATACAGTTCTGGAATTTGGTAATTTAAATATTTTACTATGAAGGCAAGTCAAAGTAAAAGTGTGGCTGCGCATCGGGAGCGGTATTCCGTTCGTATTTGTTATCAACTGTTTGACGGTGCTGCATGTTTACTTGAGTAGTGTTAGCAGATGGAAGTTCACGGATTGCCGCCACCGTTGTTTGTCGGGCTGTAACTTGTTTCCCCTCTGGTTTCAAAGAGACGAATGAACAACCTCAAACATATTTCTAATCTTACACACATGAGACAAATTGTCTGACCATCAGTGAGCCACGCAATTACACCACGTTCCCTTCCCTTTTTTTTTGGTCCCCAACCTTCGTGCTTATCTTATTGTTTGACAACCGAAGCGGAGACTGGGAGACAGAACGGCGTTGGGTCAAGACCTTGCTAGAAGTCAGCTGTATCCATTAAGGGTGAACACCCGAGGCAGGTCCCCGGGGACATGAAAGAAGCCCGAGGTGTTGAGTGGGTCGATCTGAGCTCTGGGGGAGGGGTGGGTCAGGGTGGAGTGGTGGAGGACTCACGCCAAAGATGGAAAGGACGCGGCGTCAATGGATGGTTCTCTAAAATATTAAATTTCCCGGTCCCGCGTCCTGCGCGCACTGGGTGTGACGTCTACTATTTATTGATCTCTTGAGGTGCCCGTTTGGGGGGGGGGCAGTGGCGTACCTAGAGGGGACGGTGGTGGGGGGGGTCCGACCCGGGCGGCACACATTTAGGGGCGGCATTTGTGGGCATTTGAAAAGTGCAACCTATTCCGACAACCGCCTATTTTCTTTTGAAGGGGGGAAAACCAAGGGTGAAACAAAAATATTCGTTATTTCTAGTCTTAATTAACGGATTCCCACAACAATTGTTTTATTACATAGTGGATGTTATAACTAACGCAAAACCGTTCAAAAATTTAAAATCACTCAAGAAAGGTATCGATTTGTTTGGAAAATTAAGCGGTATACGACCACATGACGCTTTTATAAGAAAACCACACAAAAATAACACATCACCGCTGGGCCCAATATATGTGCTATTAATATCGCCACGATGGTTTTTGCGTGGAATTTCGATATTCGCAGAATGATGCGCGAACAAGTACCTACAATTCATGGTGGTTCAAATATTGTGTTTAACTTTCAAGTAGTAATTTATATTATTGTTTGAGTTTTCAGAAAATTATTATAAGGTACATTATTAAAAATTAAAATTTATTTTGTTTTTATTGCATTAAAGTAGCACAAATAATTTGTGCTTTTCATTAAAATACTGTTAGTCTTTAAAAATTTTACGCCTATCCAATTAAAGTAATGTGTAAATAATTTGTATTCGTCTATATATGGAAAATTATTAAGATTTATGGAAAGAACATGAAAATATTCAAATTTCTCCGTTAATAAACACCACAATGGGCATAAATAATTAAAAAAAACAACAACAGACTTTAAAATTTAAAGCGTCTTGGAAAAATTGACATCTGAAGAAGTAACTAGTAAAACGAGATCAGATGCTGGAATTTGACCCATTTCAATGCAATCTTTTTCTTTTCTATGTTATCTCAATTTATGGGAACCCGCCATTTTTTAAATTAATGCAAACCCATTGTATGGAACAAAGGGATGTGCTAATACAAACTCTGTTATATCAGCCAAACAATGTGTGATGAGTTGGAGATATCAACTGAACGCTGAGATAGAAGGAGGAAAAATATGAGTAATGAAATTAAGAAGACGTGGTTCTATCTTTAGAACGAGAAATACAACGGGAAATGTTTTTATCAATGGCTGGAATTATAAAAGAAAATAAAGTAACGCTTTGACGAGTTGCAAGTCCTTGCAAGAAAATAATCGTATATAATACCATGTAACCTACTAAATGAAGCATTTGAACATCAAATAAATTACTTTATTGACATTGATAAAGAACAGTTCAATATTGAAAACAAAGGATCCAGGTTTTTATGGCTGTACCTACACTACAAGAAGACAAGAAGAGACATTATGTTAGAAAAACGGGAGAGGGGGGGGAGGCCCCCTGATCTATTAAAATTTTTTCAACTGTAAGCTTTGAAAATTCTGTACCCAACATTGTAATTTTGCTATGAATTTTTTCAACAATTGCTATCAGTGTATCTAGTTTTGAAAGGAGCTTCTCTTCAATGATGGATTTAAGACAACAAAATCTTTCAATATTGTCCATAGAACAAGATATTACAAATAATTTAAATTTTGATAGTATAATACACGATTTTTCTATTATGAAAGTGAGGAAAGTAAATGTATAAATATGACTACATACTAATGTTTACAATTTTTTTGTTTGTAAAAATATCATTTATTTATAAATTAAAAAAAAAGAATAGTAATTGATAATGTTTTTGTGTGTAAATTTGGAATATGTTTTGTCTCATTGGGGGGGGGGACCTGCGACCTCAGTAACTTTCTTGTGGCCTTTAAAAATGTATAGTGTATTTTTATAAATGTGTATTAATGGGTATATCATCTTATGCGGCCTCTTTTATTACCGCTTAAATAAAAATGGCATGCCATGGTAAAAATGTTCCCCACCTATACTTCCTTTCCAATTATAATTATGTATCCATGTTTATTAATTTATAAAAACCATCATATAATTGACTAATTTGCCGTCCATAAATAAGGTCACGCGATTTTGGCTAATTTTTCACCCCTTCCGCCCTCGTCACACATCTTCACAAAAACTTAGACCCCTTCTTCAATATGACGTCATAAGGCTTTGACACAACCATAAAAGCCGTATTTACTATTTGAAAATAAGCATGTTTCAAATCAAATTGTTGTCATTTAAGTATGTTTTTAGTGCAAGGCTTCTCTCTAAAATCGTAACAGGCGTTTTAAGTAAACATTAAATAAAGTATAAGTGATCAAATATTTAAGTGGAAATTTTATTTAAAGTTGCGCGTTTTGACGTGACGTCACATTTCTCAAACACACCCCCCCTCGTCACGCATCGTCACAAGTGTATGACTCCCCTCCCCGCCCCAACCGCGTGACGTCATTTATGGACGGTCCCTAAAAAGGGCGGCACATTGGAGACCGCCCCGGGCGGCAAAAGTTCTTGCTACGCCACTGGGGGGGGGTGCTTACCGGGTCAGGGGTATTGATCTAGGTGCCACTTAGTGATCCAGAGGGTGACTGTCTTTATTACCTATAAACGAAGGTTCTCGAAATATCATGATCAGCCATTTATTTTATCTTTACTGTGACTGTAACATTACGAGTTGGATTAAAAAAAACAGCTTGTGTTATTGTTCATATCTTGTGTTTTATTTATGTATTTGTTTATGTAAGCAGCGTGTTTTAAAGGGTCAATAAAATAATTTGAGAGCAATAAAAAAAAATAAACGGAAAAGAAAATTTGCTGAAGACATTTTAATAAAGGTAAAATTATTCTCTACTTTTCTTTATTGAGAGCGTGAAGTGCTTCTAATAAATTAACGAAAAATACTCTGACGCCGATTTCCTAAAACGTGTGTACATTGTTGGACTAGAACTATTAGACTATTTGTGTTCATTGGTAGTATTCATGTTGGACTAGAACTATTTGTGTTCATTGGTAGTATTCATGTTGGACTATAACTATTTGTGTTCATTGGTAGTATTCATGTTGGACTAGAACTATTTGTGTTCATTGGTAGTATTCATGTTGGACTAGAACTATTTGTGTTCATTGGTAGTATTCATGTTGGTATGAACTATTTGTGTTCATTGGTAGTATTCATGTTGGACTATAACTATTTGTGTTCATTGGTAGTATTCATGTTGGACTAGAACTATTTGTGTTCATTGGTAGTATTCATGTTGGACTAGAACTATTTGTGTTCATTGGTAGTATTCATGTTGGTATGAACTATTTGTGTTCATTGGTAGTATTCATGTTGGACTAGAACTATTTGTGTTCATTGGTAGTATTCATGTTGGTATGAACTATTTGTGTTCATTGGTAGTATTCATGTTGGACTATAACTATTTGTGTTCATTGGTAGTATTCATGTTGGACTAGAACTATTTGTGTTCATAGGTAGTATTCATGTTGGTATGAACTATTTGTGTTCATTGGTAGTATTCATGTTGGACTAGAACTATTTGTGTTCATTGGTAGTATTCATGTTGGACTAGAACTATTTGTGTTCATTGGTAGTATTCATGTTAGTATGAACTATTTGTGTTCATAGATAGTATTCATGTTGGACTATAACTATTTGTGTTCATTGGTAGTATTCATGTTAGTATGAACTATTTGTGTTCATAGGTAGTATTCATGTTAGTATGAACTATTTGTGTTCATAGGTAGTATTCATGTTGGACTATAACTATTTGTGTTCATTGGTAGTATTCATGTTGGTATGAACTATTTGTGTTCATAGGTAGTATTCATGTTGGACTATAACTATTTGTGTTCATTGGTAGTATTCATGTTGGTATGAACTATTTGTGTTCATAGGTAGTATTCATGTTGGACTATAACTATTTGTGTTCATAGGTAGTATTCATGTTGGTATGAACTATTTGTGTTCATAGGTAGTATTCATGTTGGACTATAACTATTTGTGTTCATAGGTAGTATTCATGTTGGTATGAACTATTTGTGTTCATAGGTAGTATTCATGTTGGACTATAACTATTTGTGTTCATAGGTAGTATTCATGTTGGTATGAACTATACAGATGTACTTGAACTGTTCGGGTGGACAATATCTATTCGGATGAAGAGTTTGAAGAAATACTTAAATTGGCTAGAGCTATTTATTGTATGGGCTGAAGCACTTCGTGTGATGAAAAGGTATACGTTATTTAAGAATATACCCTAAGTTTTTGATAATTTCAGTTTAGTTAAGTTCTCCCAGTTTCTTATTCAAAGCACTTTGTGTTAAAAAAAATAAATTCTTTGCAAAGGTTCAGTTAACGAGGAGACGTACTCTATACCGTTGCTACTCAAAAACGTGGTCCATGGACCGGTGCCGGTTCGTGCGCCATCCGCTGCCGGTCCGCAGAAGTTTTTAAAAAATAAGAGAAATATATAATTTAGGGCTGTTATCGATTAATTTAAATTTAATCGTTAACTTTTGAAAAATTATCGATTAATTAATCGATAATTTCGATTAAAACCAAAAATAGAAATTTATGACGTCATTAAACTGAACATTTCTCACGGACATTGAAAATTAAGAATATTTTGAACTAAATTTCATGACAATGTGTTGATACTCGATTTGTGCTGAAGGTCAGCGATGTATTTGATCCTTTAAAAGAGAATTGTTTATGGCAGTGGACACAGTAAACGTTTTCACCATCTTCGACTTTGCCATCCGCAGTTAGCTTAAAAACAACATATTTGCTCAACTTTCTAGTTATATGTTTAAATTTAACTGCGCTGATGCTGTCAGCAGGGCCGTCTTAACGCATAGGCCCGTTGGGCATTTGCCCGGGGGCCCACGAACATATGGGCCCCATGGGAATATGTTTATTTATATATATTATGTATATTCATTTTTTTTATTCCGCGGGGGAAGGGCCCATCACTATTTCTTTGCCCGGGGGCCCAAAATGGTGTAAAGACGTCTCTGGCTGTCAGCCATTTTATAGTTGACGCCTGCCGGTCAACATAAATTAATAAAATAAATTTTAATATTACGCTGGAGATGTTTGTACGAAAAAAAATATATATAAAGTATTATTAATTATTAATAATTTATTGTTTATGGACTAAAATAAAAAAAAATTATAAATATTTTCTTCAATTTTAATGGAATTTTTATCGATTAAAATTATTTTAATCGATAAATTTTTTAATGATTAATCGAGAAATTAATCGATAATTTCCGCAGCCCTAATATAATTACAATTATACATTTGCAACCATTAATACCAACCCTATAGAATATGTCAATTTTTCGACAATAAACACATAAAATGAAACTACTAACATATAAATTCAATTACATTTCGCTACCACGTCAGTACAGGTAAAATTGTGCACCGGTCCCTGGAACAATGGAAAAATTCCTGCCGGTCCGACATACTAAAAAGTTTGAGAAGCACTACTCTATGCAGATGCGTCACTAGGGGGGTGCGAGTGGTGCGGACAGCACCGCGATGACACCATTGCAAGGGGTGACACCAAAATTTAAAAGTGTGAGTGTTTCTATTATTTGGCTCTGACAGACTTGGAGAGGGTCTTTGGGGTAGTCTTGAGGGGGTGACACCATGAGCTACCGCACTGGGTGACACCATGAGCTACCGCACTGGGTGACACCATGAGCTACCGCACAGGGTGACACCAGCGGTAGTGACGCCACTGACTTTATGCAAGCACAATCCTCATCCATATTCTGAGTCACAAAAATCTTGCTATTGATGTATGCATTTATTATTATTTTTAAAAATTATTTTGTTTTAATTAGTCAATCTCAGACCTATTCAAATTGAAGTTTGTAACTTAAAAAATAAATATGATAATTTCCTCCTATCCGTGAATTGTAATTTAAAAAAAAATAATTAAAATATGAGATAAACTTTAAAACTAGTGACTAGAAATTGCAGAGCAAGAACTGCTACATTTAAAAAAAAATATTTTGTTGAAAGCCTCAAAGTTAAAGTCATGAAAGTAAAGGACTTGAAAAAAATCACAAAGCCCTATTGTCTTTTTCCTTCCCATCAAAGTACACAACTTCACATAAATGGTCAAGTTTGTAATTTCAGGGGTTGATATTTTTTCCAGGGTGTTTATATTAGACTAGGGGCAAGTACCCGGCTCCCGCCCGGGTTTAACAACAACAGCAACAAAACAAAAACAACAAAAACAACAACAAAACAACAAAAACAAAACAACAACAAAAACAACAAAACAACAAAAACAAAACAACAACAAAAACAACAACAAAACAACAAAAACAAAACAAAAACAACAACAAAAACAAAAACAAAACAACAACAAAACAACAACTACAACAACAACAACAAAACAACAACTACAACAACAACAGCAACAACAACAAAGCAACAACTACAAAACAACAAATACAACAGCAACAACAACAAAGCAACAACAACATGAAGGACATTGTCGTCGCAGGGCAAGGGATGTGGACAACAACAACAACAGCAAAAACAACACAAAAGCAACAACAGCAACAACAACAGCAACAACAACAGCAACAACAACAAAACAACAACAAAAACATCAACAACAACAAAGCAACAACAACAAAAAAAATTATTTTATGGCGATAATCGCCTTCTTGTTAATCTCGACACCAAAATGTTTATTAATTTGCGTCATTATTTTACGTCTTAATTTTCAATAATTTTTATTTTATATAGCTCATATAGGGAAAAACTACATTTTGGGCCCCCGGGCCCCAGTATCTTATATATATGGAACGAAACCTGTTTAATAACCTTTCCGGTATAATTTTGTGTACGTGTACCAAATTTCACGTTATTTGGTTGTCTGGATCTTGAGTTATAAGGGAACAGACAGACGACGGACAGACAACAAATGCGTCTTATATATATAGAGATATATATTTGTGTTCGCGCCATTTGGGACCCGCTGAAGAACAATTCAAACATACGTCACTGAAAATGAAAACGAGTTTGGATGTGACGACCGCAATAGTTCTCCGCCTTGGAAGAAAGGGGGTCAACCCAACATTAGACTTGATTATCGCCCTCTACTACCACTTTGGCCCCGTAATGGTCTAATAGGCTGTTTGTGCTCACGGTGGAGCCGACGTCATTTTGACCTAATCTCATTTTGCGCTGGTTCAATGGCTCGGCCCCCAGCTGTAAAAAGATTGTCCAAAACACGAGCATCGGCCCTTTGGGTCCGTAGCGAACAACTGAAACTGAACCTGTAATTTAGTAGCTATCTGCTGCAGATTAAATCTAAATAGTGTTCTTTAGGCACAGCCACGGTAAATAATTTATATTCAAAACATGTTTTAGAAACGAGTGCAATCGGGAATCCAACGAATTTCAAGCGTTAATCTGTTGACAAAACTAAGCCGTGTCATTAATTTTAAGTTCACCCGTAATGGACAAATCTAATTTAAAAAAAAATCATTTAACTTGAATATACTCATTACTTTTAATAATTATTTTATTAATCCTTCAGAAAGTCATCACAGTTTGAAATTTGAAAAATAAAGCGTTTTAAAATGTGATTAAAAAAATGGTTTTTCAACTGTTGTCGCTGGCAGGCGAGTTCGGGGCGAGGGAAAGGTGCGCCTGGGCCAATGGTAAAAATTCCGTCTCTCAAATGTATGATTTTTCGCAACACTTTTTGCCTGTGAAGTATGTGAGATTTTCTCGTTTAATTCACCTCTGCGGTTCTATCAAATGACCAAACACTCCTGATGGCAGGATTCGATTTCCATTTTCTGTAAATGGCCATGCATTTTAAAAGTAATTTTTAAAAAATAAGATAAACAAATAAATTGCGTTACTGCTTAAACTTAAATATCAATAAAGCAGTTTTTTTTAAAAAAAGCAGAGTTCATCATTTCCGTCAAAGAGCCGCAGGTTACCGACCCCTGGTCTTGTGGGATGTGAATCTCCTTGCACCGGGATAGTACCTAATAACATTGAAGATGTGCCGTTGGCGGCTGTACAATAGTAGTGTACAAGTCCTCTATGAGCATAACAACCACGTCCGAACCTCCGCAATGAAATATCGTCACCTTTCTTTAAATTGATCCAATCAGGTGCACTGTTATATACATACATAACTTGTTTAGGGCATCCAGTGCATTCTTCTCCCTTCCCCTCTAAACCAGTATTTCCTAAGGTGGTGTCAAGGGGCTGCCACCAGTCTGCGGGCCTAAATCTGCCTGCACACACATTTTCTTACAAATTACAGGGTCAAATTCAAATAGCGAAATAAAAATTAATCTTGTCCCCGTCCATGGCAGTAATGGATAACTTACAAGTTTAGTCAGCAACTGTCTGTAGTCTACATCGTGTGTTGTAAACAGAGCGTATTTTATATCTAACCGATCGATGTGTTTTAGGACAGTGCCTCTCAAACTTTTTATTATGGCGGACCGGAAGGAATTTTTACATTGTGCCAGGTACCGGTGCACTATTTTCCTTGTAATGACGTATTAGCGAAATTTAATTTATTTTATTTTGTTTGTTTCATTTTATGTGCTTATTGTGAAAATGGAGGATTATAAATTTCGGTCCTTTCTTGATAACTTCTGTGGACCGGCGGCTGATGGTCCACGGACCGGCAACGGTCCGCGGACAACCACTCTGAGAAGCAGAAGCACTGTTTTAGGACAGTTACAATCTACCTTTAAAGAAATTTATTTTTATAATTCTGAAGCATATCGTTCGGGTAAAAATATCCTTTAATTAAATTTTATTTTATTTTTATTTTTTATTATTATTATAATTTTTTTTTGGTTGGGAGTGGAAGTGGTAAAAGTTGAGACGTTGAAACGCTGCATGAACTCACTGTCATTATTAACGGTTGTAATCCTGGTTGTGAAACCAAGTTACATGATGTCAACAAAGATGGAAATAGTTCTTTATTTATTCGGACTACGTTGTCAGACGGTGGGTGGCCCGTGTTATTACTGTTTCCACGAATCAGAAAAAAACTCACGATTGTTTGATACATAAAGCTATTATTGTTTATATAATATACTTAGACCCCTCAGCCGCCGCCGCGACCGAATACGCCGCAAAATTTTCGCCCGCCGAAAATCCGCCGGAAAATATGCGGCGCGCCGCATTAGCCGCCGTATTTTGTACGCTGTAAATCCGCCGAAAAATGAACGAGCCGCCGTAACGTAATGTTTTTATTTTCTTAATATTAATTGCGTTCCGTTTTAAGATCGATTGAATTTTTAGAATAACCGTCGCCGAAAGTGTGACAACATTGAGTTATTTGTACAGTTTTTTTTTAAAAACCTAAATAATCATTGATACACTGCTTGCAAGTTATCTTTTTCTTACAATCTTAATTTATAAAATACTAATTAAAATACAAATCAATAAATTAATTAATTTAAGTTATCGTTAAGCTTTGTCGTAAATAGGCGATTTATTATTACTTAATTATGGCTCAACGATCTTCTACTAGCAGAAAGGTAAACCTAAATTAATTGTTTCAATTAACTAGATACTAGTTTAGTCAATAACTGATGATTTTTAAGGGTGATCCTGAACTTTTAGCACGTAGTTTTTTTTTGCTGCGCATTTTAATTGTCTTGGGAGAACTTTCATTTTTAATTTATTAAATGCATTTATATATGTTATATTTTAGTTATTATAGCGCTAATTTGTAAGGCCTTTAAATTTATAAGGCTTTTTCGGCCCTTGACGCTACTTAATCGGAGTAGGATACATCATTTTTGTTTATCTAGCACCTTGCTAGCTAGATTATTTTTTTTACCTGGAACGACCCATGCTAAAATAAATTTACTGACTGAAGATGTTTTTAAAAAAAGTTTCATTCATCTATTTTAAGATTGTTAGAAGATCAATAAATAGTTTAATGAAAATTTCATTTTTATTTCCTTACTAGATGTTTGATTCTTTTTTGTTTGTTTGTAAGTGAGAAAATTTGCTTGGCCTCTTGCTGTGACAAACCAGCAAGTAGGGTGCTAGATAAACAAAATGGATGTATCCTACTCTACTCTGATTATGTAGCGTCAAGGGCCGAAAACAGCCTTATAAATTAATAAGAAAAACCCGTTAAAAAACAAGTTCTTTACTATAAATCCTTTATGTACGAGAAGTAACTAAAAGAATGTCCATTATAATACGCAGCGCAAGACCATCCAAAAATACAAATTTTTAGTTGTGTCGTAAAACATTTTTAATATAATGCGCACCGATCAGGAATATGTTTATAAAAAGAGTTGTCAATAAAATACGCACCTTATTGCGCGACAGAAAGGTTGTTCAATATAATACGCACCGCGACGCTCTATCTAAAAAAAATAGCATGATACATAGGAATAAATAAAATAATCTAAAAAATCAATAATTTAATTACGGTCCATGCGATCGATCTGAAATTTTGATACATTGTTTTTATTATCAGTACAAAACTGCCTGCAAAATTTCAGCTCGCTAGCTTACGAGCAAGTGGGTTAAAAATCGATCAAAAGTTTTGGCGACAAGGGTGGTCGGGCGGGCGGGCGGTCGGCCGCAGACACCACGAGTTAATATAAAGGATTTAAAAAGCCTTACAAATTAGCGCTATAATAGCTAAAATATAACATATATAAATGCATTTAATAAATTAAAAATGAAATTTCTCATGAGAAAATTAAAATTCGCAGTGAAATAATATACGTGCTAAGACAGCAGGATTACCTTTTTACGTTACACCATTTCTGATGTAACAATTCTTTATGACTATATGATGATTTTAGGTGAACTCAAATGTCATCAAATGTCATCTAAACCGGGAAAAGGGGCAGTTCATTAAAAAACCTACAAGTAAAACCTAAACCGCCTAGCCTACAAGGAAATTCTAAAGCACAATGCTGGAAATATTTTGGTGGCCTGTTCTCTGCTGATGGGAGAAATGTAGAGGAAGATCGAGTTTATTGTCAGCTGTGTCTCACTGCTCAGCAGTCATTGGGTGACAAGGGTCACATTTCAAAAGTAAACAATTTTTCCGCAATTACATCAAGTGGCAATATGAATCTTTACTTAAGTGTCAAGCACAATGTGTCAGTACAAAGTCAAGAAAAGTCAATATATTTTGGGATATTTCCATAAGTATGGAGAAGGCAACAGTCAATGTCAGGCAACATCAAGTCATGAACTGACAAGAGATATCATTATATGGTTCTTTAGAGACTTGCTCGCCTTTGAAAATGTGGCTAAAGATGGTTTTGTTGACTTCTTCAAAATTAATTGCCCATCTCTCAACATACCGGCACCTGTAACACTTGCTGAAACATCCCTGGATGATGTTTACGAATATTTTGCTGCAAATGTCAATTTACGGAGAAATCCGGCTAATCCGGATATCAGCCGAAAAATTATGTCAGCCAGCCGAAATTTTAAAATCCGGCTAATTCGGATATCAGCCGAAAAATTGTGTCAGCCAGCCGAAATTTTTTTAAAAATTCGGCTGGCAGGTCTAAATATACTAAAAGTCGGAATTTTAAGACATCAAGTCATCAAGAGTTTATAATATCAAAAGTCTTGAGTGGGCAGTAGTAACAAAATAAAGAGCCTGGATTGTATAATAGTTGAATTTAGGACTAAATGTAAGCTATTAGGGTTTTAGGATGGGGTTTGAATTTAGACTAGGATTGACGTTAATTGGAAATCCGATTATCGGTTTTGAAAGCGATAATCGGTTTTAAATTTCTCAACCCCATAATCGAATTTAATTTAATTTTTTAAATAAAAAAATCATCTCCATACTGAAAACTTCAAAAAATATTCGATTTTCATCCACTATGACCACCAAGGTGTGTTTATTTATAAGTTTTGAGCACTCCGTGCAGTGTGTTTGTAAATTAATACATTTATTGTTTGGCGAAAAGTGTGACGTCATGAAATTCATTGATGTCCGAAATCGACAAAAATAGACATAATAAATCCAGTCTCTATTGTCGAAGTCATGATGTAGGCTAGACATAAAATGCAATTCCCAAAATTACCTATTGCGTGTGACATGATTTCGTTAATTCGACCGTTTATACACCATCTTCGCCAGCCCTAGAAACAGCTCTGCGTGGGACGGCATTTTCTTAATATTTAATTCGACGAAAACTGTGACATCATTTCTTATTCCACGTCCTATTCGTCTTATAAGAATATATTTCTATGAAGTCGGCGGTTAACCGATAATCGGTTTAAAATCGGATTTACACAACCGATGATCGGTTTGCAAAAAAAATATTTAAAAAAAAATTAAAAAAATTAACAACCCTAATTTAGACAGTGCTGATTTAAGAGGCGTAACCACCAAATTCATGGTCACTATCAACCAAGTTGATGGTCACTATGAAAACGATGGTAAACAACAAGAATTCTGGTTTTAGAAGAAAAAAAAATTAAATAATGAAACCAAAAAAACTGATGGTCAAAAACCAAACTGCTGTCAACAATCAAATTGATCCTAAAAAAATCAAACATGTACCCAACAATCCAAACTATAACAGAAACCAAAACCGATGCACGTTAACCACACTGCAGTAGTGCGCACTCGGACATTAGAACTCTGTAGCCCCTGTCAGACCAGCACAAACACCCGACCCCTATCTAAAAAAAAAGGGGGAGGCAAGAAGTATTAGACACAGGGAGAGGACGACCACGGGGCATAATTGGTGAGCAGTAAGGCAACTCGATTGACACGCGCCGGCTCGTGGCATTGCACCAGACGACAGAACCTTGATCACTTCTCCTTGCCCCCCCTCTTTTTCTGTCCCGCCACCCATGATTACTTTTTCTAGTTTATTGTTTTTTACGTACGTTCTCTGACCATAGGAGGTAGTGAGAGAAGCCCAGCATTGCTGACTACGACCATTGGAACTATACCTAATAGGATTCTTTTTAAGGGATGTACTCTTCCCCGCTGTCACAGTTTTTCTGAGCAGGATTCTTTTGTGGAATAGACTTGTTTACTCTGTTACCGCTTTACGAAACAGTATTCTTTGGAGTGATATAGACCTGTCTATGCTGTTACGGCTTTACCGAACGGGATTCTTTTGAATTAATGAATTAATGCCTGTTTCACGCAGTTACAACTTTATGCCAGAGAATATAGCTTTAACTTGTAGAGAAATACACCTATTTTGGTAGTCATTACAAAGATCATTAGTTTACTGACAACAACAACAACAACAAATCCTTAGATTGGGATAGTCATCGTTTTTCTTTCAGATTTATCTGCGTTTATTGGACCCCCAGGTATGTGGCTCTAAGACATTACATGCCATTCGGTTTCGATTTCCTGCTGCGGACAAACATTTTCTAAATTTGAATTCCAAATTCTACCGCTCTGCTCTAAGGACCGACTTTATTTTAAATGTATTGCGTAAATTGTATACAGTTCTTACATATTATCTTTATTCGCATCTAACACATAATCGTTTTCTTGGTTTCTCAGTTCGTTTTCTTTTTGGTTTGTTTTGTTTTTATGGTTTGGGTGTCGTTACGTTTAGGCCCCGGAAATTCCTCATTTATAAAAGCTGGCGATCGAATGTACAAGATGCTGGGCCGTCTATTGATCCGGGTGCCAATAGTATTTGTGGAAAGCAGCCAGGCAGTAAGCGCGATACGTTAATATTTAACACGAGTCTGTCGAGGAAGAGTGTGTCGGTCCAGAGTGTAAGACGTAGAGCCTTCGGTTTTCTCGTTGTCTGAACATCACCCTCGAAGCTTTTACCAATAGTTTTCTCAGATTTCGTCAACGTACGCGTGGTTTATGACTGTTGTTTTTCAGAACAGAATTAGTAAGTTGATTTAATTATTTCTTGGAATGTAACAATATATCGTTAGAATTTGAAAATGTATGTACTATATGTTAATGTAATTTGTAAGCCATGTAGTTATTTTGAACTTTAACCTCTTATAATCTCCCTTCCCCCATCTCTCTGTCTCTCTCCTCGTGCTCCTTAAATTGGAGGCTTAGTGTGATAAGGGAATGCGTCCAGATATGTACGTCATTTCTTATGATACTGGTTGATACCGTCTAGATATGTACGTCATTTCTTATGGTACTGGTTGATACCGTCTAGATATGTACGTCATTTCTTATGGTACTGGTTGATACCGTCTAGATATGTACGTCATTTCTTATGGTACTGGTTGATACCGTCTAGATATGTACGTCATTTCTTATGGTACTGGTTGATACCGTCTAGATATGTACGTCATTTCTTATGGTACTGGTTGATACCGTCTAGATGTATGCGTCATTTCTTATGATACTGGTTGCTACGTCTAGATATGTACGTCCTTTCATATGGTACTGGTTGATACCGTCTAGATATGTACGTCATTTCTTATGGTACTGGTTGATACCGTCTAGATATGTACGTCATTTCTTATGGTACTGGTTGATACCGTCTAGATGTATGCGTCATTTCTTATGGTACTGGTTGATACCGTCTAGATATGTACGTCATTTCTTATGGTACTGGTTGATACCGTCTAGATGTATGCGTCATTTCTTATGGTACTGGTTGATACCGTCTAGATGTATGCGTCATTTCTTATGGTACTGGTTGATACCGTCTAGATGTATGCGTCATTTCTTATGATACTGGTTGATACCGTCTAGATGTATGCGTCATTTCTTATGGTACTGGTTGCTACCGTCTAGATATGTACGTCATTTCTTATGGTACTGGTTGATACCGTCTAGATGTATGCGTCATTTCTTATGGTACTGGTTGATACCGTCTAGATGTATGCGTCATTTCTTATGATACTGGTTGATACCGTCTAGATGTATGCGTCATTTCTTATGGTACTGGTTGATACCGTCTAGATGTATGCGTCATTTCTTATGATACTGGTTGATACCGTCTAGATGTATGCGTCATTTCTTATGGTACTGGTTGATACCGTCTAGATATGTACGTCATTTCTTATGATACTGGTTGCTACGTCTAGATATGTACGTCATTTCTTATGATACTGGTTGATACCGTCTAGATATGTACGTCATTTCTTATGGTACTGGTTGATACCGTCTAGATATGTACGTCATTTCTTATGGTACTGGTTGATACCGTCTAGATATGTACGTCATTTCATATGGTACTGGTTGATACCGTCTAGATATGTACGTCATTTCTTATGGTACTGGTTGATACCGTCTAGATATGTACGTCATTTCATATGGTACTGGTTGATACCGTCTAGATGTATGCGTCATTTCTTATGGTACTGGTTGATACCGTCTAGATATGTACGTCATTTCTTATGGTACTGGTTGATACCGTCTAGATGTATGCGTCATTTCTTATGGTACTGGTTGATACCGTCTAGATGTATGCGTCATTTCTTATGGTACTGGTTGATACCGTCTAGATATGTACGTCATTTCTTATGGTACTGGTTGATACCGTCTAGATATGTACGTCATTTCATATGGTACTGGTTGATACCGTCTAGATGTATGCGTCATTTCTTATGGTACTGGTTGATACCGTCTAGATATGTACGTCATTTCTTATGGTACTGGTTGATACCGTCTAGATGTATGCGTCATTTCTTATGGTACTGGTTGATACCGTCTAGATATGTACGTCATTTCTTATGGTACTGGTTGATACCGTCTAGATGTATGCGTCATTTCTTATGGTACTGGTTGATACCGTCTAGATGTATGCGTCATTTCTTATGGTACTGGTTGATACCGTCTAGATGTATGCGTCATTTCTTATGATACTGGTTGATACCGTCTAGATGTATGCGTCATTTCTTATGGTACTGGTTGCTACCGTCTAGATATGTACGTCATTTCTTATGGTACTGGTTGATACCGTCTAGATGTATGCGTCATTTCTTATGATACTGGTTGATACCGTCTAGATGTATGCGTCATTTCTTATGGTACTGGTTGATACCGTCTAGATGTATGCGTCATTTCTTATGATACTGGTTGATACCGTCTAGATGTATGCGTCATTTCTTATGGTACTGGTTGATACCGTCTAGATATGTACGTCATTTCTTATGATACTGGTTGCTACGTCTAGATATGTACGTCATTTCTTATGGTACTGGTTGATACCGTCTAGATATGTACGTCATTTCTTATGGTACTGGTTGATACCGTCTAGATATGTACGTCATTTCTTATGGTACTGGTTGATACCGTCTAGATGTGTACGTCATTTCTTATGGTACTGGTTGATACCGTCTAGATGTGTACGTCATTTCTTATGGTACTGGTTGATACCATCTAAATGTGTACGTCAGTTCTTATGGTACTGATTGATACCGTCTAAATGTGTACGTCATTTCTTATGATACTGGTTGATGCCGTCTAAATGTGTACGTCGTTTCTCATGATGCTGATTGATGTCATCCATGCATTTATGTCCGCTATCTCTCATGATAGTTAGTTGTCTACATAGACACGTCTAAAGCCATCAAAGGCAATGTTGGAATGTTGATCAGAAAGGATAATATCTGTTTTGAGTTTTGATTACACAAAACAACTCTGACATGAATTATATCCTTGGTATAAAAAAAATAAGTTATTCGCCAACTGGTTCGTTATAAATTTAAATGATACAAAGGTGGAACATTATTAATGGAAAAAATGAACGCTTACATTTTAATTTCTGTGTCTAACAGTTTAAATTTAAAGCTTGATTAAGATTAAAGAACTATGAAATAATCTCTCAGAATAATATTTTTTTAAACACTGCGAATAAAATCCACCCCCTCCCCCAACTTTCCCCCTCCTACCCGCTGCGAAGTGGCGGGGCGGGGGCCCTTGGGTAATGTGAAATTAGATCACATTTTTAAAAAAATAAGCATGTGATTTGAATTATCACACTACGAAGCAGTTTTTAATACCGCTTAGTGAATCTCGAAATGACGCTTGTTTTCCTTTAGCCGTTAGGTTATAGGTTCCCAACCTTTTCGGTTGGCGAACGCTTGTTATAAAGCCACGTGACCCGCGATACCCATACAATTGAAAAACGCATTTACAATAATTTTTTTGGCATAATTTTATTTCAAATTATGTTTAATATTTAATTTGTGTAGTGTGATGGTGAAAATTGCATGTCATTAACAAACTTCTAAATTCTCGGCTGAGTTTTTGTTATAGAAGTAAGGATGATTGAATTTTCATGTTGGCTCTAATTAAGTTTATACTCACGTATCATATGGCGGATGGGTGGCGAATTCAATATTGCGCTCGCCTCACAGGCTGAGGGGCATGGGATCGAGCCCACGTTAAAGCCACTATAAAAATGTTGATGAATGACTAATGCTAAGAAAGCCCTCCGCTGACCTGGAGAGGGATGGGCGCCGCCAAGGTCTATAAGCCCGAGAATGCTCTAATGGAAATATTAGAACCCCCTACGACCTCGAAAATAGGTTAAGGGAAAAAAAATCATATATATCAATACATACTCTGATAATTTTCAACAAGTGACTACAACTACCACGGCAAACAGAATCATTAAATCGCAAGAAAATCATACGTACGTTTTATATTTTACGTCACAAAATTTGGGATCCATAGAATCACCGCGACTTCACCGATAACGAAGCGCAAAATAACGGGGTCGCACTGTATTATATTATCCTGGTCAAAATTTCCTATGCGTTAATTCTAAACTGATGCTCGGCGTCGGTCATATATCTGCGCGGCCGCTCAGCTAAAAGAGAACATTCATTAAATCAAATAAGTGTACATCTTGTACAAAAAAAACGCAATACCATACAATTGTGTCCCAAGCTAAATACGAGATTGGTAGCTTTAGGTCTTATGCTTATATAAAATTCTCATCCATAATAAATATTTCAAAGAGAACAAAAGTATTGGGATTATTTCGGAGTCACGCTCTCAGTGCAGTGTACTTAAAAAGACCTAAAGTTTGGATTGAACAAATGTTTAGAATTCAATCTTTATCAAAAAGACCTAGATAAAGATTGAATTCTAAACATTTGTTCAATCCAAACGGAAGATTTTTTTAAAGATTATTTCTCTTCAGAAAAAAATATGGCTGAATGGTTTATTTGAGCCCGTGGAGGTAGATGTCGATACACATTTATACGGACATAGTATGATTGGGATTCTGTAAAGCTCATTTGCTTCCATTAGACCCTTGTATGTATTCCCCGATGGTCGACCATTTGCCAAACTAGCTGGTCTGCAAACAATTCACTAAAAATGTTGTAAAATAACACATTTCTAAATAAAGCTAAATGGATAATTGCTACCCGTCCACCACACTAAGAGTTTTAGAAGCTGGGATTTCTTTGATCGATAAAAGAAGCTTTTTTGTGCCATCATTATTATTTGCTCTGTTTAATTATGAGGTGGATTTTTTATATTATATATATATATATAAATAATATAAATATATATATATATATATATATATATATATATATATATATATATATATATATATATATATATATATATATATATATATATATATATGTTTAAACGTGAAGACTGGGATACCACACTATATAAGTTCTCGTATCATTTTTATTACCCGAAAGTAGAACCACCCTTGCAGTATCCACGAGTAGACCCGACACTGTTTTACCCACAGATAACACGGATGATATAGTACTTACAAATAGCCACCACTCTGTCTTACCTGACCATTAAATCCCCCCCCCCTCACGCCCATCACTCACTGCTCATAGCTGTAATACGCGCCTCCTAGGTCCTTTGTTCTTATTGAAAATACCGATTTTGTTTTAGATGCCCTTTAAAACACAGCTATGCGTGATTCCGACATCCTGTAATAAAACATTTAAACCTCTTTCGCATGGTATCCGTGCATTATATTGATGTCATAAGGGCCGTAATTATTGATGCTATCAATAAACATCGCCTTTCCATTGTTATGACACCGATGAACAGCGCTTTCATATTATTTTGACTTGATCGATCATACCGCTGTCGTTGTTAATGATATTTTTAAACTACATGCCGTCTTTCAACTATGCCCCGCATATCTCGCGGCATTTCCCAAGAGCAACAACAAGCACACACAAACAAGCTCAGTATAAAAGGAATTTGTTTATAGTGTAAATATTTTGATACACAGACACCTCGCTCTTTTACAGTACGAAGGGTTTGTGTTGCAGTACAACTAAGCCTTTCTCAAGCGGTGTAAATATATCGGTGTTGCTATGTATAATTAACTAATGCTTTCGTGATATTACACCGCCAGCCGTGTGTGTAACATAAACTTTTTTTTGGGTGTGAAAATAATGTTTAGACAGTTTTTAACCCACCTCTGGATTGCACTATCTTTAGCTACCCCACCGCTTCCATATCCAAGCATTCAACCCAAGGTCCAAGGTCTTCACGGCAGATTGTACAATGTCTTTGCTATTCACGTGTTTTGAGGCAAAACACTTTTTAAAAAAACAGACTAAACAATTCAACAGTTATTTTAGATTTCGTTTCGTATTTGAAAATATTATACACGGACCCCAAGTTATTTTGTAGTTTAAAGAAAGTTGTTGTAGGCCGTTCTTGTTGCGGAGTAATACAATATAATCTAAGCATTTTGCAATCAAACGCAAAGAATTGGTGACAAATCGGTTATCGATTGAAATAATATGTATAGTCTACACGTGGCATAATGTATTTACTATTATGAGAAAATGGGAGTCATATTTGCTTTGGAAACCCTTGTTTATACTTGGGGAGAGCTATAGAGTGCAGACCGCGCCGGGTGACACCACCTCAGGTGACACCAAATTGAAACATTGCATATTTAAAGAGAGTGCGGACCGCGCCAGGTGACACCACTTCAGGGGACACCAAATTGAAACACTGCATATTTAAAGAGAGTGCGGACCGCGCCGGGTGACACCACCTCAGGGGACACCAAATTGAAACACTACATATTTAAAGAGAGTGCGGACCGCGCTGGGTGACACCACTTCAGGGGACACCAAATTGAAACACTGCATATTTTAAGAGAGTGTGGACCGCGCCGGGTGACACCACCTCAGGGGACACCACCTCAGAGGACACCAAATTGAAACATTGCATATTTAAAGAGAGTGCGGACCGCGCCGGGTGACACCACCTCAGGTGACACCAAATTGAAACATTGCATATTTAAAGAGAGTGCGGACCGCGCCGGGTGACACCACTTCAGGTGACACCAAATTGAAACATTGCATATTTAAAGAGATTGTGGACCACGCCGGGTGACAACACCTCAGGTGACACCATATTGAAACATTGCATATTTAAAGAGTACTAACTTCTCAGTCTAGCCAATTGTTATAAGGCAATAAGAGATTACAATAAAATAAGTGAATACAATAAAATAAGTGATTACAATAAAATAAGTGGATACAATAAGATAAGTGATTACAATAAGATAAGTGACTACATCAAAATAAGTGATTACAATAAAATAAGTGAATACAATAAAATAAGTGAATACAATAAAATAAGTGAATACAATAAAATAAGTGATTACAATAAGATAAGTGATTACAATAAGATAAGTGATTACAATAAGATAAGTGATTACAATAAGATAAGTGATTACAATAAGATAAGTGATTACAATAAGATAAGTGATTACAATAAGATAAGTGATTACAATAAGATAAGTGATTACAATAAGATAAGTGATTACATTAAAATAAGTGATTACAATAAGATAAGTGATTACAATAAGATAAGTGATTACAATAAAATAAGTGATTACAATAAAACTTGCCCACACCTGTAACCATTTTACATTCCTTATTTATTAAAAGATTGCAGTTGATGCTTTTAAGAAATGAGGTCACCATCAATTTTCCCTTAATGCTGCGTGGCCGCGGAGATATCTTACCGACGCCGCGCAGCAGTTTAGATTTAGCGCAGCGAATTTAATAAAATTTTGCACCAAAAAATGGATGCTGTGCAATTTTACACACAAGCTTTTTCACTTTGCACACGGATCGAGGAACTTTAGAGGGAACATTGGTCACCAAATTAGTAGGTAAAAAAAGCCATAACAACACTAACTTAACCCTAATTCAATGCTGATAAAAGTTTGCGGTAACATTTTTAGTGTCGGTAAGCTATCAGCCCATTTATATAAATCATTGAAAAATACATGTAGTTTTTTTTACATAACAAAAATGGTGTGTGTCATTCTAATAGCAAGACAAGTAACAATTTTTAAAAATGGCGTTAACCTTTTTCACAAATTTGTGATTATCTTTTAGTAATTATTTTAATTTTTTGTTTTTATGACTTTTGAAGCCCAATCTATTGATACTCAAAAATACTCTAAAATAAAAAAAAATGCCGTAAACCAACGGTTTTCGACTATAAATCCTTTATATACGAGACATAACTAAAGAAATGGTTCATTATAATACGCATCGCACGATAATCCAAAAATACAAAATTATAGTTATGTCTCATATATATAAATGATTTATAGTAAAAAAAAAGAAGACTACTACAGTCTGCCTGCTAAATTTGAGCTCGATTTGATCACGGGAAAAGGGTTATAAAAAATGTTTAAAATAGTGCGCACCGCGATACAGATTAGAAATTACTAGTATATACATTTAGCCTACAGATCGGGAATACATTTTTAAAAAGTATCGTCAATATGATACGCACCGCACCGCGCGACAGGAAAGTATTAAAAAGGATGTTCAATATAATACGCACCGCGACACTCTAGCACAAAAATTAACATGCTACATAGAGACACATTAGATATTCTAAAAATTCATTAATTAAATTATAGTACATTCGATCAACCGACCAGCCCCACAATACATACTCAACATAGAGCCAGCAGAACAAGACCTAGAAAGAGACTGCAGCACACCCACAAAACAAGGGATAAGTAGAGCAATTAAACAACTAAAGAAAGGTAAAGCGGCTGGTCCAGACAGAATACCAGCAGAAGCCTTGGCAGCAGATATTATGACTAGCTCTGCAATGCTACACACTCTTTTCAAGAAAATATGGGAGGAAGAACAGATTCCGATGGAGTGGAAAGAAGGACATCTCATTAAGCTCCCAAAGAAAGGAGATCTTAGCTCTTGCTCCAACTATAGAGGAATAACTCTGCTATCCACACCAAGCAAAGTATTTAACAGAGTGCTGCTAAACAGAATGAGGGACGCAATAGACACCCATCTTAGAGACCAACAAGCAGGTTTTAGAAAAGATAGATCATGCACTGACCAGATTGCCACCCTGAGAATTATATTGAAACAATCCCTGGAGTGGAACTCACCGCTATACATCAACTTTATTGACTATGAGAAGGCTTTCGATAGTGTTGACAGGCCAACCCTGTGGAAGTTACTAAGACACTACGGGATACCACAAAGACTGACTGACATAATTAAGGCTTCATACGAAGGACTTACATGTAGAATTGTTCATGGCCAACAAACAACAGCGGCTTTTGGGGTACAGACCGGAGCCTGCTTTCACCATTCTTATTTCTGCTAACCATCGACTGGATAATGATAATGTCTACAGAGCAGAAGAGAAATGGTATCCAGTGGACACTTTGGAAACAACTTGATGACCTGGACTTTGCGGATGATCTGGCATTAATATCGCACTCACAGCAACAGATGCAGGAGAAAACCAACTATGTAGCACAGTTCTCTGCTTGCCTTGGCCTGAACATCCATAAGGGAAAAAGCAAAGTCCTTAAAATAAATACATCAAGCAACACTCCAATAACACTGGAAGGAAAAAATCTCGAGGAGGTGGATAGCTCCACATACCTTGGAAGCATCATTGACACACAAGGAGGGACAGAAGCCGATGTAAGAATGAGAATTGGCAAAGCAAGAACAGCATTTAAACAGCTTAAAAAAGTTTGGAACTGTAACAACTTGACTCTCCATACCAAGGTCAGGTTATTTAATACCACAATAAAGTCTGTCTTGCTGTATGGAGCAGAACCATGGCGAATAACAGCAGCCATTTCAAAAAAGCTTCATGCTTTTATAAACACATGTCTCCGAACAATTCTCCGAATCCGCTGGCCCAATGTCATCACCAACGAAGACCTCTGGCAACGCACACAACAAGAGCCAGTGGATGACTTAATACGCCAGCGCAGATGGAGATGGATTGGCCACACTCTCAGAAAGCCACATCCAGCATTGTGAGACAAGCCCTCACATGGAACCCCCAAGGCAAGAGAAAAAGAGGTCGTCCCAAAATGACCTGGAGAAGGGAACTGGAGGCAGACACCAAAATGAGCGGGCACAGCTGGGGGCAGATAGAAAGATTGGCGCAGGACCGGGATGCCTGGAGAGGCTTTGTTCATGGCCTATGCCCCAGATGGGACGAAGGGCGATGATGACATTCGATCGACCAGAAATTTTGATAGATCGTTTTTATCGTCGGCAAGAATCTGCATGCAAAATTTCAGCTCGCTAGCTCACAGGGAAGTTGGTTAAAAAGTGATCCAAACTTTTTTGCGGCAAACAAACCATCAAGCAAGTAAGGCATCAAGCGTACGCCACGAGTTAATATTAAGGTTTTAATTTATTCAAATATATATTTTTCGTCGATTCATCGCCAGCACCGCCCATTAACATTTAAGAACGATTGCCAAATGTCACCTGCATGATTTTAGCTACCAACTTTGTGTAATTGTATATTGAATAGTTTCGATGCATCGACTGCTTTTTTTCTTCTTTTTTTTCTAGCTGTCGTAATTATTTGTTTGTTATCAACACGGCGCAATCAAACCTCAATTCTTATTGTTCAAAATTTTTCTCTCATCACCAACAGCGTGCACTGATCTAAATAGCCAAAGGTGAAAAGCAAAAAACCAAAAGATGTGTCCCACTAAAATCACTAAGGGGCCATCCATATATTACGTACGCAAGGAGGGGGAGGGGGGGCTTAAATTAACAGCATTTTGCGCATGCATGCGTACGGGGGAGGGGGGGTCTCGACTGAATGTGTACGTATGCACAGCAAATTTAATTTGCATAATACTAAGCATAGTAACGTAAACCGCTCTGGCTGCAAACGGCATTTGAGACCGACTGCGTCAAGATTGATTCTGATTTCTGATATGCAATAATGTTTTATAATTTATTGCAAACGAAATTTTGAACTTTTAATTACTTGGAAGTAATTAACATTTGATTCAGACTAAAAGTTTACAGTAATTTATTTACACAATTACTAAAATATATCCGTCGGATGATATTTCTATTTCTTGAAATTAGATGAAGTTTCTCTTTCGCCCACCGGTGCCTTAGGGGCCGTCCATAAATGACGTCACGCGATTTTGGCCGATTTTACCCCCCCCCCTCGTCACGCGTCGTCACAAAAAGTTAGACCCCCCCTCTAAAAATACGTCACAAAGCTTTGACACCCCCCCAAAAACACCTTATTTTCTATTTGAAAATAAGTATGTTTCAAATCACTTTTATTGTCATTTAAGCATTTATTATTTATTTAGTGAAGGTCTACATTGTAATATTGTAACCCACGTTTTTTAAAACGTTTAACCGGCCTTCAGAAAGCGAACTGTGTTAACATCCTTAGATTACATTTTATTTTAATGCATACAAATTAATCATTGACTATTAATCATCACGGTTAACGTCTTTGCTTAGAAAACAAAATTATTTAAAAATAATATTGTTAAAATGTATTTTTTTAAAAATCCATCAATTGACTGACGGGCATCCATCCCGTAAGAAAGAGGTCGGTGAACAGAGGTAAATAACCTTATCTGGGGTCAAAAAGGAATTCTTGGGAGTAATGCAGATTCGTTTAGGACATATAACATCCACTACCATCCACTAGATATATTAAAATACGTCATGTGTACGTGTACACTCGGGAACATATGCCCATTATTGAACCGGTTCCTTCCAGAAAATGCATTTTTAAAAATTTGACACCTTTGTAGATTTCTTACCAACGTACTATACGAAGACACCTAAATCCACCCTTCTTTCATTTATATTGACACGAGTAACAATAGGCCTAATCTTAATCCACATGACTTCACTGTATTAAGTATCCTTTCTGTGATATTTAAAATTAATGCCTTAAAAACTGGGCTAAGAAGAAAAGTTGTTTTGTGCTCCTCTCGAATTGCGATGTCAAGAATTTGATGCACTCAATAAAGTTAATGAATACTTGGCTAATTTTAAATAGGCTCATTTTTCATTATATCTAGAATGGCCAGGGGCGTTTGACCACAAACCAATCGAACAATTACATCAAACTTAAAACATTTATAATTCTATCAAATAGTCCCCCCCCCCTTTTAAAGGAAAATCATATTCCGTGTCGTTTTGACTTAAATATCTACACATAATCCTATTCAGATCATTTTAGACACTTGTCATGCTTGTAAAACTCACCAGTAGCATTTTCGGGGGAGGGGGGGGGGCTAACGACGCTCCCTCAAATCCCCGAGTCATGTGAGCAGGACCTAGAGTCTGGGCGTAACGCACACATAAACTTGTATATTTTGGGGTGACGGGCAAAAAAGTCGCCTGCCGTGAGAGAACAAGCGGAGCTGCGGTTACATCACAAATGCTTTGATGTCAACATCAAACGAAGCTGGGTAACAATTTCATACGTTATTTTGGGGGTTCTCAAACTTAAGGATTAAAATTAGATTTAATTTTCATTCCTTCATAGCTTACGCCAACCAGCGTCTGATGGCCTACCGACCAGCACATTGAGAAGCACTGATTTAAAAAAAGAAAAAAGAAAGAAAGTCATTAAATAAATTGTAAGCGACCAAATTACACAGTGGAAGTTTTATTTAAAGTTACCCTTTTGATGTGACGTCACATTTCTTCAACCCCCCCTCCCCCTCGTCACGCATCGTCACAAAAGTGTGACCCCCTCCCCCCTAGGTGCGTGACGTCATTTATGGACGGCCCCTTAGCCGTTATGACCACACAACGGGACGGCGATTTCAAGCACCTAGGGGAAAAGGGAGGGGGGGGTCTACATTTTTGTGACGATGTGTGACGCGGGGGAGGGGGGTGTTAGAGAAATGTGACGTAACATCAAAACTCGAAACTTTAAATAAAAGTTCCACTTAAATATTTGATTAGTTACAGGGTGTTTTACATTAATTCACACGTGTTACCGTGTTACGATATTAGATTGCAGGCCTACACTAAATACATACTTAAATGACAAAAAAGTTATTTTAAACATGCTCTTTTTTAAATACAGTTTTTATGGGTTAAAGGGGGGGGGGCCGCAAAGGTTTGTGACGTCATATTGGATTGGCTGGTCTAAGTTTTTGTGACGACGCGTGACGAGGGGAGGGTTGAAAAATCTGCCAAAATCGCGTGACGTCATTTATGGACGGAGAAGGGGCCGTCCGTAAATGACGTTACGCACCTAGAAGAGGGAGGGGGTCGACCATTTGTGTCAAAGGGGAGGGGGTAGTTTAAGAAATGTCACGTCACATCAAAACGCGTAACTTAAAATAAACGTTGCACTTAAATATTTGATTGTTTACAATTTATTTAATGACGTTTTACGTTTTTCGCGCGTGTTACAATATTAAAGTGCAGCCTTACACTAAATACATACTTAAACTTAAATGTCAAAAAAGTGATTTGAAACATGCTAATTTTCAAATTAAAAAAATGTTTTCTTTTCGGCGGAACAGGCATTTTTGTGACGTGATATTGGAAAAAGAGAGGGGGGTCTAACTTTTAGTGTCGACGCGTGACGTGGGGGTGGGTGGGGTTGGGGGAGTGAAAATCGGCCATAATCGCGGGACATCATTAATGGACGGCAAAAAAAAAGCCGCATTTTCAAATATTTTAGTGCGCATTTTGTTGTGACGTCACATTTCTTAAACACCCCCCGGCCCCTCGTCACAAATGCGGGACCCCCTTTCCCTTTTTTAGGCGTGTGACGTCATTTATGGACGGCTTCAAAGAGTAAAACCAATATCTTAAAAATCTTTTAGCTTAAAATTTATTTATTTTTTCAAAAGGGGGGGGGGAGTGAGCGAATTTGTACGTACGCATAAGGGGGGGGGGTCCCAAAAATGTACGGGATGTAACAAGGGGGGAGGGGGTCCCAAAATACGAATTTTGTGCGTCCGTAATATACGGATGGCCCCTAATAGGATGCATCTTCACAGGAGCCAATAACCCAAATGATGACCATGTATAATAAAAAAAACAACAACACATACATCAGTCTAACATAGAGTTGATTCGTTATCAGCATGGATTGTACGAAGGACAGACAATGGATCAGAAACTAGAAGATATCAACGTTGAACTAAAAGTGTTTTTTTAACAATGGATCAGAAACTAGAAGATATCAACGTTGAACTAAAAGTGTTTTTTTAACAATGGATCAGAAACTAGAAGATATCAACGTTGAACTAAAAGTGTTTTTTTAACAAGGGATCAGAAACTAGAAGATATCAACGTTGAACTAAAAGTGTTTTTTTAACAATGGATCAGAAACTAGAAGATATCAACGTTGAACTAAAAGTGTTTTTTTAACAATGGATCAGAAACTAGAAGATATCAACGTTGAACTAAAAGTGTTTTTTTAACAATGGATCAGAAACTAGAAGATATCAACGTTGAACTAAAAGTGTTTTTTTAACAATGGATCAGAAACTAGAAGATATCAACGTTGAACTAAAAGTGTTTTTTTAACAATGGTTCAGAAACTAGAAGATATCAACGTTGAACTAAAAGTGTTTTTTTAACAATGGATCAGAAACTAGAAGATATCAACGTTGAACTAAAAGTGTTTTTTTAACAATGGATCAGAAACTAGAAGATATCAACGTTGAACTAAAAGTGTTTTTTTAACAATGGATCAGAAACTAGAAGATATCAACGTTGAACTAAAAGTGTTTTTTTAACAATGGATCAGAAACTAGAAGATATCAACGTTGAACTAAAAGTGTTTTTTTAACAATGGATCAGAAACTAGAAGATATCAACGTTGAACTAAAAGTGTTTTTTTTAACAATGGATCAGAAACTAGAAGATATCAACGTTGAACTAAAAGTGTTTTTTTAACAATGGATCAGAAACTAGAAGATATCAACGTTGAACTAAAAGTGTTTTTTTAACAATGGATCAGAAACTAGAAGATATCAACGTTGAACTAAAAGTGTTTTTTTAACAATGGATCAGAAACTAGAAGATATCAACGTTGAACTAAAAGTGTTTTTTTAACAATGGTTCAGAAACTAGAAGATATCAACGTTGAACTAAAAGTGTTTTTTTAACAATGGTTCAGAAACTAGAAGATATCAACGTTGAACTAAAAGTGTTTTTTTAACAATGGTTTGGAAACGTTAATGAGTGATGATAACGTTGATTCAAGACAAGTTACTCAAAAATGTAAAGATGTGTTAAGTTAATGAGAGCATTGGAATATTTTATTAGTTTCCTCTTTCTGCAATTTACCACTTGCATATCTTTTTTTTTGGTTTGAAATTATCAAAATAAGGAATTGTTCGTTTGAGTAATTTCAGTAATGTTAGAACTTTAAGCTTAAGAAGCAAGATTCTTAATATGAAGAAGACGTAGGATAGATAGCAAATTAAGGGAAAAAAATATTTAAAAAAAATTTAATTAAACCGTCGTCTGTACTCACAGAACTAATGCCTTTATTTGTCTATCACCCTGGCGTGCTACTCATTACACGTGAACACAACTTTTTATTTTAATGTTAATATTTGTTGTTGCTTCAAGTTATTTTGGTTCCGCAATCGATATTTTGTATTTTCCCTCTCGTTTGACCCCCTCCCACGATCGTTTGCATAAATCCGCAGCGAGGCCAGAAATCAATGACAATCACTGTCACGTGTCGATTGCCGCTTAGCTAGCAGAATGGGGATATTAACATCTTGCGTGGCTGTCAAATGTATCCTTATTTTTGTCTCTCTCTCTTTCTTCTTCCCTTCAGATTCACCGATGAGACGTGTTACGACAGAGGCACTTATGCTGATTCAGTCACAAACCCAAGAAGCGTCTCTCGTGTGCCAACGGGGATGTTATCGTTTCCTTCAGTGGCTCTTACCTTGTTAAACATCGGACATCTGCCGTTATTTCCTCGATAAATGCCGGCAAAACCAATGGGTCCGAGGCGGTCGGTCAAGCGCACGTTAACTCTAAGAACGTGTAAGGAAAGCACAGAGGTCGCCTTGTGTGAAAGTCAAAACACGTGAAACACGAAGAAATTAAAGTAGATCTTGTTAAGAGAACCTAGCCATTGTTCATACTGTGATACTTCCCTGAGGTGTCTGCTCAGCAATCTTTCCTATCGTATATTTCCTGTAAGCCAACGTCGTCCAATCCCGTCCAATCCCGTTTGTTCGCACCCCTCTTTCGCCCCTCAAGGAAAGCAACACACCACTTTTTTGTTTTGTTGTTGTTGTTGTTTTTAAGCCAATGGCTTAGTTTGAACTGTCACCAGCCCACTTGTGTGCGGCGTGGTCTATGAGCCAAAAACAAAAATACAAAAAACATATCAAAATGATTCCAGTCGGAGACAAGGCCCTCGGCGCTGGCGTTTGTAGCGGCAAAGTAGTGGGGAACTACGGGTGCCAGACATCTGCTGCGTGAGTGTACTCCCTCCACCACCACCCTGCGCATCTTCAGGTCGTAGTGTCCGTCAGGTACCTGGGCGAGGAAGTGACCGGCTTGTTGACCATGCCTGTCACACGTCTGGCCGTCCAGCCGATCATGATGATGAAGGATAAGAAGGATCGGGCGGGACCGTTTATTGTGAAGTGGAAGGATGCGTCAAAGGTATGTGCACATCCTCATGTTATGTCTCGGCGTGTGTTTGCTTCTCGAAGTATACTGTTGTCACGTGATTGCTTTTCTAAGCGTATATTTCTGTTGATGAAAATTGAGCCATGAGTAATACAGAATAGTAACTTTTGAAAAAAAACAACAACCCAACAGCAGCTAGGGAGGAACAATACAAATCAACATTTTAAAATACAATTTAATTCTTTAAGTTATCAATAGTGCAACAGTTTGTGGAATAGTTGTGATGAAATGGAGGAAAGGGCGAAATGGCGCCTTCAGTTCTCCATTACGATTGGCTGCTGTGACTATCACAAACTGCGATGAGGTGAATGTATTCTACAAAGGCTATGAAACTTTAAGTTCCAATTAAATATAATATTAATTTTTGTTATTGTATATTCTTAATTATGTATCGATGCTATGTATTGTTGCTATGCGGCCATAAATGTTTGTTTATTTTCTTACTTTAATATTATTATTTTAACATGCCGCTTTCATCATTTTTTTCTCTCCTTCTTGGGTAATAGAATTAAAATTCAAAAGCCAGCTTTGATATCACTGTTTTAAAATAGTTTTTTTTTAATGTGTGTGTGTGTGTGTGTGTGTGTATATATATATATATATATATATTAGGGCTGCGGAAATTAACGATTAATTTCTCGATTAATCGTTAAAAATTGTTTATCGATTGAATTATTTTAATCGATTAAAATTCGATTAAAATTAAAGAAAATATTTATAATATTTTTTAAATAATTTTATTAATAAATAATGAATTATTAATAATTAATAATAATATATATATATTTACGTACAAACTTCTCCCGCGTAATATTATAATTTATTTTATTAATTTATGTGGACCGGCAGACGTCAACTAAAAATTTTGTTTTTAAGCTAACTGTGGATGGCAAAGTCGAAGATGATGAAAAAGTTTACTGTGTTCACTGCCATAAACAATTCTCTTTTAAAGGATCAAAAACATCGCTGACGTACCACTTTCAGCACAAACATCCGATCAAGTATCAACACATTGTCAATAAATTTAGTTCAAAATATACTTAATTTTCAATGTCTGTGAGTCAAGGGAAATAACTGAATAAAATATATAAAAAGTCAATTAACTGTTTTGTTACTTCCCATGAAATGTTCAGTTTAATGACGTCATAAATTTCTTTTTTTTGCTTTAATCGAAATTAACGATTAATTAATCGTTAAATTTTCAAAAGTTAACGATTAAATTTAAATTAATCGATAAGAGCCCTAATATATATATATATATATATATATATATATATATATATATATATATATATATATATATATATATATATATATATATATATATATATATATATATAAAAGAGATAATTTTCCATTTATAACAATATTTTGAAAGCAAATTTACTGCTATTGCCCGTTGTAAAAGTTGGCGATACGAACGTTAATTATTCTCTTCAATGTTGTTATGAAATATCAGCCCTCAAATGTTCTTCAATATCTGTGAACCATAATTATCGGATGTTGATCATAGAGATGTTTTGTTCATTTCTTTTTTACTGTATACTGGGGTGGGTGTGGGGTGGCATTTATGGCCAAATGCGTTGTTGTTGTCGTGAAATGAGGTGGCAGTAATCCTAGCTACGCCGCTGCCAAGTATGGGGCAAGTTTTTACTTGATACATGTACGTATTTATCTGATTTCAACGAGAGTATTCAATTTGTTTCGTAAAATGCATAATTCTTTTTCATAGCTTCTACTTCTATACTCATCTGTTGTAAGCTGCTTGTATTTATTTGTAATCCAGACCTATGTTTACACCCGTAACTCTTAAATCATCTTTACATTTATGCGCACATGCAGAATGTCTAACAGAAGCAGGCATGCTAAATACACACGTCACGTGATATTGTAAACTTGGCACTGTTTGATTGTATTTTCCCACTCACTCACATATGCACCTATGCACAATTATTTTTTTATATATTTAAATCGTTACTTAAGTTCATTGATCAACAAGATTTGTCACGCTCACGCATTTATTTTATTACCCTATTTATTTATTTTAAACATTTGAAGCTACCCCACGTGTATTATATGTATATTGATATACTCTGTACTTTTGGAGGCATTTTGCGTCACATTTATTTGTCGAAATCTTGCAACAACAACGTTGGAGTACGCATTTGGTTTAAAGTTTAGGTTTTGCATAAATTAGTCATCGCTAGAAGGAAGACCAACTCGGATATTGTTTAAACACGCAGTGCAGGTCGAGCGCAATAAATTAAGTCTGGGGAGCACTGCTGAAGGACGTGACATTGCAGGAGGTACAGCAAAGTTCTATTCAATGCAGCATAACGTGGTCATAAACATGAGACAAATGGTCCGCCTCCTGTCAATCGTTGAAGGCCTCCCTTCCAGGTTGTCACGCTTTTAAAGCTAGACACTTTAACGACCTGCTTGCGGATCCCTTTCTCCCGCTTTTACGTTCTTCCATACGAAAGGTCCGAAACTGTGGGAAATTGGATTCTACACCATTTATTGGAAAGATAAATATAAAAAAATGGGGGTGGGGGTGGGGTATTGAGGGGCTAGTGAGTTCACTGTGCCTTTTTATTCTGCCTGCTTTAATGAAATGTTTCAGCCTTCCTGTAAAAGATCAGTTTAGTTTAATCCAGTGGTTCCCAAAGTGGTCCGTACGGACCCCCAGGGGTCCGCGGTACCTTTCAGGGGGTCCGTGGAAAATTAAAATTGATTTGGGGGTCCCCGAACAACGTCAGGGGGTCCACGCAAGGTTTAATATAAAACAATAAAACTGTGATCAATTTTTATTACTATGGAAGTTAAAATAAATAACAATAAATAAAATAGTATTTTTTTCAACTAATGAAATACGATCTTAGGTGCTATCAGTCATGGAGTACAATGTTGTTTTACCTAGAAAAGGTAGTAGAACTGAGGTAATTTCCAAAGATGTAACCAATCAAAATACTATGTTTATTGAAAGGCCTAGCTTAATGCGTAAGAAATGCGGAATTCCAATAAGTAGGTCAGAGAAATACACGTTTTTTAACTGGAATCTACGAGGGTTGAAAGGTTGGGTATTTTTTGATGTGTCTGGAAGTTATATTTATCTAAACTGTATCCTATCATCAACTATTATTTTCAATATGGCTTTACTGTAACATGGCATTGAAAACATTAATAATTATTAACAGTGGTTTGTTACAACACATAAGAGAATGAGTGAGCTCTGGGCCGATTTTAAACTTGATGGGGACCTGGGCTATTTGAGATATGGGGGCCTTAGGCTATTTGAGATATGGAGGCCATTTCTAAGTCCAGATATTCTATGTCAGTGATATTAAAAAAATTCCGTGGGCCCCCCAAAAAGGCGGGGCCCCTAAGCTATAGCTTGATTAGCAAATAGGTAAATCCAGTTCTGAGTGAGCCGAAGAAACAATGCCAACAAAAAGTGTTGTTGAATATTCGAAGTATGGGTAAATGTTTTCTGAATTAAAAAGATTTGTTGAAGTTAAAGCAATACCCTTGACTTTCTGGCATACTTAAAACAACCCGTAACAAATGAATTTTCAGTATATTGTGTCATTCATCGACATCATTTATTCGTAAAAAATATTTGAGAAAGTTTGCATGGATTACTAAACTAAACACATATTCTGTAGGCCTGAGACTAATCTCTTAAGGCCTTGGCTAGAACCTGGCCAATCTGCTCCATCTGCTGAGCATTGCCATACAACATTGTCTTCACATGGGACTCGCCCGCCTCCCTCACCCCCCCGGCTATATCAAGCGCCGGGCAAGACGTCACCAGGTGTTCGACTGTCTCAGGGGCTTGGCTGCAATGACGGCAGTTCGAGTCCCTGTTGTGGTCTAGCCTGTGAAAGTAAGAGTTGGTTGGGCAATGTTCTGTTCTCATCTGAGTCACCAAACCCTGGTGTTTGCGACTCAGGTTCCACCACTGGTCTGAACGGCTTGGCCTGGGCATGTTAGCGAATACCCCTCTGGCTGTTGTGTTGTCAGCCCACTCCTGGTACCACTTACTCCGAAAGTGGTCCTTTAGCCAGGTTTTAGCCCCGAGATAGGTGACTGGGGTCTCTGGTTGGGGCAGTGCTGCACCTGCTTTGGCCAGGGAGTCTGCTTTTTCGTTGCCATTAACATTCACGTGGCTCGGGATCCACTGCACTGTTACCTTACCTCCAAGTCTTTCGAGTCTACCCACGTCTTCCAAGATGACGTCAACCAAGTGGGTACTACGATTCTCACTAGCCAGGACTTCGAGGGCTGATCTCGAGTCACAGAACAGTACCGTGTCGAAACCAAAAATTTCCGACCCCTGCAGTGTCCGGTGCACACTTTCCAGGGCCCTGTGTATAGCCTCAAGCTCCGCATCGTAGTTCGATGCCATAGTCCCACAGGGACCTAGAAGTTCTTCTTTTGGTGGCCCTCCTATTGGGTATAAGATGAGCGCACCGTATCCTGCAATTCCTTCACTCGAACTGGCAGACCCATCCGTGAACACTTTCACTTGGGTTCCCGCGAACCCTTCTATCGTCTCAAGGGCAGCCGCTCTCTGTACATGTTCAGGGCTGCGTTTCGTCACCGCCGTGTCAGTCAGAGACAAACGTATTTCGGGACGTGAGCATTCCGCATAGGGCGGTTTGAGTGGGACACTTATAATTTGTCTTCTATTTTGTGGGGGTTTGACGTTCCTATCAAGTTCCGTTACTTGATGCATAAAAGAGGAACGTTTCAAACACCCACGTCCGCCCCAGTTGTGCTGCATCTGGTAGCAGGGCTCCCTAAAGTCTAACCTGCGGTACCTCTCTGCAGTAGTTATAATTGCCTTGTCCCTACGAATATCGAGCGGTTCTACGTTTGCAATGACTTCCACAGCAGCTGTGGGTGTCGTTCTGTATGCGCCACAGATAAATCTTAAGGCCTGGTTCTGGATTCGACCCAGTTTTTCCAATGCCGTTTTGCTGGCAAAGGCTTGGACGGGCATGCTGTAGTCCATAATCGACCTCACACTACCCAGAAAGAGAGCTCTGAGTGTACTTGCCCCAGCGCCCCAGTTCGTGCATGCAAGCTTTTTCACCAGGTTGAGCTTGGCGGTAGCCTGGGAGCACAGGTCTTGTACAAAGTTATGCATTTGCACCTTTTGATCCAGTTTGACTCCCAGATATACCGGTTGTTTGTCCCATTTGAGCGCCACATCGTTTATTTTGAGCACTATCTCCTGTTTGAGAATGGATCTGCCGTTAGTGAAAAGGGAATAGACCGTCTTCTCGGTGTTGATTTCCATCTGCCACCTCTGCATGTACCTACTGATATACGAAAGGTCTCGCTGTAGTAGCTGTTGCAGTCGGCTGGCATCTTTACCGGTGCTCCAGATGACCAGGTCATCTGCATACATAGCCGCGCTGGATTGCAACATTCCAGGGAGGTCGTTGATGAAAGCCAAGAACAGTGTGCAACTGAGTGCTGACCCTTGGGGTAGCCCCTGTTGCAGCGTTCTCTTACTGGAGGTTTCACTGCCATAAATTGTTTGGATCGTCCGGTTTGTAAGAAAACCTTGGATCCACCTGTACATGTTGGCAGTTACGCCTAGGGCTTGTAATTTCAACAACAGACCGGACCTCCAGACCCTATCGTAAGCCTGTCGGAGGTCGAAGAAAATTGCCACAGTATGCAGTTTTTTCTGGAGCCCGTCTGTTATGGACTGCAGAAGACGGAGCACTTGATCAATCGGCTGTTTTCCTTTACGGAAACCAGCCTGGTTGATATTCAGACTATTCGTACTTTCCAAGTACCAATAGAGCCGGGCATTCACCATTCTCTCAGCTACCTTCCCCAAACACGATGTTAGGGAGATCGGACGGTAGCTGTTTAGGAGTCCCTGACGTTTACCTTCTTTAGGAATTGGGACGATGTTAGCGCTCAACCAAGCTCCAGGCAGGGCACCCGTGGCCCACGTCCTGTTTATGATATTCAATAGCGAGGACATTGCTATCGGGCCAAGGTTTTTAATCATCTCGTTATTGACTTTGTCCTGTCCTGGTGCCTTGGCGGCTTTGCACTTACTGGTCGCTGTTTGCAATTCGGTCATAGTGAAAGGAGCGGTAAAGACCTCAGCATGCGGTCCCCACTTCTGGGTCTTTTCTCCATGTTTCCTGAGACGGTTCAGGTTACGGCTCTGACTGGTTTCTTTCTGTTTTAGGCTCACGCTTGCAAAATGCTTATTCAAAGCATCGGCACATTTTGTATCTGTGGTTACAGTGCCTGTGGTCGTTTGCAAGGGGCTCGGATTTTTCGTTTTCCCCATACCAGAAAGAGAATCAATCAATTGCCACACCTTTCTTCCGTCTGCCAGGTTAAGTTTACCACACGAACTAACCCATTCTTCCTTTTTCGCATTGAGCGTTTCCTGTCGGACTTCAGCAGTTAGCTTATTATAGGCAGCGCGAGCAGCCGCCGTTTTAAGTTTCCCTGCTTTTTTCCTTGCTTTCTTACGTTCACGAACGAGACCCGCCAGCTTTTTGTTCCAGAATGGTCGGAACTTTCGGTGTCTACACGTTCTTGGAATGGATTTCCTAGCCATTGACAATATAACTCCCACGAGGTCGTTATAGGCATTCTCGATTGACTTGGGGTTCTCTGGGTCTTCAGTTGAACCCGCGAGCGTGCTTTCAATCCCGTCAAGGAATTTTTTCCAGTCGGCTTTGCCGAACAGCCAGTGTCTTCTGGCAAAACGTGCCTTCACCAACTCTATGTCTATTTCTATGAGTATAGGCTTGTGGTCACTACCAACTTCCGGCATAACTTTCCATCCTACCTTCGCCTCTAGCTCAGCCGAGACTAGGGTTAGGTCCGGACGTGATTGGGCACTATTGCCGGTGTGGAGTAGTGTCGGAGCACTATTTTTGTCCTGTAGCCTTATTAAGTTGGTAGTAAGCTCGACCTCCTCTAAGTATCGCCCTGAGGCGTTTTTATCGGGATAGCCTAATGCTTCAGTATGGGCATTAAAATCCCCTGCAATTACATAGTTCTTAAACATCGTTGTGTTGTGTAGAGGAAGACACAACGTGTTTCTCGGGGTGTTGTAAATATTGGAAATGGTAAAAGTTTTACCAGATTTAGTTACACTGAGTGTCAGGGTGTCTGTACCACTAAGTACTTTGCTCTCTACAATCTCCGCTGTGAGGTTGTTTTTTACTAGAGTAACCAGACCTCTGCAATTTTTGCATGCACAGCGATATACTGAGTAACCCGTAATGTGCAATGGGTTCTTTTTCAGCAGAGTTTCTTGCAAAAGAGCAACGTCCACCATCTGCTCGTGGAGCAGCTTAGTTATTTCAGTTATCTTGCCTCTGACACCACAGCAATTTAATTGTAAAATGGATAGGTTTTTGGGGAGCTGAACCCTGGCAGCTAGTCTCTCCGGACTTACAGTAGCACACATGCCTTGTGTCGTCCTGATCCCCGTCACCGACACATATGGGAGGGGAGGGTCCGTAGTCCTCCCATGATTAAGACAATCTTGAGGTTTTCCAGCCATATTTAATGAATGAAGTGGGCGCATTTTATTACCTTTTCCCGGTCCGTGCATGTTGCCATACACGTACCTTTGCCCTGGGAATTAGACTAATGAGTCGAGTCCTTTCACTACGCCACTCATGCGTGGTTTTGTGCGTCTGTTGCTTAAAGCAAGGATTCCTTACAGACATGGTTTGACGGTGTGCGTCAGGGTTGTTGGTTTCAGGTGCAGTCAATTCCACACCTTACTCGTGTCCCGGGCCGCGTAGAGGCCAACCCTTTCCGGTGACTGCATGGATTACTAGATTATGTCATTAGCGCAGTTAATAAAAATAAAATGAATGCCTTGAATGAGAGATTACTTACTCAACATTGTTTGGAAAATAAAGAAGACTATAATCGTTTTTAAATCGATTTTATGCTCTCTTTGATTCAGTGTTGGAATTCCTCGAAAACAAGGACAATCATTTGCGATACAATTAATTTTTAAAAAATGACATATCCTTTATGAATGATTTGTTTACCAACTTTAACGAAACTAATTTGAAACTACAAGGTAACCAATTAAATCAAAACTGAAAGCGTAACATCTGCGTTTGTTGCAAACCTTTTTATGGACAAACAAAACTTAGAAACAGGAGAATGTTCTCAGTTTTCCAAATCTTTCAAAATTGTAAAGTAGAGATAAAGATTTCCTGGCTGAGTGTCAAAACGTAACAGCTCTTTATGCTGACCTGAACCAAAGACTTGAAGACATTCCTCACTTATTCCCGACAGCAGTTGAACCCTTTTGCGCCTAAACAAACTCATATCCCAAATACAGATGAATCCATACTAATACAGGAGCAGCTTATTGAAATGAAGAACTTGAACCAATGTTTGAACTAGGATACCACAAATTCTGGTTAAAAAATCAGATACCAATTTTATATCTCACATTATGGGTTATTGTACAGAAGTTGTTGACTGCTTTCCCGTCTTCCTATTTGGTAGAACAAAGATTCCGTGCCTTATGAACATCATTATAAAAAACAGAAACCAACTAGAACGTTGTGCTCCTTGGGATTTGAGGTTGCTACACAAAAACATTGAGTCGGACATAAATACACTCATAAAATCACATCACATTCATCAGTCATTAATTGTTTTCAATTTTATTTAAACAAAAGTTATAAAATGTAATAAATACTTGTTCAACAAAATGTTGCTTTTTTGGTTTTGTAATTTTTGTACTATACATTTATGTAGTTTTTTCACATGTGGGTCCATGGGGGAAGTTTTGACTATAAAAGGGGTCCGTGGGTCAAAAAAGTTTGGCAACCACTGGTTTAATCCAACATTTTCTTATTTATATTCTGCTTTTGTTATATATATATTTTTCATATTATTATTAAAGGTCCCCTGCATGGGGAAATGTTTATGTTTCAAACCCATGGAACTTTGTAAGGACACGATGGATGTGCCCTAAGCTTTTTGTAGCCATACACTCGCCCTCTCTACTCACCACCACCACTCAAACCCAGGTCATCGCTCGCATTATGTGGTTCGAAACTTTGATAATAATTGAAAACAAAGGCCGTGAAATATGTGATTATTTATTATTATGTAAGATGCGTGTATAAATTTTTGTCTGCAAATATATCTTTAATATCGAATTCAAAAAAATTAGAGAGAATCATTGTGGCTTACATAAACTAGGGCTGGTACTGATTCAAAATAAATTGTTCGATTAATTCGAAAAAATAATATTAATCGATTAATTTCGATTAATTATACTTTATAACGCATATATAGATCCCGTTACGTTGCGTTTTATTATTTCGCGAAATCGGTTAAGTCGCGGTAATTCCATGGTACCCAAATTTTGTGACGTAACACAGCAAATTCGTTCTGCTATGCAAGACATAGGGAATAAAAACATGTTTGTTTACGTATGCACGTCTAAATAAATAATAATACGAGGGAAAAGTATGTAAGTAACAAAAAATATATAATATAAATTATTAATAAAATTGAAAAAAAAGATCAGAAATATTTTGTAAAATTTTAATCGAATTTTAATCGATCTCATTAATGTTAATTGATTAAAAAAATTTAACGATTAATCGAGAAATTAATCGCTAATTTCCGCAGCCCTAAATATATGTACATAATTGTTTTACTGTGTATCCTGTACGATTTACGCTTTGTTTCAAATACAGCTTTTGGAATAAGGGGACTTTGCCCCAATCGTTCCATAAACTATGTACAGAAATAACCATGTCCCGTTAGGTTGCAATCTAACGTTCGTGCCTCTTGTCACCGATCGACTGAGTTACATCGATCAAACTGAACTTTACATATTAATGTTACAGTGTCGGGAGACTTGATTTCTCCTGAAATTTGTTATGGATTTTTACTGAATGTGCATGGTCACAGATCAAATGTCTACACGGATTGCCCGTAACATCGCTGATTGTTGGCAATCGGCCCTTAATTTTGTAGGTTTTCGACATTAACCTTCTTTACACAGAGAAAAATAATATCGCTGCTGCGGGGGTAAAAACATGCAGTAACACCCTAGCCGTGTTGTTTATGAGAACTATTTGAACAAGTGTCTTGGCTGGTATCTACTACAAACTGTTCATTTTACTGTACCAGACATTTGCTTTTTTCTGCGTTTCTTTGGAATAACTAACGTCAGATCCTACCATCTAGGCAGCCAAGCCTTGGTACAGAAAAGCCACCAGTGATCCATTTAGATAACACCATAAAGTACAAAGCATTCTCCGTGATTTACCAGCAAGACCATGAGATGTGAAATTGAGCTGGAAGAAGATCGCTTGATTGCGTACATTTATGCTAAAAACAAAGCTCACGAAAATCTTAAAATTGAGAAGGCCTTGCGAAACATTCCAAATAACGATAGTAGTGGCTCTAAGGAAATAAAACGTCATTGTGATACAACTTTAGATTGGGTCTTTTAAAAAGGCCATATAAAATCATTAAATTATTTATTTAGAACAATTGTTACATGTATGAAAGATTAGATAGATCAGAGCATGATATTGGCGGAATATGGCCCGTATAATAGCCTGAACCAAAGAAACCAACGATGGTCTTCACCCTCATTATGGTAAATACATCACCGATCTCTTTTTAATGCTTTTTCTCTAAAACTAAAATAACAAATAATACAGTTTAAATTTTTTAACGAATTTTTTAAAGGGATAGAAAAATGTCACTTAGTCACTTAAACTTAAAGGAGAAATGCGAAAACATTATTGAATTTCTAAATTAAAAATATGTATTATTACATTAAGTTATATGCTTTCTTAGAACTCGTGATAAGTGATTTTACTAAAATTATTATGAGAAAAACACAAAATCCTCTGACAGTTATAGTTATTGCGCGAGTTGTTCACTGAATGGTAGCAACTGGGGGGAAAAGGGGGGAGGGGTGTTAAAGAACTGGGACGTCGCATCAAAGCGCGCAACTTCAAATACAAGTTCCACTTAAATATTTGATTGGTTACAATTTATTTAATGACATTTTCAATGGCTTCACACGTGTTACGATATTAGAGTGCAGCCTTATACTTATTACATGTACATAGTTAAATGACAATAAAGTGATTTGAAACATGATCATTTTCAAATAGGAAATGTGGCTTTTATTTTATTTATTTTTGGGGGGGGGGCCGAAAAGCTTTGTGAGGTCATATTTGAAAAGGGGTGGGGCTAACTTTTTGTGACGAGGGGGTGGGATAATGAAAGTGGCCAAAATCGCGTGATGCGATTTTATGGACGGCCCCCATACACATTTTAGCACGCAGATCGTATTCCAAACAAAGGTCGTATACCAAGCAAAATGTTTCGCGTCCAAACAGGACGTATACCTTGTTGGAATTATTCCAAAGCAGACGTATACCGAGGTTCCACTGTATATTTAAATGTGCTATACTACTGTTCTGGTATTAATAGGCCATGTGCTAATTAGAAACCATGCGAAAATTTATTTGTCTATAATTAGCATTGATCGCGAGACCAAAAAATGTTTGTGATCAAAGTTTGAGGTTTCCGTTGCAAATCTCTTTCTTTTAACAAAAAATTAAAAATGAACAGATACAAATTGTTTAAATTTTTTATAAAAAAAACTCTTGTCTTTTTAATTGAATCCATCGGTAACCATGCATTATACCACCTGACAGCTGTCGCACACAATAAAACTGTGATTTTTTAAATCCACTAATAGCACATTATCAGGAAAGAGGGAAGCAGAGAATTCAAGGACCGACTGTGCCATTGTATCGAGGATCATTTGTGGTTTTAACTATGACCAATTCTTTTAATTTGTCAAATGAAATGGAAATATCGCTGGCATTGATGTAAATAACATCGAACTCTCGTGGGCACTAGGACACCATTGACAGCATACCGCCATCTCTTGCCCAGCATGTAGACACTAGGACACCAGTGACAGCATACCGCCATCTCTTGCCCAGCATGTAGACACTAGGACACCAGTGACAGCATACCGCCATCTCTTGTCCAGTATGTAGACACTAGGTCACCAGTGACAGCATACCGCCATCTCTTGCCCAGCATGTAGACACTAGGACACCAGTGACAGCATACCGCCATCTCTTGCCCAGCATGTAGACATTAGGACACCATTGACAGCATACCGCCATCTCTTGCCCAGCATGTAGACACTAGGTCACCAGTGACAGCATACCGCCATCTCTTTCCCAGCATGTGAACAGATTAGGTAGTCGATAATGTCATACGTCGTATCATGTCATTGTGTTCAGCAGGCAGCTGGAAGTCTATTTCTGTTGGGATGAAAACCCTTCTTCCGCCCTGCTGCGAAAAATCCCTGCCCCAACCACACCTCACGCCGCCCCAACCACACCTCACGCCGCCCCAACCACACCTCACGCCGCCTCAACCACACCTCACGTTGCCCCAACCACACCTCACGCCGCCCCAACCACACCTCACGCCGCCTCAACGACACATCACGATGCCCCAACCACACCTCACGCTGCCTCAACGACACATCACGATGCCCCAACCACACCTCACGACGCCCCAACCACACCTCACGCCGCCTCAACCACACCTCACGACGCCTCAACCACACCTCACGACGCCCCAACCACACCTCATGCGCCTCAACCACACCTCACGACGCCTCAACCACACCTCATGACGCCCCAACCACACATCACGATGCCCCAACCACACCTCACGACGCCCCAACCACACCTCACGACGCCCCAACCACACCTCACGACGCCCCAACCACACCTCACGCCGCCTCAACCACACCTCTCGCCGCCCCAACCACACCTCACGACGCCTCAACCACACCTCACTCCGCCTCAACCACACCTCACGCCGCCTCAACTACACCTCTCGACGCCCCAACCACTCCTCACGCTGCCTCAACCACACCTCACACTGCAACAAACCACGCCCCAAACCCACACCCCATATCCCAACCCACACCTCACATCGTCCCAACCACACCTCACACCGCCCTAACCCACACCCCATCCATACCCCTCAACTCACACCGCATCAACCCACACGTTACATGCCGCAACACATACGATTTTTAAAAAAAATGTCTTTCTCATAAATAATCTTACAATAGAAAAGGGCAATGTCGTTTCTGGTAAAAAAAAATGTACAGTACTTACTTTTACTTCTAGAGAACCAAACGAGAATGTCTCTCATATCTAAATTTGATTGACTGTCGCCCAAGTTAATCTTTTTTTCCCCCGTTCAAGTGCCCCCCCACCCCAAACTGCATTTTTTCCTTCCAATAGTTCTATGATTCTTTATAAATGGAAGGGGGCGGGTGGGAAATTAGGCGGAATACACGGCCTTGAATGAAATCAATTTTTTCAGATCTTGTAAATAAAAAAATGTTTCTTCTTCTACTTCGATTTCTCAAAAGCCCACAACCAATACTCTGATCATTAGGGCTTCTGTGTAATAATCGATGTAATTTTGAAATTATGACTTGCGTCTTGCAATTCCATCTCTTAGTCTTTCTTTGCTTCTCACGAATATACCACCTCTCCCTATATGGATTTTAAAATAAATATCCCACTCTACTTTCCTTTTTCACATAGAATGGGGCAGCGATAAAGCTTTTAAAATAAAATACAAAATACACACACAAATTGTGCAATGAAAACAATAAATTTGAGCATTATTTTAAAACTAACACGGCAGTAGACGTTTCGGCTAATGCCTTCATCAGTACAATAGCATAAAATATGTACTTACATAAGTAATATTTAAATTCTTAAAACATATTATATCATAAAATATTTGTGTAAAATAAAAAGAAAGAAAAAAAAACAAAGACACAGGATATAGGAAAAAGGATGAACTATCTAAAGTTACAGTGAAAACCACAAAAGGGAAAAAGATTCTGCAGTTAGGTAAAATTGTGAATTTGGTTAATTACATATGGAGCTAACTTACCAAATCGTTTTATAAGTCTATTTTCCATGTGGATCCTATCATGGGTATTGCTTGCATATAAAATACCAGTTAGTGCAATATCTGAAATGCCGTCATGGTCAACACTGTTAAAATGTTGAGACACAGGACATCGAGACTGTTTATTTATATTATACAGGTGTTCTCTTAACCGATCTCCAAGACGACGACCTGTCTCACCCACGTAAATTTAATTACTCCTCTTGCAAAGAATTGCAAGTGCCATACTACGATTGACTGAGCTGGTCCTAAATTTTAACTCGTTTGAGTTCAACTGACAGTTTTTTTTAATCAAATTAGTGGAGTTGCTATGGGAACGAAAATGGCACCAAGTTATGCATGTGTACTTATGGTCCATTTGGAACACCTATGGAGTGAAAATTACAAAGGAATCTCTCCGAGTACTACAGGAGATACATTGACGATTGCATTGGAATAACAAAAATGGACATGCAACAATTGCAAAGTTTTATTGAATTCGTTTGTAACTTCCATTTTTCAATCAAATTTACTTCAACTATCCATAGGAGTGCTGTTATTTTTTTGACATACAAAATAAATTGAAAGAAAAAAATATCCACATCAATTTTTTTTTAAATCTACAGACAGCCATAGTTTCCTAATGTATACATCGTCCCATCACCAATCTTGTAAGAACTCTGTCCCATTTTCGCGACTATTGAGACTTAAAAGACTCTGCAGTGGTGAAATAGACTTTTAGGAGAGACGTAATAACAGTTTTAATATCAGGTGTCAATCGAATTAAAGGCATGACCAGATAGGACACGTTTACATCATCTGTTTCTGATCAATGTGATCGATCCAAATTTATTTTAACTTTTCATCCCCATAATTTTAAGGCCCGCCAGGTGATTCTCAAAAACAGACCAATCTTCATGGCTGACCCTCTAACTCAGTAGGTCTTCAAAAAAAAACTCTTCTTTTTGCTTTCTGGAGAGATAGAAGCCTCAGAGATATACTTGTAAGAAGTCACCTTCCCACAATGAAAGCACATATTGGAACAAAAGGTTGCAACCGTAACCGTTGCAATACTTGTCCATATTTGATTGAAATTAACAAAATTTCTTTCCCTCTTGAAAAATTGATAATAAAAGATGGATTCACTTGCAAAAGTCGCAAAGTGATTTATGCAATTCTTTGCAAGAGGTGCAATAAAATTTACGTGGATGAGACAGGTCGTCGTCTTAGAGATCGGTTTAGAGAACACCTGTATAATATAAATAAACAGACTCGATGTTCTGTGTCTCAACATTTTAACAGTGTTGACCATGACGGCATTTCAGATATTGCAGTAACTGGTATTTTATATGCAAGCAATACCCATGATGGGATCCACATGGAAAATAGACTTATAAAACGATTTGGTACGTTGGCTCCATATGGAATTAAACAAATTCATAATTTTACCTAACTGCAGAATCTTTTTCCCGTTTTGGTTTTCACTGTAACTTTAGATACTTCCTCCTTTTTCCTATATCCTGTGTCTTTGTTTATTTTAGTTTTTCCTTTCTTTTTATTTTACATAAATATTTTATGATATAATATGTTTTAAGAATTTAAATATTACTTATGAAAGTACATATTTTATGTTATTGTACTGATGAAGGCATTAGCCGAAACGTCTACTGTTGTGTTAGTTTTAAAATAAAGCTCAAATTTCCATTGTTTTCATTGCACAATTTGTTTGTGTATTTTATATTTCCTTTTTCAGTCGCCATTTTATCGACTATGAATACCCAAGAATAAATGACAACCCCCCCCCTCCCTTGTCACTTACAAAAGCAACCCCCCCCCCTTTGGGATCAAATCTGAATTTCATATGTAGAAGAAAATTGTTAACTTTGGTAACGGGATTTTACGTAGGATGTATTTCCTCGTTCCCTTATAGACGAATGCCATCAAACTTCCAAGGAATACAAACAAACAAAATAAATAAATAATAATAATAATTAAAAAATAAAAATGTGACTATATTAATCGCTGTTGCACTTGAAACTCTTAAAGGTTTAACTCTTAAAATCCATTTACATGGGGACATTTTTATTGACTCAATCAGTAGCAGCGCCTGTAAAAGCTTGGATTTTGGTCATTATTTTAAAAATATATATATATAAAGATCCCCTTGCATTTCCCTCGTATGGTTGACGCCTTTATTCGATGCTAACATTTTTTCGGTCCATTCAGAGTTCCGCGGGCTATCACTATCACACCTCCGAGAATTGTTTTTTTCTTTGAGCTTTGGGAAAATAAGGGAGGAGTGGGGGCTGGAATCCAATTTTCTTGTTTAACATTTTTGTTTACCTATGCAACGAGGCAAACCAAATTAATCCTGTTTTAAAAGCATTCGTCTGTTGAAAAGCTAAAAATTATATTTTGTCCTAAATTTAATATATATATATACTAGGGGCAAGTACCCGGCTTTCCAGGGTTTAACAACAGCAGCAACAAAAACAACAACAACAAAACAACAAAAACAGAACAACAACAAAAACAACAAAATCAACAACAAAACAACAAAAACAACAAAATCAACAACAAAACAACAAAAACAAAACAACAACAAAAAAACAACAACTACAACAACAACAAAGCAACAACAACATGAAGGACATTGTCGTCGCAGGGCAAGGGATGTGGACAACAACAACAACAGCAAAAACAACACAAAAACAACAACAGCAACAGCAACAAAAACTGCAACACCAACAAAAACAAAACAACAACAAAAATAACAACAAAAAACAACTACAAAGCAACAACAACAAAACAATTATTTTATGGCGAGAGTCGCCTTCTTGTTAATCTCGACACCAAAATGTTTATTATTTTGCGTCATTATTTTACGTCTTAATTTTCAATAATTTTTTTTTATATAGCTCATTTAAGGGAAAACTACATTTTGGGCCCCCGGCCCCCAGTATGTTATATATATGGAACGAAACCTGTTTAATAACCTTTCCGGTATAATTTTGTGTACGTGTACCAAATTTCACGTTATTTGGTTGTCTGGATCTTGAGTTATTAGGGAACAGACAGGCAGACAACAAATGCGTCTTATGTGTATAGAGATATATAAAAAAATATATATAATTTATTATTACAATAAAAAGAAAATATTTTTTTTTAAAACGATTACATAATTCATAATATGCAGAAGTAGTCTTTGGAAAAAAATTCTTCAAAAATTAATTAATTTCAATAAAAATTGTGTTTCTTCTGCAATCAATTTCAATCATTTGGCTACATAGACTAACCATCTGGACTTTGAGTTTTAAGTCATCCTAAATGAGTTTTCTACAGTTTATTCCGTTTTTTTTCCCTTTAAAGTATTACTAAAAAAAATAATAATTTTAATAGAAAATTTTGAACACATTTTTAAAGAATTTTTTTTAAAAAAAGAGTCAAATACATAATACTGTACACGCTGGTAAATCTAATATTTCACGGCTTGCATCGGGTTGCACCAACAACACGTCTTCCAAACTTGTCACTAATTAGCGTCGTGATATATGTAGAAGTCCTTTTTTGATGGCCATATGTTTGAAATTTGGATAAAAAAATTTTTTATTGAACTGCATTCCCTGACCACACCAGCTCTTAACCAATCCTTTGTATGGATTTCTACAGATTATCGATTCTTTACGAAACAAATGCGATTTGATGCACTGGCCCTAATCGATCACATCTGCTATCGATTATCCAGATTCTCTAATAACCGGTAATGCCATTGGGACATCGATGTTTCATTGATTATTTTAAGCTTCATCTGAATCGTGCCAATCTACACCAGTGTTACTTTTATAGAAAACAAAACCAATCTATTTAAAAATTATCGATAGGATCGTGGTTAGAGCAAAAATAATTATCGTATGGAATATTTATTTAATTTATTTATTATTAATATTTTGTGGCTGTTATTTTTGTTGACATATTTTGGGAAGCAATTTGTTTGAAATTAAATCTCTGTTCTGGAATGCGTCGATTAGAAGAAGATGTGTGTCTTGATCGTCGGGTTCGTCTAAGGCGGTAGATGTAGTTATATACATGGGATGCTGCATGGGTAGATGTGTCGCGGTAGTACTAAGACTTGTTATAATATAATAATGCGTGATCTTAAACAATGGGGTGGTAAATTTTATTATTATTATCGTTTTTATAACGATGGACATTATTTTGGCAAATATATGATACGCGTAACATGGTGCATTGTTGGTTTTCGTGATTAGCATCCCGTCATCGTCGATGTATCTTGGTGGTAGACGTGTCGTTATGTATCTTGGTGGTAGACGTGTCGTTATGTATCTTGGTGGTAGACGTGTCGTTATGTATCTTGGTGGTAGACGTGTCGTTATGTATCTTGGTGGTAGACGTGTCGTTATGTATCTTGGTCGTTATGGTCCACTTATCACGAGTGTATCGTGATAATTAGTCAACGGTAGCTGCCGATGTCTCAATGGTAGCTGCCGATGTCTCAATGGTAGCTGCCGATGTCTCAATGGTAGCTGCCGATGTCTCAATGGTAGCTGCCGATGTCTCAATGGTAGCTGCCGATGTCTCAATGGTAGCTGCCGATGTCTCAATGGTAGCTGCCGATGTCTCAATGGTAGCTGCCGATGTTTCAATGGTAGCTGCCGATGTCTCAATGGTAGCTGCCGATGTCTCAATGGTAGCTGCCGATGTCTCATGCTGGACAAATATTTTAAAGATGCCAAGTGAGAGGCTCACGGTGTTTAACCGAATCATATTTTGATAATGAAAACGTGTATTATGATGGGTTTGTTTATCATTAATTGTCACCTTGTATCATCATGATACTCGTGGATAATTTGTATGTGTATGTGTGTGTGGTCAAAAAGCGATATATGAGTGGAGTGTGGAGGAAAGCTAGATGGCTCAATTTGGTGTGTGGTCTATGATGATTATAAGGTGATTTTTGGAGGTGATTTTTGATGGTAATGCTGTTTACTTAGTTATGAAAATTTACGGGCAAATCTAATGCACCAGTTCAAAATGAACAACAAAATGTTTAATAAGTTTGACTAGACTGATAATTAAGGCATTGCATTTGCACTTTATATCACAGGACAGGACCATTAAAGATAATTTTGGATAATACTCTAATAACGATAAAAAGAAACGCTCATGCATTATATAACTGTATAGCGGACCAAGCCTGATATGGCCCCCGGGCCTTCATTTTGTCACGTATGATATAGCTTATGGTTTATCTTCGACCTTCATGAAAAATGACTTACCTTTTTATTAGAGTACTTTCTTCAACGTGGCTAACCACTCGAGACTTACAACAGAGACAATCGAGAATTGTGTTCTTTTAATCCCGAGATTCAATGGATGGTTGACGATGTTTTCCAAAGAAATATTGGACGTCCCAGGAGAAATAACCCTGGATTAAGCCGTATTGTTCTATCGAGAGTTAAGGTTACTTGCTGCACGCTAAACCTGTTGTCTGACGTTGACCGCGTCCAATAATTTCATCTCTTTCATGTTTTATTTTGTGTCGACGATACCCCAGGCCGTCTTTACTGTTTGGTTAAGTAATGACAGCCTAATTCAGACTGTCTTGTGACCTTCACCTTGACTTTGATTCAGCTAGAAATTGGACGGTCGAGTTTTATTAGATGTGTAATTTGTATCCTAAAGGCCATTTTGTTGTGTCGTCATGTGATTTGTGCATGCCACATACGTTGTCTCATATCAAATGACGTATTGTTGTCAATCAAATGTCCCTGGTCATCGCATGACCTAATTCAAACATAAAATATGACCTACTGACAAACGACATACTTTTCCCAAGACTTTTTATCCACCCCAACCAAAAACAAATCCCGCCACCCACCTCCCTCCACCTCATTCCAACCACCTCCCTCCCTCCGCCACTTCCCTTTACCACATCCCTCCACCACCTCCCTCCCTCCACCTCATTCCAACCACCTCCCTCCCTCCACCACCTCCCTCCACATTATTCCAACCACCTCTTTTTCGCCACCACCTCCCTCCATCCACCTCCCTACCTCCATCCACCCTTGAATTCACCCACCCACCTCTTCCACCCACCTCCCCCACCCACCCCTGAAATCCCCCCAAACCGCGTGACTGTGTCATTCTTTCTTTCTTTTGCGTCTCATCTTCACGGTTCCATTTTCTCGCCATGTCTAAAAATGTAAAACGTCACCGCAGAGCTCGCGTGGTGCACCCGTTCCTGGCATCCAGTGGATATTGACGACTTTCCCGTTCATCTGCCAGCCTCACAACTGTCGCTTTGGTTGATTGTCTCATTGTCTTTACCCGTTCCTTAAAATAGACTACAGTGAGATAGTGAGATATGCGTGCAGGGGATCAGTGTTTTGTTTGATGATCGGGTAGAATCTGGGTGGGGGCGGGGGTAGGTGATGTCGCGGCCTTAACCCGTCACTAACCAGGCATGGGAAAGAACTTTTTTTTTCCTTTCCTCTACGCCGCAGGGACGGGAATCTTTCAAGAAACGTTTTATTTCTTCTAGCGTTTTGCGTAATGTGCAAATTGCTGCTCAATACTTCTGTTAAGTGGGACGTCACGTTGTTGCCAGCGTGGCGTATAAGGACATGGGGGGAGGGGGATGGAGGGTGTGTTGGATCTGTCAGTAGCTGTACCACCATCAGCAGCAGGTCCTGTAGTGTCATACAACGTGTGTCCGTGTCTCACCATCTGTCGGCTGGAGGTGTTTTAATTGAATCGGCGGTGACACTTTCTACTCCAAGCAGGTACCACCACTATTCTTCATTTCACCGAGGACGTGTGGTTGAAACGTGTGAGAGGACGTCGTGGTGGATCTCTCAATGAATTTTAAATAGCAAATTTTATTTTCAGTTTTCGCCTGAACTCTGAGGTAATGATTCAGAATGTGTTCGGAATTTAAAGAAAATAAAAATAATTAAGATTATTGTCCTTCGAGAGAAGTTCAAGTTTATGGCAATAAAATCATTTCATCCTTTTTTAAAATATGTTTTAGCCTACCAGTTCTTGATCCGTTTGTTTAGTTTCATTTTATTTTTAGCCGTCCGTTTTCTAATAAATTATTCATAAAATAATTAAAAACTATTTTTTATTATTATTTATGCAAGCCACATTTTCATTTGGTGGTATGTTGAGTTTACGGGAGGGTAGATACAGGGGAAGGGGTGGGATCGAGTGCGAAGAGTCTGGTAATGAATTAAAGTGTAATTTAAGACATTTCATTAAGTCTGTCAAGTCAAGTTTCCAACATAAATATCGTCCAGCGAAAGCTGCTCGGGAACCCGATACGCGATGAAATCCTGGGATGAAATCCTATAGCACACTGTACAGTAAGTCTTGTGTTGACCTATCTAAGGGGTGCTGAAATCCTATAGCACACTGTACAGTAAGTCTTGTGTTGACCTATCTAAGGGGTGCTGAAATCCTATAACACACCCGTACTATCCTAAAGTGGTAACCTATCTAGGCTTCTGCTTTGATGACTACGGCCAGTGTAGCTAAGTGTTTAATCCTCCTCTGGTTGTGTTGAGCAAAGTGTTCAATCACTTTGGATTGTGTTAAAGTGTTTAATCACCAATGTTTTCGTTTAGGTTGGTGTTTAATCACCGAATTTTGTGTTTATCAAAGTGTTTAATCCCCCGCTTGTTGAGTTTATCGAATTGTTTAATCCCCTGCTGGTTGTTTTAGCAAACCATTTAATCACCGATGTTTTCGTTTAGGTTAGTGTTTAATCACCAATGTTTTCGTTTAGGTTAGTGTTTAATCACCGATGTTTGTATTTACCAAAGTGTTTCCAGATAAACGAAATCTCCTTCATGAATTGTAGACGTTATTTGATTATTGTTATTATTTCAAGGCGTTATTTAAAAAAAAATACCCTAGTTGTAAACACGACAAATTGTGAGAAATGATACTGATATTTGTCACATTTGAGGAGTGCAGGTGTCGCTTACGAGTGCTTGTATTGTATGCAGATAATTATGTCTCAGGCTAATGTCAGTAGTGAAGCCTCAGATGATTATACGATTATATTATCTATAGGTTTGTGTTGTTAACTTGCGCTGTTTATGGCTTATTTAGGTTCTGTAGTTATCTGAACCTGATTACGACTTATGTTGGTTGTGTAGTTATATGAAATAGATTATCACTTATGTAGGTTGTGTAGTTATATAAACCTGTTTATGACGTATGTAGGTTGTGTAGTATCTGAACCTGGTAATTGCGTGGCGTGTTTATGTTGTTAGGATCTGAGGCGTACTTAACACGTAAACTCAATATTCTTTCAACTGATACATCCGTTGTGTATAGTTATTAATTTTATTTTTTTTTAATATTAAGTTTCTCCAAAAGTTTTTATGGTCAGGAGTTCGAGAATCCGAAACGTATTCTTGCGCGTGGTTTTAAAGTAGACATATGCGTGCTAGTAATTTTACAACAAAATAAAAGAAGGGAGATTGAAAGAAAGTGTATCATATTAATATCCATTAGCTTCCCAACTCACGAAACTATCGATTCTTCTTTTTAAAATTAAGTTTCTTCCTTGATCGAGGCTTCCACTCAAGAGGTATTTTCATTTCTATAATTAACTGATTATTATCTTTTCCAACCGGATATAGAAACAACTCGTCACGTTTAAGTCCACACTAATTTTTTACATCCACGATTCCAGTGCTTTATACCAAAATGAGAAAAAATTAAAGAGTTTTTAATCTGTTCAACATCTCAGTTTAGAAAATACATGGATCCGTAGCATGACAAATAACACCTGTAATGGGTTATGTTTTAATTTTAATGTTATAAACTTGATGGAAGATAGATTAAAATGTTAAATGTAACATTGACTCAGTCGTGTCGCAGCTAGGGTTCGTGCAGCCATTGGCGGTTTAAGTTGTGTTGTTTTGTTTCGCCCCTTCTACGGTAAAAATTCTGCTGAAATTGCACACATGCCCATTTAAAGAAAAATGTGCCGCCCGTTGTGTATCTATCCCATAAGCTGTATCTCCTGTTACAGCCCTGACACTAAATATCTTGTAATAGCCCTCTTTCCCATAAACGCATAGTGAGAGGTGTATCCGGGCTGCGGGGTACATGCGTACGCTTCTACTTCTACCAATAGTCGGGGAGCTCATGACCCAGCTCAACAGTTCAAACGTGTTGGGATGGCGATGTGCTGGTCGTAGTAAGCGTTGACAGTTGCGAACGTTACCGTAAAAACCAAACGTTTTTCACCATAAATCCTTTATGTATGAGACATAACTAAAAGTATGTTCAATATAATGCGCACCATGCTACAGACTAGCATAAACATTTACAGATCGGGAAAATATTACAAAATGTATGTTCAATATAATACGCACCGCGCGACAAACTAGCATAAACATTTACATGCGACATAGAGATACATAGAGATAATCTAAAATTCATTAATTTAATTACAGTACATTCGATCGATCTGAAATTTTTATAGATCATTTTTATCGTCGCCACGAGTCTGCCTGCGAAATTTCAGCTGTTCTATAGTCTATAGAATACCGGGAAAGTTGGTTAAAAATCGATCCAAAGTATTTGCGGCAAGCAGACGCTACGAGTTAATACAATCGGACCTCGGTAAGTAGACTTTCTAAGTCGAAAACCTCCCTATATCGAATTAATTGTTAGGTCCCGGCAGTGGCGTAACAACGGGTTGGCATCGGGGCAGTTGCCAAGGGCGCCAGCTAAAAGGGCGCCACTAAATCTCTAATTTTTGAATTTGTATTTAAATAAATACAGTCGGACCTCTCTAAGCTGAACTAAAACGGACTCGAAAAAAAAATTCGACTTATCGAGTTTGTGAGTTATTGAAAATGGCGTAATAGGCGCCGATTAATCAAGGACAATGACGACATGATATTGCAATGCAGGCTAGTAGGCTTGGCAGGAAAAGAGAGGTGGTGTCTATGTTTCATATGAAGGGAAGCCAACTTGCTTTGACATGCCGACACAAACCCGTGAGAGGAGACACCTTCCTTCCCCTCTCCACTTTACTTCCTTCCCCAGTGGGATTGGAGGGGGGGGATAAGATTTTTTTTTAAAAAGTGTCACAACATACAACAAAGGGACGCAAATTAGTTACCACTCTTTTTTCTTTCCTTGTCATTTTTTGAACCAGCAAGGGTCGCTTAATTCCTCCTGCTGGAATGTACTAAGATTAGATTTCACGTCCATTTACGTGGCTCTACGAAACACGTGTTCTGAGATGTCACTCCAGAATAATAACCCAAACGCCTTGGAAAATTCAACTAAGAGAGGTTGAAAGCCGAAAATCTTGGAGTTAAGGAGATCTAAAATACATTAGTCTTATGGAATTTGGCTGGGACCTAACAATTAATTCGATGTAGGGAGGTTTTCGACTTAGCGAGGTCTGACTGTATTTCACTTTTATCCTTGATAACACAAAAGTGAATAATTAATTATATTTAAATATATTTCATTTAAACCATTATAATATTTTTTTCATATCATACTGAATGGGACTGCGATTAAGCTTTTAAATAAAATACACAAACAAATTGTGCTATTAAAATTGTCGAGGGAGTAAAGTGGGGGAGGGGAGGGACTGCGTCTCCTCTCACGGTCTGTGTCGTATGTCAAAGCAGTTGGCTTCTTTCATATGACATAGACCCCCTCTTTCCTGTCAGCTTCAGCCCTCTGCTGTCCCCCCCCCCGTTCTCAATATCAACATTGTCCTTGATTAATCTGCGCCTATTACTCCAGTTGCCCTAACTCGAAAAGCTCCGTAAGCCGAATCCCCCCCCCCTTGAGTTGGACTAGAAAGGTCCGACTGTATTAACAACACGCCAATACAACAGCTACTTGAAGTGGTGAGCTGTAGTCAGTGGAGTGTTACTTAAATTTACTTTTAATTGCGAGTTTCTATGGTTAAGCATGAGATAGTGAGTATGACACATTGACTATATTGTTTTTATTCATAATACATGTTGCTTCACGATTTGCTGTATTCTTTATTAACACAACAATATCCCGTTTTATCCACCAATTTATTTGGTATTTTTTAGTAAATAATAAACTGCAAATTAGTATTGTTCCTGTCTTATGCATTTTTATAGTCACATTGTATGACTGTCACTGTCAGACTACGTAATTATTGTCATAAATAAAATAAGAGAAATTAAATACAAACAAATGAAAACATCGCAAGGCTGAAACTTGTCAATTATCAATCAAGGGCGCCAAAAATAGATTAGCCAAGGGCGCCAAAAACCTAGTTACGCCTCTGGGTCCCGGCCAAATTTCATAAGACTAATATATTTTAGATCTCCTTAACTCGGCGATTTTTTGGCTGCCAATGTCCCTTAGTGGAATTTTCCAAGGCGTTTGGGTAAAAGGAAAAATCTTACTCCCCCATCCCACTGTGGAGGGAGTAAAGTGTGTTTGTGGGGGGGGGGCTTTCTCAGTGGTGTCGGTATTTCAAAGCTAAGTCGGTTTCCTTTCATATGAAACATCAGACACGGCCTCTCCTTCCCGTCAAGCCTTCTGGCTGGTATGGCTGCCCCCCCCCTCAATATCAACATTGTCCTTGATTAATCTGCGCCTATTACGCCATTTTCCCCTAACGCGAAAACTCCATAAGTCGAATTTTTTTCGGGTCCCTTTGAGTTCGACTTACAGAGGTCCGACTGTATAAAGGATTTAAAAAATATATACCAACCATAGGCCTAGACTGTTCACCGTTACAGAATAGACGTAACTCTAGTATGACATTTCTGGGTGGCATCCAAATTTGACCATGGTCTCATAAAGAACCCTCTTCCTAACAGCTCCTAAAGGTTTTGTCATGGTGGAGATGAGGCAAAATTTTGTTACTTTCAGTTTTCATGTAGCTTTCTGGCAGCAAATACCATGACAATACTTTAGGGCTGGTACTGATTATTTAAAAAAAATTGGTTCGATTAATCGGGAAAAAATTAATCGATTAATTTCGATTAAATATTAGGCATATTTAGATACAAATTAAGACCTCAAAAACAGCAAATTGACATTTTTGGGTTTTGAGTTATTACCTCTGTCTTGTAAATATTGAAAAGAAGAATATTTTTTACTAAATTATATTTTTTTTAATGAATTGTTCCATATGAAAAATTGAAATCGAAATTATGTATAAAATGGGGGAAAAATGGCTAAATCCAATGTTTACAATGGAAAATATGTATAAGTCTCATTTCTCAAGTGTTAATTCAAGTCACGTGACATGAAGTCCAATAGCCAATAAGAAACGTTCTTGTTAAAAAAAAATTCTATTTGAAAACTAAACCATTGTTAATTTTTTTTAATGGTTAATAATTTTTTTTAAAAACCATTATTTGTAATTAAAATATTAAAAGTTCTAGTTTACCTTAAGATTTAACTATAAAAATTAGTTTTATAAGATAGTTATCAATAAAAATCACATTAAAGTAACTTAAAATTGAAGAAACGGCTAACTCCATTTCCATCTCAATCAGTAAATGCATGATTTATTTCATCATAGTTCAAATTTATTAATTAATTTTTAAAAAACGTAAAAAAACAAGTTTTTCACGATAAATCCTTTATGTACGAGACGTAACCAAAAGAATGTTCATTATAATACGCAGCGCCAGACCATCCAGAAATACAAAATTGCAGTTGTGTCGTAAAACATGTTTAATATAATGCGCACCGATCAGGAATATGTTTATAAAAAGAGCTGTCAATAAAATACGCACCTTATTGCGCGACAGAAAGGTTGTTCAATATAATACGCACCGCGACGCTCTATCTCAAAAAATAGCGTGATACATAGGAATAAATAAAATTATCTAAAAAATCAATAATTTAATTACGGTACATGCGATCGATCTGAAATTTTGATACATTGTTTTTATTATCGGTACGAAACTGCCTGCAAAATTTCAGCTCGCTAGCTTACGAACAAGTGGGTTAAAAATTGATCAATAGTTTTGGCGACAAGCAAGGGCGGCGGCCACAGACACCACGAGTTAATATAAAGGATTTAAACATTATAAGCAAATGGTCAAAGTTGTGTCACGATACAGCAAGGGTTTATGTCACGATACAGCAAGTGTTTATGTCACGATACAGCAAGGGTTTATGTCACGATACAGCAAGGGTTTATGTCACGATACAGCAAGGGTTTATGTCACGATACAGCAAGGGTTTATGTCACGATACAGCAAGGGTTTATGTCACGATACAGCAAGGGTTTATGCCACGATACAGCAGGTTTATGCCACAATACTGCAGGTTTATGTCACGCAGGTTTATGTCACGATACAGCAGGTTTATGTCACGATACAGCAAGGGTTTATGTTACGATTCATCAAATACTTTTTTTACGATACAACTAGGGTTTACCGTACGATGCAGCAAGGGTTTACATCATTATACAGTCAGGGTTTACTTGCTGTACAACCAGGGTTTTTGTCACGATGCGGCAAATATTTCTTTTACGATATAGCTAGGGTTTACCTTACATGCATCAAGGGTATATCTCACAATACAGCAAGTGTTTCAGAATGTCGATATATGATTCTTTCACCATCCCGAAAGGTGATTTATTGTAGTTAGTTGATGGATGAAGGGGGATATTGTATTGATATACAGCAGAGGATATGTGGGAAGAGGTGTATTTCAATTGCATGCACTGTTACCGAGACAAATTTTAATAAAAAGTCGACATTTTGTTGTCATTGAACTCCTGCATTGCCTTTGAAATATATAGGCTTGATCATTTCTGTGACCCCAACGCGTCATAGGCCATTCGGTCATATCTATTTTTAGGCTCTTCGTTGTCAGTAAGGTCAAACTTTCTCAAACATGGCTAGCAACAGTGTGTTTAATAGTGTTATAGTGCTATCTGAAAACGATGTTCCAGGTGCTATTTTGGACAAAAAAGATATTTCTTCTCACTCAGTTTTGCAGCCGAAAAAAGTTATTAAAATGTCGAAGACTTAAAACTTTAATAAATAAGCCGTAACATAGTATTTTAAATTATTTAAAGATGAGTGTAAGCGTTCATATTCGTAACTACGGTAAACACTAGTCCTAGCGTAGTCAATTATTAACATATATGTATTTTAATATTGTTTTCCTTGGCCCTTGCCTTATAAAAATATATGCCTTTAGTAATAAACTTACACTAAGATTATGACTTTAATTATAATTACATCATAGTATGAAAGAATAAACTTCATGGACGAACGAGCAACTAGAACTAGTTACTACTAACTTATTACTAGAGCCTCAGTCAGAGCAGATGCAGAGTCACTAATTCATTTACATAATTCATGCTCCCAAGGACGTTCCATTTCGCATAATATAATATTACATAATATAACCATCTATTGATATTTAAATAAATAAGCCTAGGCCTAAGAGTTTATTTAAGATGAGTGAAAGTGTAAGCGGTCGTTCCGGCCGTCGCCACTAGTACTAGTCACTAGTGCTAACAAACTTATATTTAATATAAATTGTTTTCGTTGGTTCATATAAATTATATATGCCTTAGTATTTATTAGTAATAAACTTACACTAAGATTATGATTTTAATTATAATTACATCATACGTTTTAGAAGTAAATAGTATTTGAATGTATAAAATTCTCGGACGAATGAGCGAATGAACTAAAAATAAAAAAGTATAGTCTGTATATTTACATATTAATATTAAATTCACTCTCGCAAGGAAGCTCTATTTCGCATTATTATAATATATCAAATAATATGACCTTATATTTTTCTTTAAAATTCTATAAAATCAAGCTTTTGAACAAGTTTTAGATAATTTCAATGAGCGCATTCTCTCTAATAGTTATGAATAAATATTCACTACTTGACCTTACGGCACCTCAGGCGGTGACCTAGTTATAGATCGAGTCTATTATTAGACTTCCGGTAAATTATGACCAAGCCTATATATATATATTAATATAACATTTAGAAAAAAAAAGAGATGATTACTCGACCTTTAAAAGATGATCTCACACTAGTCTAATTAAGAGAACATCCTGGTGGCTATCTCATTCATTGTCCGTGTCTTTTTTGTTTTTGTTCTCCCTTTTTGGTGTGATGCTCTAAATCAGGGGTGTTGCAACTGAGAGCCATTATAAATATATACATTGTTCAGAGCCGCATTGAAGCACTAAGGGTCATTAAACCTGGCTTGGAAATCTTCCAGTAATCTTTGTAACCTATATTTCATAAAGTGTACGCGAACCGCAATCTGAACACAGACGAGTCGCATATAGAGCCACCATTGCTCTATATACAACCCTGGCTAAACATTGATGTGACCCGCACCGCACATCGTCAGTGAGAATTGCAGATGACATTTAAAAATGTATCATATTTACAAGTCTACAGCCTATTGTTCAAATAATGCGTGTTTGCGAATGAACCCGAATGACAACTATTCCTATTTCGTCTATATCTTTTCTTGTCTAGTTCAGCAGTCATGTGTAGGGAGTAGTTGTCTCGGAGTTAGTGTCCACGAGTGTTGACGTGTATGTAGTGACGTGTTACCCGGGGGTTGATACACCTGGGATGTTTGCACGAGGCTGTAAGGGTGGGGTGTCATACAATACCGAAACCGTGGACCGATGCATCTCAAACTAAATTTTAAGACGCTGTAATCAAAATGGTTCTTTTACTTACGAAGGAGTCGTCGCCCCGAGCTACCAAAATAAGATATTTGTGGGGTGGGGGCGGGAGAATCTTACACCATACTTTATTCCACAAATCATCTGGATGAAAACTGGTTTTGTTGGGTGAGGGCTCTCACTTAACGGTTGGAGCTCCCCTGGAACTTCGTGAAAGGCTTTCATGATTTCTTTGTCGATGAAGCCTTCCAGTGTGTTGTGTCGGCCGTTTAGAAGACATTCGCAACACACGGCGGTCTCTGGACGATGTGGTCATGCGATGATGCAACTGGCCAGCGGCCATCAACGCCCTGGCCGCTGTGCTTTTGTTGCGGCCACGAATGCCTGGTGATCTCTCACGGCCGTTCAAACGTGACGAGCGCACCCGGTGACCTCGTGGCGAGAGATACCTGGTGTGCTTGAGGACATACGGCGCAAAGATATTGATATTGCCCTCCCTTTATGGAAGTCGTGCTCCTTCCTCAGTTTGTTGTTCAACTTTCGTTGTCGTTGGTGAGCTGGTGACATATATTGGAAGCGTGTTGAACTTACCTTTTCATTAGTGCTTGAGTGACAGAGGCGTGTTAATCGCAGTGATCTGCGAGTGAGAAGCGATTACTTGGAAGTTAATAAAAAAAAAGTAAAGGTTAGTGCGAAATACATAGTATTTTAATTTTAAAGTTCATTTCATAATCACACTGGATAGATTTACATAAATTATGAGAAGTCGCCGTTTTTTAATTAATCTCACTCCATCAATTGAATGTAAAGTCAAAGGACTGCTGAGGCTGAGGTGAAAGTCTGAAGCCCGGAATCGAAAGCGATTGATATAATATTGTTAAGTAGCTGTAATGCAGTTTCTAAGCTTAATCTGAAGTGAAACGAACTGTAAGTGTAAGCAACCGAGGAACAATCAGTATGCTAAGAACTCGTAAGCGTTAATTTATTCATATCAAGCCAAATATGTAAAAAAATAAATATATGTAACAAATAATTTTGCGGTAAGCAAGTTGTGGTTGAGAATGCCAAATACGGGTGTGGTTCGAACGTTGCGGTTGGCATGTTGTGGTTGTTGGTATGTTGCGATTGGCACATTGAGGTTGTTGGTATGTTACTATGTTGCGGTTGGCGCGTTGAGGTTGTTGGTATGTTGCGGTTGGCACATTGAGGTTGTTGGTATGTTGCGGTTGGCACATTGAGGTTGTTGGTATGTTGAGGTTGGCACATTGAGGTTGTTGGTATGTTGCGGTTGGCACATTGAGGTTTGTGGGCTTGGGGCGGAGGTGTGGCCTCGGTTAGCTCCCGATAAAACTATTTAGCCATAAAGTTCATTAAGCAATTGTACTCGCCAATCCAATACATTCGGTGGAACTCTACAACACCATAGTTGTCACTTGTTGCCCCTGTGGCGACTTTCTGAGTTGATAGAGAGAGGAAAGAATTGTGATTTAACGGAATTAAAGGCAAAGGCAATAGAGATTACAGAACCCTTTTAAAATGAACTGATGTTGGTACTTAAGATGTAAAGTCTATATGTCGTAAAAGTATGTGTGTAATTATGGGAGAGCAAATAGTATATTTGGAATGAAAACGACGTATTTTGGTGACAGTTTGGATACTCTTTTTTTTTAAAAATCTTGACGTTGTATTTGTATGTCCATGTGGATTATGATTAGGAAAGACAACGTTATTTGTTTAATTTCATTTTTTAATATCAATGATTAAGCTCACTTAACAGATTTAAACAGCTCTTGTCTGATCAGCCATCTGCGCATATAACAAATTTCTTATACGAGGGGCCGAGTTTCAACGCTCATATTAAAACGTATGACGAATTTTGTGATGTCATTTACATTCATGAGTGGGTGTTTCAAAGGCGTGTTTCCATTCGTTGCGGTGCGTTTAGGTTTTTTTTTCAAGCTGCGTGTGTGTGTTGGTCTTCTTTTTTTTTGGGGGGGGGATCTTGTATGTAATTTAAAATTCAAACATCAAGTCAATGCAACAGAAGCTCAAGACGGTTAGTGTGTGTCCAGTATTCAAGTCATGCAACAGTAACTTGCGATGGGTTCTGTATTGGGTACCGGTATTCAAGTCATGTAAAGGTAACTAACTCTAAAGGGATTTGGTGTTCGGTGCTTGGTACTCAAGTAAGTGTTGTAAAAATAACTTGGAATTGTTAGTGTTAATTATCAAAGATTTTTTCAGATAATTCAATCAGCCTTTACCCAGATTGATAAACTCCAGATGAAATCATGTATAATTGATCAGTAGTCACTTCAGACGTGTTGACTGAATAAGTTATTCGTGAGGACTTAACATCTTATTTTCAAGGCTTTTTCACTCTCTTTTCCCATCATTTTGGCAAAGTTTGCGGGGGAGGGGGGGTGACTTAAATGTTGGCTTTCACAAGGTCTTCATTACGATTTCCACTAGCTGCGTTCTTGTGGTCGGCAACGTCAGCTTCATTGTGAAGAGGTTGAGAGGGAGGCTCAGACCGGGGACTACATTTTGTTTGACTCGGTAGTCACTTTCATGTTATTTTGTAAGCATTTGTGTCGTTAAAAGTTTTAAAAGTTTAACGATTAAAAAAAGAAATTAGAAAAAATTCATGATTTATACATTGAAGTTTTAAAAATTCGAATTTTGTCTACTTATTTCTATTGCGGGCGCAACAAGTCAGAAATTGATTGAATAATTAAGAAAATTCTTTTATTTTAAGTGCTTTATTAACACTTCTTTTAAGAAAGATCTCTTGATAAAAAGTCTTTTAAAGAAAAGATTAACTACCTTGTGTCCCCCCCCCAAATCCCCCGCCAAGGCATGTTTGAAAGGATGGGTGTGTAAAGGTAGGATCAAAGGTTGTTCAAAACGCCCAGCAAACAGGAGACAGGTATGAACGTGTCTGCTCTCGTGTGTGTCACAGCCCACGAACACTTGTGATTGTGATCGCTGCCAAGCATCCGATCCGTGACGAGGCCGTCACCGGTACGTCATCGTGACGTCATGATGGCGCAGCACGAAGCGAGTTTAGTCTTTTCACAAGAAAGAAAAGGGCCATACGCATTGCTTGCATTGCCAGTTTATGTTTTTAAAATAGTGTTTTTTTGTGTGTGTATGGGGACCGTGCTTATCAGTGATAGGAAAGTGAAGATAGCAAGTGAATATTTTTATATTAACAGTTAACCTTTACGGCTAGTGGGACAGTTACGCAAATTTGACGTACCCTGTGTGCGGGTCTAGTGTAGTACATGTTTGTATACCCAACCACCGGGGGGGGGGAGATATTTGTATTAACGTGGTGGGGCGGGGTCGGACATAGATGTTGGCCCTGAACACACAGTCACAAGGATATCAAACTGAAGTGGACAGCCTTCGTGGGTGTGGGGGAAACGGTCTTCGTGGGTGTGGTGGGAACGGTCTTCGTGGGTGTGGTGGTAACAGCATTCGTGGGTGTGGGGGCAACAGCATTCGTGGGTGTGGGGGCAACAGCATTCGTGGGTGGGGGCAAGCTTCGGGGTGTGCAGTGAGGAGGACGTGTTGGGGCCGGCAAATCCGTTACTCTCTTCGATAATTTTGTTGTTGTTTTTTTTTCTGACCTGGTGAATGAGCAGGTGATATTTAAGCGAAGTGTTAGAGCCATGGTAGCAATGTTCTATTTTAAGCAGCGCGGCTGCGCAAATATTTGGCCGACGACACGCGGGAGTTTAGAATCACCACGCAGCATATTTTGTAAAATATTGCACAGAAAATGGACGTTGTGCAACTTTGCACTCGAGTTGTTTTTTTTAAACTTTGCAGACGGACCAGGGAAGCTTAGTGAATATTTCATGGTAGGCAAACGATTTCTGTCAATGGACACACTAACCTTTATCAACATTTTGAACATTCAAGTCACTCAATAGTTTAAAAACCAAAATGTTCGCCCGGAAATTAGTTTATATTTATCTGCCGAAATATTTTTACTTTTTGACTTCCAGTACATTTATAAGTGGTGGGTCGATTAATCGTTAAAAAATGTAATCGATAAAATTTTTAACGATTAATCGAGAAATTAATCGTTAATTTCCGCCGCCCTGATAAAAACAATTTTTCGAAACTCTGATTTGAATAATTATTGAGATTGGGAGAGAGTTGCCTGAGATCTGATGCTAAATGTTCGATTATATCGACAGTTATGCCTGAAAATTGTTAACGACGGTCACCATCTTGAATTGAATTATTTAAATTTTTTTTTAGAATGAAAACTTAAATATTAATAACAGATCATAGATCATTCCAGAAACAAAAGAACGATAACTTTCAACCAATATATCGCCACCCAGTATTAAAGAATGTCCCCCACCCCTTTTTAAAATATATTAAACATGGTCTTATATTACGGTAAATGATTTAACGCTTACGGTTTAGATAGAGATCTACGTCTTCTCGTATATCTTAATCATTTTTTTAAAATAATTTTTTTTACATCGGGCGTGGTTTAAATTTTTTGTTTTTCAAAACCTTTCATTTACGCCCTCTCGTTTTCTCCATGTAAATAGAAAAAAAACTTTTCTGATGGGGTTTTGTCTCGCAACATGGAGAACCATTCCATTGAACGCCTAGCTTAAAATTGTATATTTACCATAGAACTGTTTGTTTATAGAACCCTCCCGCATGAGCTTCAGTGTCGCGTCGCAAATGTGACGTGAAAGTAAACCAATGAAACAAGACCTGTCGCCATGGTAACGGAAGGCTCGGTCCTCGCGAATCAGACGAGATCTGACAACTTGACACGATTCTACATAATAACAACAAAGATAATGTTTGGGGGGAAAAAAAAACAAATCACTTTTTAAGTTTAAAATGCATCAACAATGTCACGATGAATGAACGATCCACGAGCTGGGAAACAATTAGACAAAATGTCTCCTAATGGAAATGGCCCACGATTTATGATTAAAAGAGTCTTGTGGTGGTGGTGTATTGTCGTGCTAGACAATCGGCGCGGCAAAGAAAATGCCGCCTTAGCTCATTTGAGAATTCGAGTTTGTTTCATGAGACATAATTAAGTTTGTTGTGTAATCGTGATGCGCACAGTTGAGCTCAGCCTTGCCATTAGCCGATCAAATGTAGGGCGTGTTTAGCTTCTGTCTGGAAAGAGCCAATCAAAATGAACGGCAATTTAATTGTTCGTGACCTGTGGGATCATAAAGAAAGATGTAAAAAAAATGTTTGTGTGAATGTGAAATAAGAGTATGGAGTAGAAGTGGTCACGACTGGTGCATTTAAAGAATTATTCACCTGAGAATGTATTTCAACAATGTCCTCGCAAAAAGTGAATTAGAAAGCTGATGAATTATTGTTTTTGATAAACAAACGAAACGCGTTTCCTTTCACTGTGATCGTGTACGTGTTTTTTTAAAAAAGAAATGATTGGTGTGGAATTTCCGCCATAATTATTTCTGTATTCCTCCCGTTAAACCTATTCCAATAGAGGCATTACCATACGAGTGTCTGTTGTCTGGTGGTTGCAGCGAATCTTCGTATTCCTTCATGAACCAAGCGCCGTGTTTTATTGTACCTCTTCTTCTGTTCCTAGCTCGCGGCGCAGCAGCCCATCCACGTGACGGTCATGGAGGAGACCACCAGACCAGACGGTGGCCATGGGACACTGGAGCAGACGGCGTTGACAGCACGGGTTGACCAGGTCGAGGAAGCTGTACCGCAAGGCGTGGAGCCCGAGGCCGCGGAGTGGTTGAACCGGCCCGAGGCTCACGGGGAGTGCGACGGAGACTCTCATCTGTCGGACACTACTACCTGCTCGGGTGATACGTTCGTCATGGACGAGGAGATCGGTGGCGGGGATACGCCGCTGCCTTCTGGGAGTTCGGGCGCTGCTCCCAACAGTGCCGTCACGGCCTGGCCTGAATCTAACGCCGAAGATGGAGCCTCGTCGATCGGGCATGAGGCACCAGACTCCTGTCTTCTTGAAAATCTAAATCCACTATTATTGACACCTGGCTCGGGCAACGGTTCTCATGTTATTGCTGTAACAGATCCGCTGACGGCATCAACCGAGAGGGCCCCGCCGAGCCCATGGTCCCCTGTAGGATCGACCCCGCAAGTGACCAACGGTCGTTTTATTCCGTCCACCAATGTGCCCTTCTTAGGGCCTACCTCGCAACAACGACTTGTTCCCCAAGTGCCAGATTCCGTGCCCAGTCCATCGTCTTCAGAGCTCCCACCCTCCTCACCATCACCAGCCATCTTCACCATCTCTGGAGACGACACGTCTCCGCTCTACTGGGACGAGGCCTGTGTTATTGAAATGGTAACCATTTTTTGTTTTATTATGTTTTATTTCGTTCAACAATTTCCCGTTGCTTTTATTTTTACTACCACTTTTGGGCATCCCAGGGCTACTACACTTGTGGGAAGGGTTCTGATGATCCCCGGAGGGGCTTTCTTATTTTATTAACATATTGGGTTCTGCCCTTCCGTTTATCTTTTGAGTGATATATTTTTGTGTATCTTCCCTGACCCTGTTGCGAAACATAACATTTATGTGCTGAAAATTCTGAAGAAAATAGGAATCTGTTAGTTGCCTATATACATCTTTCTCTTAAAGGGACACATTCTTTCAAGTATCAAAATCGTCTTGATTGGCACACTTTTATTTTTATAACCACGCCCTTATACATATTTTATTAGATAATAATAGATTCGCGAAATGCATGTTCTGATTATCTTTAATTGCCGTGACATATGGTTGAATAAATTAGTTAGAATTTTTTAAAAGAAATAATATTTGTAACATGATACATTAGCATTAGAGGTTATTATCTCCTTCTGATATTGAGTTTGGAATTAGTGCTATGTAGCTGTAGAAATCATCAGAACTAAAACTATCTCCTAAAACTATCTCGAATTTCGTTTGTTTTCTTAATTTTCACATATCTGAGAACGTTCATTATTTTTTTTAAAAAGCGTTCTGTTTTTATCCACTTTAATGTTCGTTTAAATTCGACGAAAATGTAAGAAAAGGGATCCTGTACAGATAATTTCGCGGTCGCCAATTACATAACGTTCCAAATGGTACTCATAATCGAGAGTTGTTATCCCCCCTCCCCACACACTGTGCCTGTTTAGACTCCGAATCATTCGTCTTATGTTTCAAACAAAACGTGATTGATTCAGTTCGCGCCTTGTGGGCCATGGGCCATGTATCCCCTTCTTCTATCAACTTACGCATAGCTACGATACCGCAGCTATAAAAGACGGGGCTCTTCTATCAATTTACGCATAGCTACGATACCGCAGCTATAAAAGACGGGACTCCTCTATCAACTTCCACATAGCTACGATACCACAGCTATAAAAGACGGGACTCTTCTATCAAATTACGCATAGCTACGATACCGCAGGTATAAAAGACGGGACTGCTCTATCAACTAAAAGAAATTAACTTAGTTAAGTTCTCGGTCACGTCATGAAACGATTTCAACTCGTTAATGGCAAGATTTTTTTTATCACTCGGCTGCTCTACCATGACTAACTTTATGTGCCGGGGAATTAATACAGTCATTGGGGGAGGGGGATTATAGCTCTGGACAGATCGACCTTGTCGTTTGACATTAACCCTGGTTATATTTTATGAAGTGGGTGGCCCCGTTTCCTTCTTGCACACTCAGCGACACGATGTTCGATGTATCACGTCTTTGTAACGCAATACGCCTTGCGCCCCAAGGTTGTCACGGTGTTATAAATATCGTCTGTTTGAACGTCACTGTAACTAACCTCTTACCTTGACAGGTAAATGGGCCCAACTTTTGAAACATTTGTATCCTGATGTGTAAGATACATTGTATATTTGTGGCCTTGTCTAAATTTGTTTTACTTGCAAATTGCAATATTTCAAAACGACCCGTATATGTAGTTTTGCAGATACCCACATGCAGTATTGAAGATACCCACATGCAGTTTTGAAGATACCCACATGCAGTTTTGCAGATACCGACATGCAGTTTTGAAGATACCCACATGCAGTTTTGCATAACCAAATGATAGGAGATTGCCCTTGAATTTGAATAGTAACGTCTGAACGATGCTTGTACCTGGATTTAGTAATGTAGTGGTCAGCGGCAACTTTGAGCGATCGAAGCGATTTCGGACACCCAACTTTGAATAACAACTCAGTAAGCCAAGTTACCTGAGGGCGTCAAGTTGTCTCAGGCTGGCACTTGCCTGGTTGTGTACATTAGGCTTAAAATGGCCATTTCCATATGGTGTACGTTAGGCTTTGACTTGCTCTCGTTAGATTATACCGCCGGCTGCGGGCTAAAAGTGTGGTGCTAGACCGAGGGCACCAAATGGGCTCAGGACAGACTATTGCATCAGGGGGCCATTTAGGCTTAGGCTATCATGTCAAACGTGGTGCCAAGTAGGCTTAGGCTGGCCTCTAACCGAGGATGCCAACCTATGTTCACTTTAAGCTGCGCGGCCTCGCAGATATCTGACCGACGCTCCGCGGCAATTTAGAATTATCGCGCACCACATTTTAATATGGATAATATAACATCAGTCTTTGAGGGGTTTAAAATTTTGGGAAATAAATGTATGCTGTGCAACTTTGCACACGAGTTTATTTTGCATACCAACCTTAGAGGGAACATTGGTGCCCACGAGGCTAAGACTTTCCTGTAACACAAGGCGTCAACTAGGCTTAGGCCGGTCTCTAAACTCTAAGCCATCATATAAGGGTTCTATGGCTTGGCGACACCCTTTGTTCAACAGCATCGAAAATCCAAATCTACTATATGTGTAAAGCTGTCCATTCACTCTTACGCATGACTTAAACTGTACGACTACGAGAATAACACGTCACACATCGTGTTAACTTTCTTTATAATAATCTTTTGGCTCGTTTCTCAACTTACGTCGGACAATACCGCTTGTTCTCCAGCCCCGGCTTCAATGTTTCATTAACGGAGACTTTTCCTACATTGGAAATGTTTAAAAAACTGAATAGCTGCTTGATTTATGGAAATGGGTTTGGCGGCCTTAACAAATGGTTAGCATGTCAAACGCTGAGCTCGGCGACTCCAGCTAAAAGCTGAGTGTAAAAGCTGTTGAAAATTGTTGGCTGGGTGATTCAACGACATTGATGGCTGGGTGATTCAACGACATTGTTGGCTGGGTGATTCAAAGACATTGTTGGCTGGGTGATTCAAAGACATTGTTGGCTGGGTGATTCAACGACATTGTTGGCTGGGTGATTCAACGACATTGTTGGCTGGGTGATTCAACGACATTGTTGGCTGGGTGATTCAACGACATTGTTGGCTGGGTGATTCAACGACATTGTTGGCTGGGTGATTCAACGACATTGTTGGCTGGGTGATTCAACGACATTGTTGGCTGGGTGATTCAACGACATTGTTGGCTGGGTGATTCAACGACACTCCCAGAGTTCAAGAGATTAAGAACCTAAAGATTGAAGACGACGTTGTTTTTAAAATAAATTTTAAAAAAAAACTTTTTTAGGCTTTCACATTTCAAAGGAAAACCTTATTTTAAAAAAAAATCTTTGGAGAAATTGAGGGGAGGTGATCCAGTGAGCTCTGTGATGTTACTGTCTCCCTTGATCGCGATTAACCACACGACCTTAGTTGTGTGTTTGTGGGAGGGGGGGGGGCAAAGGTTTTAGATGGCTCTTACTCTGTGTTGGCAGATTGCCGTAACCTTCCTGTCCTGGGCTCTGACATGTTAGCCCGCTGTTTGTCGGAGTTACAAAAACGTTTCAATAGATAAACGTGAGTAATAAATGTTGGACACATAAGCCGTAGGGTACCTTTACTTTTTAAAAAAATTTCTAAACTTTACACATAAAATATAATAAAGCTGAAATTTCAGTTATCACGGTGTGAGTGTGTTGGGGGGGGGGTCTTTGAAATCAGAATTACCATGGGTAATTCGGGATTAGGGTGTAAGAAAGTGGAATTTTTAAAAAACGTAAAAAAAACCCACAAAGATTTTGACTATAAATCCTTTATTTACTAGACATAACTAAAAGTATGCTCATTATAATACGCATCGAACGACAATCCAAAAATCCAAAATTATATTTATGTCTCATAGGATTTATAGTAAAGCAAATAATAACTCGAATGAGTATTTAAACGCGATTTCCAACAAGGAGTTTCCGATTTTTTTTACTCAAGGGAAATCATTCTAGATTACATTAAAAGTCGATTCAAATAAGTAATTCTGAAACCAAACACAACATGACGTCATATCCCCTCACGCTACATCGCACCAAGAATGGGTCATATATAATGCGCACCATGCAACAATCTAACATCAGTATTCGCAAAGCGTGAAAACCCCATTAAATATCACTCTAGATTACATTAAAAGTCATTTCAAATCAATAATTTTGAAACTAAACAAAACAATTGCTATCTAAAAATTGCTGCTAAATTTACGTGAGTCGCAAAAAAAAAGAGATTTTTCAAAAATTCTTTCTCCAACATTGTTCTAAATATTATTAGCTATTGTTTGGCGTTTGTTTCAACCGGATAGATGTTATGGTTGGCGAGAAATTGACAAAATACATATATTTTTTCGAGTTTTGGATTTTCGAGGAATTCCAGTAAACCTTTTCGATATTTTTTTTTGCCCGTTGCACAACCTTGGGACATCCTTAGCATATTTGCAAAAGACCCGAACCCTCTATCTGGTATGGTTCTGGAGGAGTTACATGTACAGGAAAGTGTTAAAAAGGTTGTTCAATATAATGCACATCACGACACTCTATCACAAAAATTAACATGCTACATAGAGATAAAAAGAGATACTTTAAAAATTCATTAATTTCATTACAGTACATTCGATCGATCTGAAATTCTGGTAGATCATTTTTTATCATCGGCACGAGTCTGCCTGCAAAGTTTCAGCTCGCTAGCATACGGGAACGTGGGTTAAAAATCGATGCAAAGTTGTTTCTGCAAACAAAAAAATTAAGGCACCAATCAAGCAGACGCCACGAGTTATTATAAAGGATATAAAAATGTGGCACGTTGGTACCGCTTCTGCAGGCATCTAGCAAGCATTTCGATGGGCACTTAGCACTTTTAGAGGCATGTACCGCTAACATTGTCATATGCTGCTTACCCTAGAGCAGTGCTTCTCAAAGTGGTGGTCCGTGGACCGGTGCAGAAATTACCAAGAAAGGAAAGAAAAATATATTAATAATCTTCCATTTGCAACAAATAATACTAACCCTATAGAATATGTCAATTGTTCGACAATAAGCATGTATAATTAAACAAATATTATAAAATAAATTACATTTCACTACCACATCAGTACGGGTAAAATTACGCACCGGTCCCTGGAGCAATGGAAAAATTCCTGCCGGTCCGCCACATTCAAAAGTTTGAGAAGCACTGCCCTAGAGGCATGAACCGCTCTTGGCGGCATTTATCGCTCCAAGTGGTAAAGGAGACCAGATGTTCACCTATTTGACGGGGCGGTTCTCCTATTGGGCTTTCATTGAGTCATCAAATATCTTCTGCTTGTTGTTGCACTCACCTCCACCTCTGTATTTTGTTATGGGACAATTTTTTCCCCTAACAAAGCGACCCTTGAACTGGTGCTTTAAGGTGACACAATTTGGCCTGTCGACCTGTCGGTGTCTCCTGGCTTTCATTCTCTCAAATATTTATGTTGACTGGGGGTTAGGTTAACGCATAGGAATACTAATAAATGTCATGGCGACCCTCTGGTGACACCTTTGGAGTGACGCTTCAGACGGTGCCACGAGAACGAGCTGTTTGTATGATTCACCAAGTAAAGTGCTTTGAGTCATTTGAGTAATTTAATAAACATGCCAGTCAGGGTTTCTGCAAGAATGTTGTTATTCTTTTGTTTTAAACCACACGAGTCTCATACGTTACGCCATATCAGTGTCGTAAAATAGAGGTATACCCGTGGTGTTCTATTTCAGTGTCTATTTATTTCTATTCTCTCTCTCTCTCTTTCTCTCTCTCTCTCTCTCTCTCTCTCTCTCTCTCTCTCTCTCTCTCTCTCTCTCTCTCTCTCTATCTCTCTCTCTCTCTCTCTATCTCTCTCTCTCTCTCTCTCTCTCTCTCTCTCTCTCTCTCTCTCTCTCCCTCCCTCCCTCCCCCTCCCTCCCTCTCTCTCTCTCTCTCTCTCTCTCCCCCCCCTCACTCCCTTCCACCCTTCCTCCCCTCTCGTTGCATGTGTAAGATCCTGTCTCATTTGCAATGAACCATTACACTGTGGGCGTGAAACAATATACAGCTGATGTATTTATTTTTCTTTTTTTTCTTTTTAACCTCAAAGTGTCAATTTTGAACATTGGTCTCATTCCATAAATTTACACCCCCCCCCTTTTTTTTTCTAGTTACTCTCATATTCCCACTCTTCTTTCTTCGAGTAGAGACCTGTTTAAAAATTCAGAGAATAACATGTTACTATTACTTTCAATCGTCGATAATGTCCCGCCCTGCACTATCAAGGAAAGCATCAGGGTAAACAATTGTGGTATGCAGTGAAAGATTTTAAAATACTAACACAGAAACCAACTTAAACCAGTGTGGAAACCCATTAATACCCGGTACTGACCCAAGCGGGTGGACAATCGGTTAAACGAGCTCGTTTATTTGCGGTGTGATCTTTGTAGCTCGATTTTAAAACACTTCCCGGAATTACCAAGCTGAAATTGTATACAATGACCAAGTCTCGATATCAGTTAAAACCAAACTTAAGAGCTCAGTAGGTCACCAGTGACATCTTCCTGCCCCGGCGAGACCTGAATGTGGCATCTCAGTTTTGACCACCTTCTGATGTCAAAATGAGCTGAAATTACAAACTCTACCCACCCCAAATAAAATTGTTCATGTCATCTTCTTCTAAGGAACAAAACGGGATAAGTGTCATTGGGTTTTGACTACAGTGTTTCCTCACGCCATGTTATTGGATTGTATTTTTTCTTTTACTACACAGCGTGCGTATATTTCTTAGGCGCTCTTTGTCTTTTTAAATCCTTTATATTAACTCGTGGTGTCTGCGGCCGCCCTTGATTGCTTGCTTGCTTGTCGCCAAAACTTTGGATCGATTTTTAACCCACTTGCTCGTAAGCTAGCGAGCTGAAATTTTGCAGGCAGTTTCGTACCGATAATAAAAACAATGTATCAAAATTTCAGATCAACCGCATGTACCGTATCTAAATTATTGATTTTTTACATTATTTTATTTATTCCTATGTATCATGCTATTTTTTGAGATAGAGCGTCGCGGTGCGTATTATATTGAACAACCTATCTGTCGCGCAATAAGGTGCGTGTTTTATTGACAACTCTTTTTATAAACATATTCCTGATCAGTGCGCATTATATTAAACATGTTTTACGACACAACTGCAATTTTGTATTTCTGGATGGTCTGGCGCTGCGTATTTTAATGAACATTCTTTTAGTTACGTCTCGTACATAAAGGATTTATAGTGAAAAACTTGGTTTTTTACGGTTTTTTTTATATTAAATCCTTTATATTAACTCGTGGTGTCTGCGGCCGACCGACCGACCTTGCTTGCTTGCTTGCTTGTCGCCAAAACTTTTGATCGATTTTTAACCCATTTGCTCGCAAGATAGCGAGCTGAAATTTTGCAGGCAGTTTCGTACCGATGATAAAAACAATGTATCAAAATTTCAGATCGATCGCATGTACCGTAATTAAATTATTGATTTTTTAGATTATTTTATTTATTCCTATGTGTCATGCTATTTTTTGAGATAGAGCTTCGCGGTGCGTATTATATTGAACAACCTTTCTGTCGCGCAATAAGGTGCGTATTTTACTGACAACACTTTTTATAAACATATTCCTGATCGGTGCGCATTATATTAAACACGTTTTACGACACAACTGCAATTTTGTATTTTTGGATGGTCTTGCGCTGCGTGTTATAATGAACATTCTTTTAGTTACGTCTCATACGTAAAGGATTTATAGTCAAAAACTTGGTTTTTTACGGGTTGTTTTTATTAAATCCTTTATATTAACTCGTGGTGTCTGGTTGCTTGTTTGTTTGTCGGAAAAACTTTGGATCGATTTTTAACCCACTTCCCCGTAAGCTAGCGAGCTGAAATTTTGCAGGCAGTTTCGTGCCGATGATAAAAACGATGTATCAAAATTTCAGATCGATCGCATGTACTGTCATTAAATTATTGAATTTTTAGATTATTTTATTTATCTCTATGTATGTTATTTTTTGAGATAGAGTGTCGCGGTGCGTATTATATTGAACAACCTTTCTGTCACGCAATAAGGTGTGTATTTTATTGACAACACTTTTTATAAACATATTCCTGATCGGTGCGCATTATATTAAACATATTTTACGACATAACTACAATTTTGTATTTTTGGTTGGTCTTTCGCTGCGTATTATAATGAACATTCTTTTAGTTAATTCTCATACTTGAAGGATTTATAGTCAAAAACGTGTTTTTTACGAGGTTGTCACTTATACCAGACCTTTCTTTTAAAAAAAATTAATCAAATTACAAATTAACATTTTTGTATATACATATAAAGTAAATGTCCTTACAAAAATTTAATGATGTTACATTCAAATCGTTACATTTACTTCACACCCCAACCCAGATATATTTACCATAAATAATAATTATAAACAAAGTTATTACACATGATCGAAATTCAAGTCGATACTCAAATCCAATATTTGAGATTTTTCGAAGTACGATGAAAATTATTTAGGCCCATGCATCTGAATCAAATGTATTGGTACACGTTTTCTTGTTACCTTCTTTATTTTGGTTTTGCCTTATGTTAACTTCATTCCTTGTGATAAAACATTTAAGTACTAGGGTTTTAACTGTATGTTATCCTCCTGTTTTATCATTACAGAGAATCCTCCAGAAGACAGAGCTGCCGAATGGAGCCCCCCTCACAGAAGGAGGTCCGCCCCTGGCGGAGAGGTGTGACTCCACCTTGTCATCCCTTTCAGAAAAGTTGGACATTTGTAGAATATGCCATTGTGAGGCGGAGGAGAACAATAAGTATGTTGGAGGAGGGACAAAGACCTGTAGGCTGGCAGAGGGAAGGGCGAGTGAACTTTAGATTGGGGAGACAAAAGTAAACTTTACGTTGGCGAGACAAGAGTAAACTCCTGGGTTGGAGAGACGAGAGTCAACTTTAGGTTGCGGAGACAAGAGTAAACTTTAGGTTGAGGAGACGAGAGTAAACTTTAGGTTGGGGAGACGAGAGTAAACTTTAGGTTAGGGAGACGAGAGTAAACTTTAGGTTGGGGAGACGAGAGTAACTTTAGGTTGGGGAGACAAGAGTAAACTTTAGGTTGAGGAGACGAGAGTAAACTTTAGGTTGGGGAGACGAGAGTAAACTTTAGGTTAGGGAGACGAGAGTAAACTTTAGGTTGGGGAGACGAGAGTAACTTTAGGTTGGGGAGACAAGAGTAAACTTTAGCTTGGGGAGACGAGAGTAACTTTAGGTTGGGGAGACAAGAGTAAACTTTAGCTTGGGGAGACGAGAGTAAACTTTAGGTTGGGGAGACGAGAGTAAACTTTAGCTTGGGGAGACGAGAGTAACTTTAGGTTGGGGAGACAAGAGTAAACTTTAGGTTGAGGAGACAAGAGTGAGTAAACTTTAGGTTGGGGAGACAAGAGTAAACTTTAGCTTGGGGAGACGAGAGTAAACTTTAGCTTGGGGAGACGAGAGTAAACTTTAGGTTGGGGAGACGAGAGTAAACTTTAGCTTGGGGAGACGAGAGTAAACTTTAGGTTGGGGAGGCAAGAGTAAACTTTAGCTTGGGGAGACGAGAGTAAACTTTAGGTTGGGGAGACGAGAGTAAACTTTAGGTTGAGGAGACAAGAGTAAACTTTAGCTTGGGGAGACGAGAGTAAACTTTAGGTTGGGGAGACGAGAGTAAACTTTAGCTTGGGGAGACGAGAGTAAACTTTAGGTTGGGGAGACGAGAGTAAACTTTAGGTTGAGGAGACAAGAGTGAGTAAACTTTAGGTTGGGGAGACGAGAGTAACTTTAGGTTGGGGAGACAAGAGTAAACTTTAGCTTGGGGAGACGAGAGTAACTTTAGGTTGGGGAGACAAGAGTAAACTTTAGCTTGGGGAGACGAGAGTAACTTTAGGTTGGGGAGACAAGAGTAAACTTTAGCTTGGGGAGACGAGAGTAAACTTTAGGTTGGGGAGACGAGAGTAAACTTTAGGTTGAGGAGACAAGAGTGAGTAAACTTTAGGTTGGGGAGACAAGAGTGAGTAAACTTTAGGTTGGGGAGACCAGAGTAAACTTTAGGTTGGGGAGTTGAGAGAAACACAAGATAGTAAAATAAGATAAAAATGTAGCTAGGGGGCCGTCCATAAAGTACGTCACGCTATTTTTGACCATTTTTACCCCCCCCCCTGTCACAAACTGTCACACTTTCTTACACCCCCTCCCCCCTCTGGAGCGTGACGTACTTTATGGACGGCCCCTAGGTAGCCAGGGATAAAAGAAGGTCTTGAGACATGTCAAAATTTGTAACCTGGGAGATTAGAGGAAAAATTGGATCTACAAAAATTGCAGATGGATATAAAACTTGAGATTAGACAATATTGCCTGATTAAGGGAATAGAGAAAAATTGCAGATTGGGAGATGAAAGATGAAACTATGTTTTGGGAAGAGAGAAATCTCAGCTTGGAAAGTGGGAAATAAAATAGCAGGTTGGAAAGTGGGAATAAAATTGCAGCTTGGAGAGTTGAAAATAAAATAGGTTGGACAGTGGGAAATAAAATAGCAGGTTAGAGAGGTTAGTAGTTTGTATTGCTAGAATATATTTACAAATCACTAGTTGATTGCTGAAATGCTTAGATTTGCCACTGCTCCCGCCTCCAGACTTATCTCTCCCTGCCTGTGTTCCGGAAGTCTCAAGTTCATCCACCTGACATGCCTGCAGAAGTGGATCAAGAGTTCAGACAAGAAATCCTGTGAGCTATGCAACTTTGACTACATCATGACCACCAAGACAAGGCCTTTCAAACAGGCGAGTCAACTTTCCGGGGATCTCATAACATGGGAATTTTGCAATAGAAATTTAACTTACTGCGGTATTTTCTTATACAATTAATTAAAGACCAACAGCCCATAAGAAATAAAAAACAATATTGGTGACATCCACAATTTTATCAACACCCATATGCAAATCATAACATGGCAGCTAAGTGTGTGTGTTTTTTTTTATAATTTCCTTTAATAAGTTTTTTTTGTTTGCTAAGTTTTTATTTTATTTCACTTTATTAGTATGTTTTTTTGTTGGCTGACGAAGGCTTCTCACTCCCCACAAACCATTTGTATGGTTTGTGACTTCCTGACAGCCTGACAGGCCTTCATATAACTTGTTAGAATAACAAATCACAGACATGTCTGATTTACAGAAATCTTGTGACTTCAATTAAACTTCCCCGACGATCAAGAAGCGAGCTGAAACTTTATTGACAGCCATAGGTGATAAATTCAAAAACTGCATGGCAAATTTATTATAAAACAAATAACCAACTCATCTTTGACTTGAACCACTTATCTCTTGATTGAAAAAAATCGAAAACTCAACAAACTACGTTTAAGAGAAACAAGATCCGCCTCGCTTCCCTCTGAATGCGGAATTTTAATTCACCTACCCGTATACAATCTTGTTGGTTGATTTGAACAAAGTATTTTTTTTTAATTAACATGTGAAATTAGTAAAATGTCTTCATTATAATTGAAAGTCCATGCCCAAACATTGAGAAAAAAAATTAAACAATATTCAGTTGTTTTCGCAGAATCATTTCCAATAAAAAAAATGTGTTTTGTGATCGCTAAATGTTCAGTGTCTGGATTAGGAATTCATTGGTTGATAGTTACATTCCTATAATACATCATCTCTCTTTTTAAAAATTCCCAATTACTTTAGTTGAGATAAGTTAATGGCAATAGTTTAACCACGAAAATTCAGCGAGGAAAGAGCATAAGGTCACACGTCTGTCTTAATGTGTCTGAAGGTAAAATAAACGATGGGGTTAAGCCCCCAGTCGCCCCCTTGTCCTTTAACTTTAAGGGCGTTTGTCACACGCACACGCGCACGCATTAAGTTGAGATTAGGCAATCAGTCCGCCACCTCCACTCTCTCCCCCCCCCCGCCCGGGGTTGCCTTTCCACGCCAGAAGAAATCATGTAATTGCTAACGCCATCGAGCACTGCTGCCTCCGGGCAGTGACGCCATATTTTTGTCCATCCACGTCACCTTTAGACTGACGTTTACCGATAATGGCACCCTCTACCGACACGACCAGGCTATTTTTAGACTCGTCATTTAAATGTTTCTCTACAACCCCCACCCCCCGAAACAGCTGGTCCATGTGATGCGGATGCGCTTAATTAGTCAGTCATTTCAGTTTCATGAAATAACTTTTTTAAGCGCTGAAATTTGTGCTGCATTTGTTTAGATTTAGAGGAACTTTATTATTTTTTTTTATATCAAGTTCAATCGATTGGTTAAATCAAGCGGCGAATACGTTGAAAAAACAAAGACGCTTGCTTTGTTTATGCTTCAAAACATTGTTCCGCTAGAACTAGAATGTAATCTAAAAATAGAACATTTCTCATTGAGCTATGAAGTTTTCCGGTTTTAGAAATGACTAAGGCTATGATATCACCGCAATAAGACGTTACAATGATATACTAGGTATAAAATATTTGCGCGTGGTGGGCCTGAAGCTCCTTATCTTCTATAATTTAATTGACAAAACAAACATTCATTCAACGCTTTGTTTCTGACTCAGTGTTAAAAACTCTTAGGTGTTTATTGGGGGAAGGGGGTGGGGGTTGTTGAAACAACAACGTTTGACCTCCACACCTGATGTGGGAGATATTTATTAGATGACTGTGTTTTCGACCGGTCATTTTAATTTGTTTCTGAATAAATTACCATTTGTATTTTGTAAATATGACTCAGAAAGAAGGCAAAAGGAAAAGAGGTCGTCCCAAAATGACCTGGAGAAGAGAACTGGAGGCAGACACAAAAATGAGCGGGCACAGCTGGGGGCAGATTGAGAGACTGGCGCAGGACCGGGATGCCTGGAGAGACTTTGTTCGCGGCCTATGCCCCAGATGGGACAAAGGGCGATGATGATGATGATGAAATATGACTGCCAAATGGTCAAAACTTTGCCACTGAGATCAACATTTTCGTCAATGATATATCAGTGTTCTCTTCTAACTTTTATGTGTGGAACTTTGCGTTTCGTAGTTCGCTATGTCACCCTTCACTTCAGAAATGCTGTAGTATAATCAACAAGCCAAGCGCAAATGAATAATTCGTGCTGCGCCAGCTATTAGTTAGGTATTGCAACATACTCGTCCAGATGATTGCGAGTGCTTTTTTTGTTTAAACATTCATAGGCGCATGGGGGTAGGGAAGGGGGGCAAGGGGGGCATTTGCCCCCCCCCCTACATTTGAGAAAAAAAATGTCATAAAAATTTCATAAAGTTGTTACAATAAAACTGAACTAAATTTCCTGAAAGTTTATTACAGGGAAGACAGTTTACATTTGTCAAACATAAAAAAGAATTATATCTGCAAGTATAACTGATTACATTACTGATTGTTCTAAATATTCCAGTTGTTTAACAATATCTGTAACATTTTCAACAAAAGTCCGCAAGCTTTTATATTTATGTGACCATCTAGCTTCACATAGCAAAGGAACATTTAGAATAAGTTTTCTTTGCTGATTACTTTCTCGGAAAAACACTATAATTGACTTAATTGTTCCTATTGTGTTTCTTACAACATTCACATTATTTAAATCGTTCACAACAAGATTTAGTTTATGTGAACTGCAATGTACAAATGCTGCTTTTGGGTATTTTTTCGAATTATTGCTTGGACTCCTCCTTCTTTACCTGCCATTGTAGAACATCCGTAGTATCCTTGACCAACAAGCTTTGTCATATTTAATAAAAATTCTAATGAATTAGTAATGATGGTGTTGGTTAAACCTTCAGCTGTTCTATTAACAATTTGAATATATCCCATGAATTCTTCTGTGACCATCATTTTCCCATTTTGTTCTTTGACAAATCTAACACCAAGTGACATCTGCTCAATGCCTGAAATGTCATTTGTCTCGTCGGCAAATATAGAAAATGCAACTGAATTATTTGCTTCACGAACAATGTCTTCACGGAAGAGAGACCCACAAATTTCGATTATAGTGTTTTGCGTAGTTGCCGAGATACACTCAGCGGTTACCCGTCAAAACGGCCCCAG